>JBBBDQ010001296.1:1280000-1375000 GCA_037127315.1 Ascarosepion bandense | reverse complement strand
ACTAGAAAGAGCAATGAAAGACTGCAAATCTCCACCAATGCAATATGGACGTCATTTCGATGATTAGCAAAAGTCGATTATTAAAATAAGAAAGAATAAAGACAATGAACTTGACTGCTCTTAAGAGTGAAAATACGAAAAATGAAACTAACTGTGCATTTTATCTTGAAAGCAGTAAAGTGAAACAGGAGAGGTAATCTGGTATTTGCTATTTGAAATGTAAAAAATAAATCTAAATCTAAACTTATTTATAAATAGAACTTTGTGTGTGTGTGTGTGTCCGTTACCTATAGACTCCGAAATGGCTGAACCGATTTTCTTGAAAATTTACACAGTTGTACTATAAGCACCTGCGAGTGTTCTTAGCTAGGTTTTGTGTTGAGGTTCCCCCGATAAATATCGATAATCGAAAAAAATCGGTTTATAGAAGGAGTGGTCCGATTTTAATCAAATTTGATACTCTCATAGACAAAGACATAAGAAACAATATTCAGAAGTTTCAAGGTTTCAGGTCTTACAATAATGCAGAAAATCGATTTTATATATATATATATATATATATATATATATATATAAGACGATGTTTGTGTGTGTGTGTCTGTTTATCTGCCTGTATGTCTGTATTTTTTTCAGCCCTTTTAGTTTTTGCTTCGGGTTTGGCTCTAAGTAGGTATAATTGTAGTTCTTAGTCTCAGCCATGATACCATTTACTCAGAGGACTTATTTAGCCTTCAAAAGTCAGTTTATGACGAAAAAAACTTATTTGACTTACATCCATTCATTTTTCTTTCAGTCTACGGTTTTGCTTTAACTGGAAACAACTATTGCTTTTTTTTTAGTCTTTCGTGCCAACGTCCCAAGAGTCTGAGCTCCAGGACCATGGATCAGTTTTAAAGCTTTCATTACACCCGAGCAACGCCGGGCTATACTGCTAGTATATATATATATATATATATTAGGTGCGATTGGTAAATTGTCGCAATTATTGTATTATTTCAAATATTCTTTAGTCTGAGCTGCAGGACCATGGATTAGTTTTAAAGCTTTCATTACACCCGAGCAACGCCGGGCTATACTGCTAGTTTTAGTAATAAAACCAGAAAAATAACTTAGAAACTTTATCCCCTGCCTGATCAAAACCTAAAATCTGATCAATTTGTGCCAGTCATGAGACCAATCATCTCTAAAAGTTTAATCTGAATCTATCCAGTGGGTATTGAGATATCTTGATCACAGTCAGATAGACACACAGGCAAATGCATCCAAATACAATACCTCCAAATTAAGGCAGGAGTAATAAGTCAAGAACTAAAAATACCTACAATAAAATACAGTTTTTGCTGATATAAATTTCAGTCTTTGTAGTTTTGCTGACAGCAAAATGCTAAAATTTCTAATTTAAATTGTTTGTCTATTTAAAATACTAGGGTCAATGTTCTGTTTAAAAAACAATGAGGTTTTGAATGAATTTGAAAGTTGTTAACTTTTCTTGTCTATTTCCTTCTTGAAACATCATAGTAAACTCTTTTTAATTGGGGAAAACAATTGGATTAAACAATTGGGTTAAGCAATTGGATTAAGGAATTGCGTTAAACAATTGGATTAAACAATTGCATTAAACAATTGGATTAAGCAATTGGGTTAAGCAATTGGATTAAGCAATTGCATTAAACAATTGGATTAAACAATTGCATTAAGCAATTGGATTAAGCAATTGGGTTAAGCAATTGGATTAAGCAATTGGATTAAGCAATTGGGTTAAGCAATTGGATTAAACAATTGGATTAAGCAATTGGATTAAACAATTGGATTAAGCAATTGGATTAAGCAATTGGATTATTATTTGAACAAACACACTTAGGAAGAGAAGTAAAAATTGAAAAAAAATAACAAAACGTGAAGCTAAAAGGAATCTCACTAAGAAACTTTATTGAAAGAAAAGGGCAAATGAATTTCTGTATTTAGATAAAATCATAATAATTATTGGTATATTTTTGGTACATCTGGAGCACAATGACAAATCAAGGATCCCATGAAGAGTCAATGGTCTAAAAAAATTGTCAGACCCCCAAATCTAGATAGGTAAAAAGAAAAAAGGCCAACTGTCGTTGAGATCAATCATTCTAAATGCCATGATTCTTTCCTTAGCGGCTTACGGCCATATCACGTTGAATACACCGGTTCTCGCTCGATCACCAAAGTTAAGCAACATTGAGCCTAGTCAGTACTTAGATGGGTGACCGCTTGGAATACCAGGTGCTGTAAGCGTTCAGTGACGGATGTGTGTTGTGGTGCAGTGGATGTTGGCTCGGAAAGAGAAATCGGTGAGCCGAGTTCGAATTCCAGTTGAATACCCTGCATTCACATAAGCACTGGTACCCTTGGGAAAGGTATTAATCCGTCACTTCAACGTGATACGCCGTTACCATAACACATTTTTGAAGGAAAAAAAAAATTATTCTCAGCAAAGCATTTTTAAAGACAAAACAAGAAGACATTTTCAGTTTTCTAAAATAAAAAAGAATAAAAACACAATTTTCATTAAAATCTGACTAAATCAACCTTCTCACTTTAACCGAACATTAAAAAAATACCTCAAAAACCCCCACCTTTTTGGCATTAAATAACCCACAGAGGTTGATATGTCGTCCAACAAAACTCAAACTTTTACATCTTTTATAAACTTCCTCTTTCGTTTTTAATGAAAGACAATATTTATTTTTATTTTATTGTTTATTAATATGTAGAAAAATATAATAGTCAAATAAAACAAAAGTTTTCGAGGTTTTACTGAATATGTTTTATTTTTGCATCTTTCCCCCAAAATTGGCTGAAATTTTTTAATCAAATTTACCCCAAGCAAGACAGTAAAGTTACTAAGACATAAGAGATTACTGGTTGTGAAAGAATTAGAAAACTGAAAATATTATGAAGGAGTGCGGACAACAGATGAGTAATCAGAAAGACAGTAGATAATGGTTGGAATTACATTTGAATATTTAAAGATCAATGTTGACTGGGAATCGAGAAGTTGGAAGAGAGTTCCATAAGTGAGAAGTGCGAGAAAAGAAACTGAACTCATGATTACATTTAGCCATTTCAACTGCAAAATGATGAGATCTTTCTACTAATCTAGTACTGCACTTAAATCAAGGTGCCATATTGAAGAGCTCATCCAAACAATTACTGTGAAAGTATTTATAGAAAAGGCTAAGGGAAACAACTTTATGGCAGTGGGGAAAGTGGCTGAAACTGAGATGCCAGGTTGGGACTGATAATATTGCTGATTCTTCTTTGGATTTTATTAAGAATCTCTAAATAAATATCAGAGATATGTGACAGCAATATTCTAAGCATGGATGAATGATAGATTCTGGAAATAAAAATTCTCTAGCATGATAATCAACTTTCTTAGCATCTGGCCCAGCAGTCCCACTATGTTTAGATTCAATCTATTTTTTCCGCCTCATGTCTGCTGAGGATGTTAATGCGAAAAGGTGCAAAGAGTTACTCTCCTGGGTCTCTCAGATGATTAACATATCTGGTTCATTTCTATTCTTTAATATTAATTTTTAAAACAAACATTGCAGGAGAGTCAGGGTTATTAAAGTAATATTTTAAAAATATTTTTTACTTTTTTGCAAGCACAATGTTTAAAGATTGCCAAATTTTCTATCTTTCAAATAACATATAATATGTTGATATGGGTGCTATTGGTAACTGTTGCAAGGTCATGTCATTAGTAACTAAACTGGTTCTCCTACCGGGCTTTTTTTGTGGCTAGACAAAGGGCATACAAATCTTCTTGTAGGGTCAACAGCTAGGCTTCATAGCTATGCATTCAGCCAATCTAATAACACCATGGCATTGCTGAATGCAGGGCTTTCCTAGATTGAAGTCAGTAACCAGGAAATTGGGTTTACCTGATAGAATTACTGATCAAGGCAATGTGTGTTGTGGTCCAATGGATATTGACGTGGAACGATAAATCGGAAAGCTGAGTTCGAATTCCAGTTAAATTCCTTGCATTCACTTACACACAAATAACTTTGGGAAAGGTATTAATCATTCTCTTCCCTCCAGTTAAGGGTTAAATAATAAGACAGATTCGGTTCTATAGCCTTGGCTGGCAACCAGTCTACTGCAGAAAGCAATGGCAAACTACTGCGGGATAATCTTCTGCCCAGTCAAAGAGCAAGAGAAGGATGTGAACACAGAAGTAAAGACAGTTGCGAAGGTAGAGAGAAAGGGCTGGAGTTAAGTGGATAAGAGATGGGAATTGACTTTGCATTTAAATTCTAAAGCGTGTATCACATATGGCATTTAACTGACTGATTTGGATAAAAGAATTGAATAGCAGAACAGATTGGGTTCTATACCCTTGGCTGGCAACCAATCTACTGCAGAAAGTAATGGCAACCTACTACGGGATAATCTTCTGCCAAGTCAGTCTTGTCTCTTTTGAGACATGATCACCCAAAGCCTGTATCGCGTATGGCACTTAACTGATTGACTGAATATAATAGTTGGAAACATAATTAAAACTTCTACTGAGCATAAAGTGGGGGATCGGCTTTCTATTGTTATAAAGTAATAAACTTATCCCCCACTAATTATACTTAATATAATAATGTAATATAATCTATTTCTTCTCCCTCCAGCTATGAGTTGAATCGCAGGACAGATTGGGTTCTATAGCCTTGGCTGGCAACCAGTCTATCGCAGAAAGCAATGGCAACCTACTGAGGGATAATCTTCTGTCCAGTCAGTCATGTCTCTTTCGAGACATGATCACCCAAAGCATGTATCATGTATGGCAATTAACTGACTGATCAAGGCAAATCCTTAAATTGTTGACTGCGATTTGACCAGGAGAGGAATGGGTTTCACCTCGTCTATTCATCCAAGACATGCAAAGATGGATGCCTCTCCAGCTTCCAACCCAAATGTGAAGAGGGGGGTCAGTCAGGTGCTCAGCCGGGTGACAACCCTGTGATTACACTCATTTATGGAACTTTTAATGAAATAATAATCCTATTATTATTATTGCTGGTTGTTTTTAATATTTTATCAACCTAATTTATAAATTATACTTCATCGTAAGTGTGGTAATGCAATTCTGCATGTCACTGCACCAGCTGTGATGGCATCCCAGGTTGGTTGTATGCAAATACATTTGTGCTCACTGTGTTCCACAGATTCATCTCGATAACCTATATTAGGGTTGTGATCACCATCAACAAAACAATATCAACAAATGTTTTTCAAGACACACGTTGAACTGGGAAGATTTAAAAATAAACGATATCTCATTTAATTAGCAATGTCTTCCTTCTACTACAAAAAGCATTTCTGAAAGTTAAAAATCCTCAGTACAACAACTTGGATGAAATTAAGAAGAATAATGCAACCTCCTTGTGGTTCAACAGAAGGATGCTACAGATATCATGGACCGAGCATGTGTGCAATGATGAGGTGTTGGAAAGAATGGCAATGAAAAGAAAATTAATAGTGAGCATCAGGAAGAGACAACTGAAGCTCCTGGGGCATGCAATGAGGAAGGAGGGCTTGAAGAACCTGATACTAACAGGCCAGATAGAAGTAAAAAGAGACAGAGAAAGGCAGCGGATAACATATTTGAAGGGCCTGAGCAGGTGGATGACGGAACAGGGGTTGTGTGAAAACGTACTAAGAGCCACCAGGGATAGAGAGACATGGAAAGACATGATCGCCTACGTCCTGAAAGACAGGGCACATAGAAGAAGTAGAATAAAACCTTGGAAAAGGTATGAATCTGTCACATCTCCCTCTAGCTTTGGGTTAAATAGCAGGGCAGATTGAATTCTATAGTATCGGTTGGTAATCAGTCTATTGCAGAAAGTAATGGCAACCTACTGTCCCATGTACCGAACGTGATCCGTGATACGTCGAACGTGTATCAGATATGGTACTAAAGTAATGCGACAAGGCAGCTGATGACTATCTGGAAAGAATTTTGCAGATTATCATGATCCATCTGAAACCGATCCCTCCATCTATTTTTAAAATCTTCAGAACCAGTGGTGCAATTCTGATGCCAACTGGCAATCAGAGGCTATGTTATCATGCATGTGTTAACAGACATACTTCCATGAGGTTACTCGGTTAACAATATCTCATTGAACAAGCATGTATTGTGTGGCTGTTGTAGTCACAATGGCCGAGCAAAAAGGTTTTTCATATCCCATTTTGACAAAACCAGACTTGTCAACCCCCTCCCAACCCATGGTCTAAATTTGGCCACTGACTTCTGGTGTTTCTCAAAGTTACAAACTCCAGTTGAAACAATTTGGATGAGATTAAGAAGTGTAATGCAGCCTTGGGAAAGGTATCAATTTGTCACTTCTCCTTCCAGCTATGGGTTAAATGGCAGAACAGATTGGGTTTTATAGCATTGGTTGGCAATCAGTCTACTGCAGGAAAATCTTCTACCCAGTGAGCCATGTCGCGTTCGAGACATGATCACCGAAACGTGTATCACAGATGACACTTAACTGACTGAATGCAACAAGGCAGCTGATGACTGTCTGAAAAGAATTTTGCAGATTATCATGAAAATAATGTGAGATGCCTGAAGAAAGTGGTATGGCAATGCAATTCTGCATGTCACTGCACCAGCTGGGATGGCATCCAAGGTAGGCAGTATGCAAATACACAGGTGTTTGTCATGTTCCACAGATTTCCAACCAATATTAGAGGAGTGATTGCTGTCAACAAAACAGTAGTGACAAATGTTTTACAAGACGCTTGTTGGATTGGGAAGTCGCAAAAAAAACAAAGAAAAAAATGATTTCTCACTTGGTCGTCAATGACGTCCTTCTGCTACGAGAGAGCAAACTTTTTCCGACTGACTTAAGTTCTATCTGCTGACATACTCACTGTCACTGTCCAATTCCTGATATGGATATTGGCTGGGGGACCCACCATCTTTTCCCTGTCTCCTCGAGTTCCCCAGCTTGAAAAAGGGACCACCCAAACAGGTTTTTTTTTTTTTTTAATAATCATATCACCCCGAGCAAGGCGGTAATGCCACTGATGTGCAGGGAGCTACGTAAGAGTGAAAAGATTGGAAAAGAGAAAGCCGGAAACCACATTCTAAGCAGGGAACAAGGGATGAGCCTCTTCACCTGTTCAATTGACGTGGGTGGAGTGTGAACCGGGCAATAGTTTAGTCTATCTACTCCAATTGAAAAAAAAAAAATAGGGTGGTGAACTTAAAGTCTGACAACCCCAGAAGTTTTTGCCAATTTAAAAAAAAAAAAAGAAAAAACATTCAATTAGGCATAGGAAGTTTAAAATTAAGCAAGAGAAAATAAAAAATGACTTTAGGTGATCAGTCTTTCAAAAGAACCTTAGTTTTAGAGCTATTTAAAAGCACTAACAAGATTCCTGAGAAACCGTTCATAAAGACAACACCATTCTGCCATAATGCACAATTCTAAAAAACAAAGAAGAAATGATTTCTCACTTGGTCGTCAATGTCTTCCTTTTGCTACGAGACAGCAGAACTGACTTTTTCTAACTGACTTAAGTTGTATCTGCTGACGTACTCACTGCTTGGCTCTTCATTCACTGTCCAATTCATTATATGGATATTGGCTGGGGGACCCACCATCTTTTTCCTGTCTACTCGTGTTCCCCCAGCTTGAAAGAGGGACCACCCAGACAGGTTTTAGTTGGTCAGTCTTTCAAAGAACCTTAGTTTTAGAGCTATGTAAAAGCACTAACAAGATTTTATGTTTGACAATTCAAAAGTAGGCTGAATATAATCCCTGAAAAAACCCTTAAATTAAAAAGAATCTATCTATTCATTTCCTAAGAACGTGTGAGAAATTGTATTGCTACATAAGTACCGAAAAGTAAAAAACATAGAATGTGTAGATATGGTCAGTCAGTCAGTTAAGTGCCATACGTGATACACGCTTGGGTGATCATGTCTCGAAACAGATATGACTGACTGGGCAGAAGATTATCCCGCAGTAGGTTGCCATTGCTTTCTGTGGTAGGCTGGTTGCCGACCAAGGCTATAGAACCCAATCTGTCCTGTTATTTAACCCATAACTGGAAGGAATAGATGGATTAATACCTTTCCCAAGTGTATTTGCGCATAAGTGAATGCAAGGAATTTAACTGAAATTCGAACTCGGCTCTCCGATTTCTCATTCCGAGCCGATATCCACTGCGCCACAACGCACATCCGCGTAGATATGGTGTCTCTTATATAAATATTTTCATGGCTTCTACTCTGATGAACTCGGGTCACTGGTGCACCCACCACAAGAATTTACTTGGCAACCAGACTGGCATCAAGGTTCCACCCTTTTAAAGTTAGATCAACTAAATGCAGGCGACAATTCTATTCCAACAGCTTCTTTTCTCGCACTTCCCGCCTGTGGAACTCCCTTCCATATACTTGCTTTCCTGACGGCTACAACCTCCAGGAATTTAAATGCAAAGTCAATTCCCATCTCTTATCTACTTAACTCCAGCCCTTTCTACATCACCCTGTGTATCTTGTTCTATTTTTTCTCTCCTTTCTTCGCAACTGTCTTCACTCCTGTGTTCACATCCTTCTCTTGCTCTTTCCCTTTCACCCCGGTAGCTGGTTCGTCTTTGTCTTCACTCTTTTCCTGTCTAAAACTTTAACTCTCTTATGTAGCCCTTTGCACATCAGTGGGGGTACTGCCTTGCTTGGGGTGAAATGATTAAATATATATATATATATATATATATATATATATATATATATATATATATATATAGATAGATAGATAGTCCAGGTTCGAACCCCCAGGAATTTAAATTCAAAGTTAATTTTCATCTCTTATCCACTTAACTCCAGCCCTTTCTACATCTCCCCATGTATCTTGTTCTTTTCCTTTCTCTCTACCTTTGCAACTGTCTTCATTCCTGTGTTCACATTCTTCTCTTGCCCTTTCTCTTCCACCCCCTGTAGCTGGTTCGTCTTTGTCTTCACTCTCCTCCTGCCTTATACTTCAACTCTCTTATGTAACCCCTTGCACATCAGTGGTGTTAACGCCTTGCTTGTGATGAAATGATTAAAAAAAAAATGTTACCCACAGTTTCATTGAAAGGCTTGGAATTTATTCCTCATAGGACAAGTTTCAGTGTTGTGTGTAGCTCAGGCTTCTCTTTGTGGTTGGAATCAATCTTAGAATATATTGCCCTCCCTGCTGTCGAATAAAAGAAGGCTGTTGTATATATTGAAGTCCAGTCTTGTTACAGTGTTCAGATTTTTACCTTTCTGATCATATTTTTATTTTTTTACTCACAGGTGGGATACAGCGGGTCAAGAACGTTTCAAATGTATAGCAGCATCATATTACAGAGGAGCTCATGGTAAGCTGTTAAAACAAGACAATTTGACATTGAAATTCCAACATGAGGCGCTGTTGGATTTTATTCATAATCCAACATTATTTCTGATTAGTTTAAATATTAAATTTAGTGGATGCACGTTTATTTACTAAATCTTCCTTATATAATGGTAAAAGACATGTCTTACCATTATGTGAGAGATATTTCTGATGCATACTGTACAATCATCATTTAACCTCCATTTTCAAGAGTTTTTTTTTTTTTTAATTATATCACTCCAAGCAAGGCGGTAATGCCACTGATGTGCAGAGGGCTACATAAGAGAAAAAGATTAGAGGAGATTGAAGAGAAGGATGAACCAGTTAGAAAGGTGCAAGAGAAGGATAGGAATACAGGTGTGATGACAGTTGCAAAGGTGGAGAAAAAGGAAAGGATATACAGGGCGGTGTGGAAAGAACTAGGGTCAAGTAGTTAAGAGATGAGTATTGACCTTGCATTTAAATTCCTGGAGGTTGTAGCCGTCAGGAAAGCAAGAATAAGGAAGTGAGTTCCACGGGTGGGAAGTGCGAGAAAAGAAGCTGAAGGAGTAGAATTGTTGTCTGCATTTGGTTGATCTGACTGTGAATGGGTGAGACCCAGATGCCAGTCTGGTTGCACGAGTAAACACCTGTTGTGAAAGCACCAGTGACTCAAGCTCGTTGGAACAGAAGCCATGGAAGTATTTATAGAACAGAAAAAGGGAAGCCACATCTCGTCGGTGGGAAAGTGGCTGTAGTCGAGCCACCGAGTCGGTACCTATCACATTACTGATTCTCCTTTGGAACCTATCAAGAACATGGAGATGAACAGTGGGGGCACCAGACCATATATGGCAGCAGTTCTCCATGCACAGACGAATGGTTGATTTGTATATATGTAGGATGGTTTCAGGTGGGAAAAACATCCTGGCTCGACACAGTAACCCAACCTTCCTAGCAGTGGTTTGGACAGTTTTCTTGTTGACTCCTTTAATTGAACCATCAGGAAATATTGGAGCGAGTTTTACAGTTGTATGCCTTTAGTAACACCAATCAGTTCAGGAGATGGGAAACTTAGTGCTTTTATCAAGACAACATCTCTAGGAAGATTACCTAACAAGGTTAGAGAGTCAATTCGACACAGAATTGATGTAGAGGTTTTTATTACAAAGATTTTCTTCTTTTAGACAAGTCGTTATACAAAGCTAAAGACTCTTACCCAGCTTAACTTTTTCTTTTTCTCTTAATGAACCCCATTTTGGGGGTTAACTATTTGCCCATAACAAGTGCTACCACCTTGGGTCAAGGTGGACCTGGGAACAGCAGCAATTAAGAGGTAGTTCTATACTCATTTATACTTCCTAATCAGAGGTCTTGCTGCTGGATGTAGTTTATCGTCATATCCAGGACTCATGCTGTTAGTTTTAAAATAACTAGCAGTATAGCCTGGCATTGCTCAGGTGTAATGAAAGCTTTAAAACTAATCCATGGTCCTGGCGGTCAGACTCTTTGGACATTGGCACGAAAGACTAAAAAGCAATAGTTGTTTCCAGTTAAAGCGAAACTGTAGACTGAAAGAAAAATGAATGGATGTAAGTCAAATTTTGATTTCCTGGTTTCGATATCAAATTTTCTGCACTATTGTAAGAATTGCAACCTTGAAACTTCTGAATACCGTTTCTTATGTCTTTGTCTATAAGTGTATCAAATTTGATTAAAATCGGACTACTCCTTCTACAACTTGATTTTTTCAATTATTGATTTTTGATATTTATCGGGGGTACCTCGACACAAAACCTAGCTAAGAACACTCGCAGATGCTTATAGTACAACTGTGTAAATTTTCAAGAAAATCGGTTTGGCCGTTTCAGAGTCAATAAGTAATGGACACACACGCACACAGACAAAGTTCCATTTTTAAATAAGTTTAGATTTAGATTAATATCGGAATACAAATAAAATTGATAAATTCCTTGTAAATTGATTTTTTTTCTTTAGGCTATGAGACCTAGTTTAGCAGATATAGGGTTAATTGAACCTTGCCAGGTTATGAAAGCTTTCCACGAATAAGTAGTATAAAGCATACCAGCTAGATCTTGGTTTCATCTATGATAGGCACACAAGTTTGAATCCTCTCAGAAGTTACATTTACTTAAGACTCTTGACTGCATTGTAGATATAAAGTTACACTATTTAAAAAAAACATGGAAATCTATTCAAACACACATAGACACTAAAGGTAATGTCTAATGTAATATAAAACAATTTACATTATTTACATTTTTTGAAAAGTTGTCCTCATCTTTATTGTTGAACTTATGATATTTTAGCCATTGTACACCCCAGCTTTTTTTAAAGTGAAATAATTTGGAATTTTGAAAGAAACTTTTTATTTTTATTTTGTCCATTTCAGTAGATTGTTCTAGTTCCACATGTCATGCTTTTTCTTAATATTTCAGTTTTCACTTATTTCCTTTTAGTTATTCAACTCTTCTTCAGGTGATATACATTGGAATTTCAAACCAAAGCTTTTATTTAGTTCTTTGAGGTAGATTGTTCTAGTTCCACATGCTATGCCTTTTGTGGATATCTCAGTTTTCAATTAGTTCCCTTTAGTAACTGAACACACCAAGTTTTTGTTCATCTTTGGCCAGGTATTGAACTCCCAACTCTTTTGGGTCAAGTCACTGGATTATTTCAAACAATGCTTTTTATTCACTGCACCAACTGTCAATATGTAAATAGTTACAGTATCTCATCTCAGAAATATAGACTAATATGAAACACATTTATTATTAATTTACGATTAGCTGTCTTTTTCTTACTGTTTATTGCAACTTTTACAGTCAAATCTTGCTTTCAAATCAGGATGGAAATTGTAAATATGAATTGGCAGCAGCTGCAAATTGTTTATTAAGTAAAATATAATTTGTTGTCACATAATAAGTAACAATAGATAAGAAAAAATATTAATGAATAGATTTTGTTCTTTTCAAATTATTCTGAATGGCATTTAGTGAAATTTAGAAAGCTATTTCTGGTAAAGTCGTAAATTATGCAAGTAACAGGTGTAGTTTGACTTTACTAAAATTGTATCTTCAATCTTTTATTTATATATAATTGGATTATTTTTTTTATTTTTATTTTTTATAATTGTGTTGCCCCAAACAAGGCATTTTACTGCCACTGTTGGACAGGGGGTTACATAGGAGGAATGTTGAGTGAGAGGTTGCAGGGGGTGTCAGGAAGAGAGTAGGAGAGGGAAGAGAGTACTGATGAGAGTGGGGTGGATGTAGAAAAGCATGAGAGAGGGGATGTAAGTTAGTGAGACAGGAGATGACTATTGACTTTACATTTAAATTCTTGGAGATTGTAACTGTCAGGAAAGCAAGTATGTGGAAGAGAATTCCATGGGTGGGAAGTGCGAGAAAAGAAGCTACTGGAGTAGAATTTGCGTTTACAATTTATTGGTTTCACAGTAAAAGGGTGGGACCTAGTTGCTAATCTTGTGGCTCGAGGAAATTCGTATATAGTGGGATTCAGTGAGCTAAGTTTATCAGAGCAGAAGCCAGTAAAATATTTGTAGAAGAGACACAGGGAAGCCACATTGTGCCGGTGAGAAAGTGACTGTATCCGAGCTGCCATGTCAGGATCGATCACATTACAAATTTATATTATATGAGGTTTTTATCATTATTTTCTGATAAGTACAAGTTATGTCAAAAACTCATCTTTGGTACCAACCATATGGTGCCAAATGTGTGTAATGACCAATTTAATATATGTAAAGAATCAAGTATTTTTTTAAAATATTTTTCCTAGAACAATTTTCTTATATTAATTGTTTAATTATTTGAAAGCCTTCATTAAAAAAAGAGAAAACTATTTTTCTTGGGAATTTTTTTTTTTAGCATTAATTTAAGTTTTTTATGGGGATGGAGAAAAGAAGAAAAAAAATACAGTGAAATATTGTGCTAAGGTAGATGAATTGTGTGTTATAAGTCCCCGAACCCACTTGATATACGTCATTTTCAATTTAAACTAGTCTGTCACTTCTGAGATTCCTTTCAGTAAGGTTCCAATGACTGAAAGGGAAAAGGGGCAGGAAAAAAAAAAAACAATTAAAAAATGATTATTGGAAAAGAAAAAGGCAAAATTTAGAAAAAAAAAATTAATTTTTTAATGAAATGGGTGACACAAAGTAAATCTTTACAGGTCGGGTTTGTTTTGATCAGGGATATAACACAATTTCAGATGAAGGTGACGATACCACCTGTGATAATCAGGTCAAAAGATGACCATTTTCATTGGCCCAACAATGAGAAAAGGGCTGGAATGGAGCTTTTCGTTCCACCTTTGATACTTACAACACAAAGCCATTATTTTGATTGGGCCACCAATCATATTGGGCTCTTGGCCAAGCATTATTATTGGCCGGCCAATCAGAGCAGTGCAATTGGGGTTTGCACCAACATAAAAACAGTTCAAAAGAGCACAAGAAAAGATTGAACTGGTCTTGCTACTCAAAGGTCAACAGGTTCTCTTTTGGATAACCATAGTGCTTCAGTCTGCTAAAGATCAGTTCTTTGCACTGTGTTTTTTTGTTTTTCTCTAAATTAAAATAGTTGAACAATTGTGCTGTTTAGCTATAACTGCAACCGCCAGTCAATCTCTTCGTCCCAACTTAAGAATTCCTTATAGAGGGAAACTTCTTTAATTCCCTTTTTATTTAGGTGTTCATGATGTTAATCAATCATAGTTCCATAAATAAAGGTGTACTTTTTACACTTGTTGAAGTTAATTATGCTTACCGGAGACTTTAGCCTTTCACAAGCATAGCCAGGACAGAGAGGTGTCCAGCTTGATCTTTAACAGTTCTTCACTCATATTCCTGCAGATATGTAAACAATGTGGTGATGCAGAATTGGTGTAGAAAATAATAGTGGTATTCAGTAACGGGGCTACAAGTGCAGTACTAGGTTGGCAGCAAGGTCTCATCGTTTCATAGTTGAAATGGCTAGATGTAACTAATTTCTATACTCTCACACTTCTCACTTGTCAAACTTTCTTTCAGTTTCTTGATTTTATGTCATATTTTTCTCATAGTCACTCACACTCCGTAACTCATTGCTTTTGAGTGGCTTTATTGCCTTGCTCACAGTGAAATGATAAAAAAAAGAAATAAAGTGAGACAAGTATTGCATGTAGGTAGATTTTAAACTACCAGATACTGGAAATTGTCTTGTAAAATCTGAAGGATGACTTTTTTACATTTTCAATGAATAGAGAGGCTCTTAGATTTGTATAAATAAAACTAAAGATGTGTGTGTGTATATATATATATATATATATATATATATATATATATATAAAACTGAAGATGTGTGTCAGAGTGTGTATATCCTCACTCATTTCTCTTAACATACACTTACTGGCAATAAATGACCCGCCGAGGTCGATTTGCCATAAAAACAAAACAACCAACCAACCAACCAACCAACTATAAACTTCTATAAGACTTACTTGGGAGAAGTATCTGTGAACTGTTGAACCAGGTCATCCTTCAAAACATTTTTACCTGCACAATCAGTCATGTATAGAAAGAGATATGATTGCTCAAATGTGTATTATGAATGGCACTTGACTGACCGACTGACATATTACAACATTTTATTGCCACTGACTTTTATAAGTCATGACCACTAAAAATTACGGTCGTTTGGATCTCTTAGTAATGCATGTATTTTTTGCTATCTCTCCTAATCCCTGTTCTGTCAACCTTTCACACTAGCTTCTTAGGTTATTTGCAGCTTTCCCCTATCTCTCTTGCCTTCAATATGTTCTGTGAGTGTCACAATTTTCAAGCTCTCTTTCTTCATTATGTGCCTGAGAACTTTCATTCCTCTGTTTCTAATTGTTTCCGTTTCTTTCCTAGAACTTTGTTGTTGCTCTTCAGTTCAAGAATTAAATTCACGGTCACTCACTATGTCACTATCCCGTCTATGGTGGGGCATAAAAGTTGGTCATACATGTGTTAATGTCATCTAGTTCAATCGTGAAATACTCGTTCAGCAGTCACAAATAATAGATGGCATCACAGGGACAAAAATAACACAATAGTCAACAGATTGTATTTTTCAGTGCACCCATGTTGCTACTAAATGGGACACAGGGTCAAGATTAAATGTGGATTTACTGGAGTTACTGTAGAAAAATTGATCAAGCCCCCTTGACACTTCCCTTTTTTGAGTGCCTCAAGGGCCAGGTAATAAACTCGGCTTCCTTTCAAAGGAGAGGTACTGCCTGGAGAAAGACCTGAGAATCCATTATCAACCAAAAAAAATAGATACTTGATGATGGCCAGAGGATATTTAGCCAAAATATTGTATCTCCAATAAAATCTACAACGACCAAGATGAGAATAATTCTTTTTCTATGTGCGTTGCCCTTTCAGGACATAGGCGATCATGGCTTTCTACATCTCCCTGTCCCTGGTGGCTCTTAGCATGCTTTCTCCTGTTGCACAATGCAACCCTCGTTCCATCATCCACCTGATTAGGTCCTTCAAATATGTTATCTGCTGCTTTCCCCTGTCTCTTTTTCCCTCTATCTGGTCTGTTAGTAACAGGTTCTCCAAGCCCTCCTTCCTCATTGCATGTCCCAGAAGCTTTAGTTGTCTTTCCTGATGCTCAGTATTAATTTCCTTTTCGTCTCCATCCTTTCCAAAACCTCGTCATTGCTCACATGCTCAGTCCATGATATTCGCAGCATCCTTCTGTAGAACCACATTTCAGTTGCTTCTAGTTTTTCCTTCATCTTTGAAGATATTGTCCAACATTCACTGTCTTATTGAAGAACTCACATCACATAGCAATCCAGTACTCTCCTCTTTGTTTCTAGTGAAATTGTCCTGTTTCTCAATACTTTACTCAACTTCTGGAATGCTTCTTTCGCCATACCAATTCGCCTTCGGATCTCAGTGGCCCACTTTCCGTCTTCTGTTTGAACACTTCCTAGGTATTTAAATTTCTGTACCTGCTTAGTTTGAAATGATGCATATTTTTTTTGTTTTTGTTTTTTCCAGTGTTAATCACAGCATTTGATTTGACAAATATGGCATCTCTGGCTAACGCTATCAACTGGATGGAAGATGCAGCAAAAAGTGCAGATAATCCGTGCAGATTTCTGGTTGGGACAAAGAAGGACCTTCTTGTATGAACTATTTCCTTTGTTTTTTGTTTTTTTTGGCTTGACATGGGGATTTAAAATTATTTGTTACTAATTAGATCAGAAGCTTCTAATCCATGCCATTGTGATGATAATCTCTCAATCATTAAAAGTCATGAATGGGAGTCTAGTTTATTATTTCTTACTATAAACATTTCATTTTAGTTTCTTAATGAAATTATTAACAACTGACCAAAATTGAGAAGTCCAACTGAAAAAAAATGTGCCTCCCAGCAGAAATTGAACATGTATCCCATTTTGTTCCATAAAAATTGTGTCCCCATTAAAAATAATTTTTATACAGGGTGCCCAGTAAAAAAAACAAAAAAACAAAAAAAAAACATTATTATCACTGTTTTTATATTTCAGGAATAATTGACCTTGAATAACCTTCTTGAATATTCATGATTTTTGAATAATCATTTGACTCTTGTCTAATTACTTAACTCTGATTGGTTATTTTACGATTTACATTGAGCACTCTACATCATTTGTAAATGTTACTTTTCCTTTTATGGTATATGGAATCTCCTCAAAATATTTTATATATTAGTTCTATGTATTTGAAATTGCAGTAGCCTGGCACTCAATATCAGCCTAAATTGTTTTAGATGTTACCATAGAAGGATATGACTACACAACCAAGAAATTCAAATTCAACTTGCATTGGCAGGGCCAACATTTTGCTTAGTGAAAATTGTCACCTACAGAGTGCTAATGGTTAACTGCTGCCCAATCTTGTGACTTGTTATTTAAAGATTTGCAGACAATTTTTGACTTTCATTTTGTCCTTCTCTTATGGTTAAACAACTGATTTTGAATGTCAAGTTATCATACTTTTTAAAGAAAATCCATTGTAGGGATTGACAAAATGTGCAGAAATTCCTTCTGAATTTTTCAGTCACATCAATCGTCACCAGTTTTCAACAGTTGTCTCATGTCTTTCTAAATTTAATGTTTTTACTGGGCATCCTGTAGGAAAAAATATTGTTAGATTAAAAAAAATACATTTAAAAATTTATGTTTATATGTTGTGTACAAAAATGAATCGAGCAAATATAGATTCAAAACAGTCCCAGTGAACGTTATTGATTAATTGATTAGCATTTTTATGATTTATGAACCTTAATCCTTTGCAGGTTATTTAAAGCCACATTTTTTTTTTTAAAATAACAATGGTTTGGTCATACAAGTTTTACTAATTAACCCATAGCTGAGGTGAGAAGAGATAGATTCCTTTTTCAAGTGTATTTTTACGTAAGTGAACAAACGAAATGTGAATTGGGACCCAGTTCTCTGACTAAACTTTTTGTGTCATTATCTTACACTACCTGCATGTCTAAACTTACAGTACCTGGTATTCCCAGGCGGTCACTGATCTATGTACTGACAAGGTTCAATGTTACTTAACTTTGGTGATTATACAGAAACCAGTGTTCCAATGTGATGTGGCTATTAAAATTGAGCTTTGCTTTATCAAGATAGTCCTCCATGACCAAATTAGTCAGGACATTCTTTCCCTGACTTGTTTGATTCCTTTCGGGAGTTACATTTTTAGGTCATTTTTAGATATTACAAGTTATGAAATTGAAGACATACAAGTGTTGTGCTTTCAAACATTGACTCTACAAGGTCTGTCAGAAAAGTAATGGCACTGGGATGAAAAAAAGAACAGTTTATTTTGATTCCAAACAACAGACTATTTGGTTTCCCCTTCAAATTAATGCACCTTTCTCTCCTTGTCTACCACACTTCTATGCATTGCTGCAAGGATTCTTCTTGGATGTCCCCTCAGCACTGTCGTTACAACCTTTTTGTGGTCCTGGGTATGACGGTAAACTGCATCCGGCAGCAAGGCCTCTGATTGGAAGATTGTGAGGAGCATGGAACCACCTCTTAATTGCTGTTGTTCCCAGGTCCACCCTGACCTGGAGTGGTAGCATTTGTTAGGGTCCCAGCTATGGGCAAATAGATAACCCCCAAACTAGGGTCAAAACACTATGAAAGTATAAAAATACACTTTTATAAAAATATATACATTTTTGAAGGAAAAAAATTATTACCAGCAATATATTTTTTTTAAATAAAAAACTAGAAGACAACCTTAGTTTTCTAAAATAATAAAAACACATAAAAAAATAAATTCCTTATAGTATATGTACATTTTTGAAGGGAAAAAATTATTACCAGCAATACATTTTTTAATACAAAACTAGAAGACATCCTTAGTTTTCTAAAATAATAAAAACATATAAAAAAAATTCATCAAAATCTGACTAAATCAACCTTCTCACTATAACTGAACTTGAAAAAAAATACCTTAAAACCCCACCTTTTTGGCATTAAATAACCCACAGAAATATGCCGTTAAACATGACTCAAACAACCCTTTTGATGTCCACCATGCATTTTCAAAACAAGTTCTCTTGACCTCCTTGTACTTAGGAAAAAGAAAAAAGTCATATAGATAAGGTGAATAGGGAGGTTGTTCAAGTACAACGATGTTCTTGACTAGGAGCTACCGGATGCTCATGCCATTGTGAGCAGGTCCGTTGTCATACTGAAGCAGCCACGATTTTTCCTGCCATAACCCTTTGTCTCTTCTTGGGCTCTGGGCGAAATGCTGCAGGATCTCTTTGACTCACCGATTGATCGACTAGCCCTGTGGCAAGAACTCACTGTGGACAATGCCTCTCACATCGAACAATGGATGTCTCTTAACATTTCAGATAGACCTCATAAAGTGATTTCCATTATGATGGTTACTTTTCTTTTGATTAAATAGATAAGCGTTTTAATGTTTTATCTTTTGTTTCATACAAAAAGATAATTCTTGAATTATGGTTTCCTTACAGAATAAAAACAGGAACTGACTGAAAAGAATGGTTGGTCATCAGTGTTTGTCTTGTTAAATTTTAAGGATTGGATAATTGCAGTCCAAAAATTGATGTAAAAACTTGGCCATGTCTTATCTCATGAGGTACTTGGAATAGATCCTCCCCAGTTTTGATAACCGTGTTGTTGTCATTTCTGCCTGTGTTATTATTTATATTCAGACTATTGTCCTAATTTTTGTTGTTGTTATTGCAACACCTCTAGCCTTCATCAGGTGCTTGTCAATCAGGGTAACCTTCAAAGAATTTCAAACTGAATCCCTTAATTGTGTTTTGACAGCTTCCATTAAAAGCTTCAGTTTTTTTCCCCCTGATATTTTTAATGGTTAAGCATTGAAGATTTGTCTGGACATTAAAAGAAATGAATGTTTAATAGATTTGAGTAAAGCTCTCATAATTTCAGACAGCACAGATCTTTGTGTTAGATTTTTGGTCAAAGTGACCAGAACATTTTCTCAATGTCTGTTTTAATATTTAGCCAGCCAGGCTGTTAAGCTGATTCTTTAATTGAAATCCATAATTCAACTTGATGCTTTTTAATTTTTTATTTATTTATTTTTTTTTTTCCAAATTTGACTTGATCCAAAAAAGTTGTCAGCTCTATCCCTGGCCACATCAGAGGTAAACAAAAAACTTCAAAAACTGGGTTAAGGAGAGGTAGCTTATACCAAAACATCTGGAAAAGGCATGACTTGTGGAACTAGAACAATCTACTCTGGTGGACAAAATTCCAATCACCTGAAGAAGGCCGAAGCATACAATGGCTGAAACATTATGATTATGCCAACAAAGATGAGGACACCAGTACAAATAATGTAAATAGTGCAAATAAAATTTTTTGTGCTTAATCTGTTCATTTTCCATTTTTCAGTCACCTGCTGCCTATGAAAATGTCGAGCAAGAAGCAATAAAGTTAGCAAATTCATTGGAAGCTGAATACTGGGCTGTGTCATCAAAAACAGGTGGGTTAACTTATTCCTCCTTTGAGTTAGATTTTTTTTTTTTTTGTTTGTCATTTGATTTCAAGCAAGGTGACAATGCCACTAAAACACAAAGGAGCACGGGTAGTGAAAGAATATGAAGAATTTAAGTCAGAGAACCAGAAAACCTAATCCTAAACAGGAAACAATGGATAAACATTTATTCCTCTTCAAATAATTGAGGAGGAGTGTGAACCTGGTGGCATTTTTGAATATAATACTATCCTCCTCAGTTCAGTGACTGGCTATGGCCAGAGGGTTGGTTCATATATCTTGGTTGTTTTTTTTAATCGTTTCACCCCGAGCAAGGCGGAAACGCCACTGATGTGCAGGGGGCTACATATGTGTAAAAAGATTAATTAGAAAAGAGTGAGGAGTACAAACTAGTTAGAAAGGAACAACCGAAAGCTGAGAAAGCAGGTGCGATGACAGATACATAGGTGGAGAGAAAGGGAAGGTTATACGGGGGTGGGGAGAGAGCTAGAGTCCAGTGGTTAATAGATGAGTATTGACTTTGTATTTAAATTTCTGGAGGTTGTAGCCGTCAGGAAAGCAAGAATACGGGAGCGAGTTCCACAGGTGGGAAGTGCGAGAGAAGAAGCTGCAGGAGTAGAATTGTCGTCTGCATTTGGCTAACCTGACTGTGAATGGGTGGGACCCAGTTGCCAGTCTGGTTGCACGAGTAAACACCTGTTGAGGAGGCATCAGTGACTTAAATTCGTCTGAGCAGAAGCCATGAAAGTATTTATAGAACAGACAAAGGGAGGCCACATTTCGACGATGGGGAAGTGGCTGCAGTCGAGCCGCCAGATCAGTACCTATCACATTACAGACGCTCCTTTGGAGCCTGTCAAGGACACTGAGGAGAACGGCAGAGGCACCTGACCATAAATGGCAGCTGTACTCCATGCACGGACGGATGGTTGACTTGTATATATGCAGGATGGATTCAGGTGGAAAAAACATCCTGGATCGACATAGTGACCCAACCTTCTTAGCAGTAGATTTTGCTATGGATTCAATATAGTGGTTCCATTTGAGGTCTGAAGACAGGATAGAGCCCTGTGGGACACCAGCATTCGTGCTGTCGGACGAAGAGGCATGCCAATTCAGAACAGCCTTCATTTTGCGGTTATTTAAGAAAGATTGGATTAGGTCAAGCAGGTGACCGGTAATACCATAACTGTGTAGTTTGCATAGGAGGCCAGAGTGCCAAACCCTGTCAAAAGCCTTGGAGATGTCCAGAGCAACCACGCGATCCTCGTCAGACTCATTAAGGGCCTGTAGCATGTACTCCGTTACGGTTATTAGCAGGTTGGCCGTGGACCTGGCAAAGCGGAATCCATATTGCCTGTCGGAGAAGAGTTTGTGGGCAGTGAGATGATGAACTATTTCAGCATTGATTATAGCCTCGAATACTTTGCCGAATATCGGTAGAAGACTGATAGGGCGATAGTTGGATGGGTCCGAGGGTTCACCACAATTCTTAAATACAGGAACAACTGAAGAGAACTTTCAGTATGCAGGAAAGCAGGAAGCAGAAAGGCAGTAAAATAGTTTAGAGAGGGCAGGGGAAAGTTCAGGAGCACACCTCTTAAGGACTATCACCGGGATTCCATCGTCTCCACATGCCTTATGGGGGTCGAGTTTTGAAATTACTATGGATACTACTGTCGGGGTAATATATACATTGTGCAGTTTGGCCTCAGTTCTAATAGGAAAGTCGGGTGGGTGTACTCCGGACAAGTTGAATGTGGAGTTGGATGAGAATCTGTGGGCAAAGCACTCAGCTTTGTCTGCAGATGATGTGAGAACCTCAAATCCATGTATTAAAGGAGATATTGAGGATTTCCTATTGTTGAGCACTCGTTTACAAATCCTCCAGTAGTCCTTGGAGCCGAACTTGTGGTCAGCTATGTGCTGTCGCATTCTCTCAGCAAACAACTGTTTGGCGTCATTTAGGGTTCTCTTGCACTCATTGTGAGCAGATATGAACAGGCGCCTATTGTGATCAGTTGACTGTCTCCGGAATAGACGGAAGTAATGGTTCCTGTGGGAAATGGCGGCTGAGCAGGCCGGAGAGAACCACGGAGAGGAATGAGGTTTTAACCAATACTTCCTGGTGGATATGAAGGCATCAATGCCAGCTTTCACCCATGACGAGACCTCAGAGGCACAGTCACCAACTGATAGGTTGAACACTTTTCCCCAAGGGACGTCGCAGAGGAAATCGCGAAAGGCATCCCAGTCAGCTTTTCGGTAGAGGTAGGAGGTCCTATAGGTAGGGGGCTCCTGGGGGGAGTGAGATTGGAAAGAAATACTGAGAGACACTACAGCGTGGTCAAAGTTGCCGAGAGGGCAAAGCTGCGTGACTTGAGAGGTGCAGAGGTGAAACATATATCTAGTAGTGAGGAATGACCCGGGGGAGTGCTTGGGAAGTGAGTGGGGAAGTCCACCACTTGCGTAAGGGATTGGGAAATAGCAAAGTTCATGGCATGAATGCCTGCTGGATCAGTAACTGCGTTTTCAAGCCACTCAGAGTGATGGGCATTGAGGTCTCCAAATACAAATATGTGGGCGAATGGGTGATAGGAAATAGCCTTATCTATGTCATCAGCAATGCTATCTAGTAGGGAGCAGTCAGGAGAGGAGGGAGAACGGTAAAGAAAGAATAGGTAACTAACCGAACTGAGGAGAGACAGGCGGAGACATATGTATTGGTGGTCAGTAGATTCGAGTGAAGTCACCCTAGCTATGGGGAGGTGTTCGCTGACATAGACACCCAGCCCATGCATGTGGACAGTGGAATCCTTCCTTAAAAGGGGAAGATAACCAGGGATGAAGAGGTCAGAGGAAGGAATAGCTGAGTTGAGGTTAGTTTCGCAGAGCGCAAGGATGTCAGGGGACTTTTCATGCAGGAACGCTTCTACACTAGGAAAGTTAGTACGAATGCCCCGGATATTAGTGAAGGAAAGGTTAATGGGTTTAGGTGGTTTGGATTTAACTGGTTTAGGGTCATTTCTGATTTGTTTCGTCATGATTCTGTTTGTAGAAAGGGACCTAGGGTAGAGGATACAGGCGGTCATTATCCACGATCTGTGCTGGGAGGGAAACTGGCTAGGGCTGCAACAAGGTGTTGCCTCGGGGTTGCCCACCAAAAGCTCTTGCAGGGACACTTATCCATGCGCGACATGGCACTACAAGAACCCCGATATTATACAACTGTTGATCAGAGCAGCTGCTCTTGACGCTATGCAAGAGTTAGGGCTCCTAACTACCAGTCGGAAGCAGCAACCAGGAAACTGCCAACCCGGTACCCTCACAGTGATGAGCCATTGCCACCAACCGGCCAGATCGCAGGAAACTCACGGAAGCACCAATACCAAGGTCCGAAGAGAGAGAAGAGAAAGCCGGAAACCACATCCTAAACAGGAAACAAGTTCAATAGACATGGGAGGAGTATGGACCAGGCGATAGTGTGACCTATCTACTCCTATTAAAAAAAACAAAAAAAAAGCACAAACTTCCAAAAGTGGAGAGTTAACTAAGTTTTAACTTAGTTAAAGTCCAAATGAAGCATGAACGCCAAAAAGTGAGGAAAAAAAAAATACAGATTTAAGAATCAATTCGTAACATACCTCATAGTTTAACACAGGAAATTTGAATTAAGAAGTTTCACTCTTCAATTCTTGCTTTCCCCAAAAATCAACATCGAGTTAAGCTGCTTGGTAAATTTGAATTCAAAGAACAGACCATATCAGGGAGGGGTAACAAGTGGCTGCTGATACCTTGGCCAGGATAGCTTAGCATAACAATAAATAAATAAATAAATAAAAATCCCAAACTTTTTTTTTTTCCAAATGAAGCATGAACGCCAAAAAGTGAGGGGAAAAAAAAAAGAATACAGATTTAAGAATCAATTCGTAACATATCTCACAGTTTAAGACAGGAAAACATACCTCACAGTTTAAGACAGATACCGATGTCTGTGTGGATGACCTTCCACACGACTCAGTGGTGTTGTCAGCCTAGTTTTTCTTGTCTGTCCCTTTTTCTTTTACCTAATGTGAAACCTTGTAGGTTGGCAGTGGTATGATTGTTGGTTTTTTGGCATTTCTCTTTCGAGACATGATCACCCAATCCTGTATCACTTATGGCACTTGGCTGAATCAATTTATGAAGGTATCCCAAAAGTTTTGCACACGAGTGTATATGTAATTATAAAAGTGAATTAAGTTTCAAACAGATTTGTTTTATAAATACGCCTTTAAATATATGTTTTGATTGGATGAACTTTCCAACATATTTTAGAAATCTTACCAATTAGATATGCAATGATTAAATTGAAGAAAAGTTTGGATGTTAAATAAATCCTATTTGTGATATATATTAATCATCCTCATACAAGCCTGTTTTGCTGTATCACAGCTAAACAGTGTGGCTAGACACATCCACTTGCTTCTGGCTGGTATTGAAACTTGACAGATTTGGTGTCAGTTGGAGTTGCTATCCCCTAAGCCATAGGTGCATGGAATCAGAGAATGAAAATTTTAACGTGTTGTATATAAGCAGTGTATACACACGCCAGTCACCAAAAGAACTCAATTCATTTCTGAAGAGTCACACATATATTGCAGAAGTGGAAACTGTTTTTAAAATTTTCTTCTCTAGAGAGCTCAATCATAATGAGAGCATAATATATTAGTCATCCACATACAAGCCTGTTTTGCTGTATCACAGCTCATCAGTGTGGCCAGACACATCCACTTGCTTCTACCTGGGATCGAAACTTGACCTATATATATATATATATATATATATATATAATTGGAGGGAACGGACGGATTAATACCTTTCCCAAGGGTACTAGTGCGCAAGTGAATGCAGTGTGCTCGACTGAAATTGGAACTCGGCTCACCGATTTCTCCCTCCAAGCCGACATCCACCGCACCACAACGCACATCCATGAACGCTAACAGCACCTGGTATTCCCAAGTGGTCACCCACCTAAGTACTGACCAGGCTCAACGTGGGTTAAATAATTGAGGTCAGCTGTTCATGCGATCTGTGGCAGATTTCTGCACCGATTGTTTGTTATCAGCAGTTCCAAAAAGTGTGGATGGTACTACACAATGCCTTCACCACTATAAACAAATCTCTGTGTGGATGTCTTACTAAGGTTAGACCTTCATACATCGAAATCGATGGGAGAGTCCGTTATTATATATATATATATATATATATATATATTTTGTTTAATTTTTCAGGTGAAAATGTTAATGAATTTTTCTTTCGTGCTGTTGCTCTGACCTTTGACCGTTCTGTCTTGAGGGAGTTAGATGGTTCTGGCGTTCCTGCAACACAGATTGGAAACAAACTCATCAGTAAGTAAATGTGAAATAATCCTTATCCACGTTGATCATCATTAATCTAAAAAGATTTTATTGAGTTCTCAAGATTAGGATTAATTAATTGAAAATTAAATGGATTAATTAAGAGAGCAAGTCATGTTGAAAGGGACCAAAACAGGAAACTGTGGATTACAGACCTATAATTGCTGACGTACTGAAGAAAGACAGCACATGGAGATTGTTATTCTGGACATGATTCCAAGTAATTTTTCCAGATGAATTTTTTCCTTGTCAAATTAATTTGCTGCTATTGTTTCAAAGAAATTTAGTTTTTGTTGATGCAGACTTGTTAGCACTAACATGTTACAAATTCATTTGCTTCATTTACATTTAGACTAATACTAGCAGTATAGCCTGGCATTGCTCGGGTGAAATGAAAGCTTTAAAACTAATCCGTGGTCCTGGAGCTCAGACTCAGCCTAAACAATATTTGAAATAATAAAATAATTGCGACAATTTACCAATCGCACATATATAATACTTGCTGTATAGCCTGGCATTGCTCGGGTGTATTGAAAGCTTTAAACCTAATCCGTGGTCCTGGAGCTCAGATTAAGCCTAAAGAATATTTGAAGGAAAAAAAAAAAAAAATTGCGACAATTTACCAATCGCACCTAATAACATAATTGCTACAATTTACCAATCGCATATATATATATATATATATATATATATATACTAGCAGTATAGCCTGGCATTGCTCGGGTGAAATGAAAGCTTTAAAACTAATCCGTGGTCCTGGAGCTCAGACTCAGCCTAAACAATATTTGCGTGAAGTTTGGTGAGAATCAGATAAAAATTGTAGCTTTGTATGAAGGACATACAGACAGATAAACAGACACACACACGAAACATCTTACCTTTTTTTTATATATATATATATATATATATTATCGATTTTCTACACTATTGTAAGAACTGCAACCTTGAAACTTCTGAATATCGTTTCATATGTCTTTGTCTATGAGTGTATCAAATTTGATTAAAATCGGACCACTCCTTCTATAACCTGATTTTTTCGATTATTGATTTTCGATATTTATCAAGGGTACCTCGACACAAAACCTAGCTAAGAACACTCGCAGATGCTTATAGTACAACTGTGTAAATTTTCAAAAAATTGGTTCAGCCGTTTCGTAGTCTATAGGTAACGGACACACAGATACACACACACAGACAAAGTTCCATTTATAAATAACTTTAGATTAGATAGATTTAGATTTTAATTATGTGTCGTAAGTAGTTACCTAAAATTTTTTTCAGAGACATTTTTGCAAATTTGTCATTGAAAAAAATTGTTTTCTAGTTTTTTCTTTATAATAATAAATATTGGATTAAATAATAATAATAATATTATTTAATAATATTATTTCATATTAATATTTAATAATATTATTAAAATAATAATAAATATTGGATTATTATTGGTTCAGATTTTGTAAAGTTTTGTAAATTTAAAATGTTTATCATTTTTGTTGTCAGTTCTTGAAAAAGTAAAAAATGTACAAATCCACTTTCATATGTTAGGGTTTTTATTAAAATCATAAAAATATTTTTTAAAACAATTAAAATTGCTGCAGGAGTATACAGTGATAGCAGTGTCATTTGAAAAACTCCTTTCAACACAGTATAATTTTTTTTTAGAGGTTACATTTGCTAACTTTACCAAAATATAGAAAATGTTTGGCACAGATGTCCTGAGTTTTTAAGAATTTTATGTTCTTGTTTGTTTCAGAAATTGATGGTCAGGATTCAAATTTATTTGAAAAGTCCAAAAGTCGTGTGAAGTGTTGTCATTGAAATCACATTTGGTAACCTGATAGTTGCAAAAAAATGGCCAATGTTGTGTTAAACCATCGTCAACAGCAACAGTAATTGTAAAAGAATGAAGAAGATTGTGATAGCTAATTTTGGAAGCTCTAATTAGTGTGTGTGTGTGTGTTTATATATATATATATATATATATATATATATATAAAGTAAAATAAATTTTCAATATTTAAAAATGTTGAATGAACATTTCGACATAAAATCCCTAAGAGAGATTTCACATCTCCTCAGCAACCGTACATCTTTCAAAATGGAAATAAAAAATAAGAATAAAAAGAGAGAAAAAAAATGTACCATTGCTAAGGAGATGTAAAATCTCTCTTAGGGATTTTGTCGAAATGTTCATTCAACATTTTTGAATATTGAAAATTTATTTTACTTTATGTTGGCTCTGTAATTTTAATTACGTTGAGCTCTCCTCCTGTATCATTTTTTAATATTAAAATTTTTAATATTAATTAGTATCAGGTTTTTGGGATTTACCTTCCTACTTTTTAGTTTTGGATTAAAGTATTTTAATAAAAAGAAAAAAAAAAATATATATATATATATATATATATATATATATATATATATATAAATAAATAACCTAGAGAGCCAGACAACCTACTACATAGGTTTTACCTTAACGGATCATCAGGAAAATCCAGCTTTCACTGACGATCAGCTTAGGTGAAACCTAGGTAGGTTGTCTGGCTCTCTAGGTATTATTTATTTATTCCTCTCTATCTAAGTATTGAGCGCTTTTTTTGTTAATTGATGGCTCGTGTCGGGTTTTTTTCTTTGGGCTATGTGCTGACTCGGACTGAGCCCTTTCGACTGATGTACTTTTCTTTTTTAAAACCATTTTTTTCCATTCTTCATAGAAGGTTTTTCGGCATGAGTGTAGTTGTCATTTCTTTTATATATATATATATATATATATATATATATATATATATACTCACCCACATATATGTATATTTAAGCAACATATCTTCATTTGGATATGCTTCATTGAATATATTCAATTATTATGCGTATTTATTTTTTATGCTTATCCTTTCCAGTTCTGTAATTGGTTTATTGATCTTCAGATGAAATTCATCAATGGCAGATGTTGTAGTCTTTTTCAAGATCATTTTCAGGAATTTTTTAAAAAATCACCATCAGTTACAATAACAAAGTATTGTAGTTTACCCCTGAGGATTATCATGGAGTAGATTGAAAGTACTTGGGTAGGAAAAAAACTATTACATCTTCCTTGATGAATTTCATTTTAACATCAAGAAACTGATGAGAGCACTGCAAAAGATCAGTATAAAATTGGACGTAATGTCTATAATTCAATGAAATTTGTTTGAATATATGGATCGGAATCCGACAAGATGAATAGAATAAGAACAAGTAGGAAGAAAATGTCTTTAATCTAACATGTTTCACTTTAACAAGCTTCTTCAGATATTTTTTGAAGATGAATGGTTTAAAATTTAGAAAATACAAAGAGACAGTATGTTGATTGAGTTTTGATTTCATTGGTCAGATACATGTTACATAGAATAAAGCAATGGATAGATATTTTTTAATGTAGAGTAAAAAAAAAAATGCATTAACATTAAAAAATGTTCATTTATTGCCTTGTTATATGTAAAACATATCTGATCAATGAAATCAAAACCCAATCAACATTTTTTTAATTTTAAATCATTCATCTTTAAAAAAACTTCTGAAGAAGCTTGTTAAAGTGAAACATTATATTAAAGACACTTTTTCCTACCTGTACTTTACTTATTCTATACTTGTTTGAATATATATATATATATATATATATTTTTTTTTTCTAAACATATATTGTTAAATATAAGAGACAATGAATGTCGATTATGTTTAATCATGAGCCGTTCTAAACATCGTATTTTGGCTTTAATTTCAGGTGAAAATAGACAAAAATTCTCCAAGATTTGGATAATTTTTTTATTAAGTTGATTCTAAGCTTTCGGCCCACACGAGCCATCTTCAGAGTCAACAATACAATAATCCTCACTCATACATACAGTAAAAAGAACCTTCTGATATTGGAGGCCATCTGCATTAAATCCAAACAACTCACACTTAATAAAATCACATTTATGGTCATAACACATTACATTGCATTTAAATATATGGTTCTGTTATCATTTCGAGATCTCATGCGGTGTGACATCATAGAACCGCATTACAAATTTACGAACTGTGTTTGCTATTTGGTAACTGTTATCGTTGCTTAGCAAAGTTTTATGTCAACATAAGATAAAATTGTCTTTGATGGTGGATGTTTTTATGTTAATATCCTTGCAACCTCTCTGAAGATGGCTCATGTGAGCTGGAAAGCTTAGAACCAACTTAATAAAAAGATTATCCAAATGTTGGGGAATTTTTGTCTTTATTTTCAATTGAAATTAAAGCCAAAATACGATGTTTAGAACAACTCATGATTAAACATAATAGACATGCATTGTCACTTATATTTAACAATATATGTTTAGAAAAACAAAATATATATATATATATATATATATATATATATATATAACATAGTGATAATCCACGTATACTGTCTTATTATGTATAGGAAAAACTACTAAAAAGTTGTAAGTTTAAAAATGTATTTTTTTGACAGTATTTGTTTATTTCTATTATTATATTTTATATTTCAGACCGTCCTCGGTCCTTCATCAGAAACAAATGATTTTAAAATTTAAATTAGAAATGTATTTCACGAGATTGTCCGTAGAGAGAGATTGTTTATATCACGTGACACAGAAAGCGACAGATTTTTTTTTTAAAACAATCTCTCTTCAAAAACTACTAAAAAGTAAGTTAAAAATGTAATTATCATTATGCTATATATATATATATATATATAGATAGATAGATAGATAATTCTACCTATGAGCTATAGGCGCTCGGTAGATATTCACTTGGATATATATATATATATATATATAATGTCTCTTTTGTTTAGCAGTATATGTTTAGAAAATTATCTGCTGCCTCAATACACTAAATAGATATATTCAATGTGTATCTCTTTTTTTCCCTAGCAAGAAAGAGTATGGTGCTGAAGCTCTTTCAGTCTGGCCCACTTCCTAAAATAAGTATATCAATGACCAGATGTCGAAACACTGATTTTAGGGGTCTATTTTTGACTTCAGGGCACGATTCCTGTTATAATCTTGTAATATACAACTTCAAAACAATATATTCACTCCCTGTTTTTTAAAATTTGCATTATGACATTTAAATTGAATGTCTGGAAAAAATTGACACCTGAATAAGGGAAAGGTGTTTTCAGTTCAATACAAATTCAAGAACCAATAATATTAAACAAAACATAGATCCATGTCAATTTGATGCCAAAAATGGTAAAATTTTGTGTCTTTGAATTTGTTATTCCGCACACTCTGCGAAGCAATAACCTGTATATATTTTTTTCTCTACCCAAAGATGTCAGCTTCCACTCTACATCCAGGCCACACCCAGTTGCTCAGGGTGATTATAGAAGTATGCAGTTACTCAGTGCAAAAAATATAATATCGCCTTATCTCTTTTTCTCTCTCTCTCTCTATATATATATATAATGTATATATATATTTTAGAACATGTACATAATTTTTCTATATATAACCACGACAAAGGTATGTTTGTTTCGACATTGAAACTTCAGTGTCTCATCAGGCGCTCGGATATATATATATATATATATATATATATAAATAATGTAAACTTATCACTATACTCGTTTTGAAAAACTCTCTGAGTACATATACAGAAGGAAAAAATGGTAATAAAAAAAAACGAGCTAAGCACTTGAAAGTACGTAGCCCAAAGAAAAAAAACCCGAGACAAGTAACCTACAACAAAAAGCACTCAATACGTAAGTAGAGCAAACAAAGTAAAGTTATTTACTTTATATATATATATATATATATATATATAAAGAAAAGACAGAAGGAAAACTTAAGGAACTTTCTCAAGGTAAATATGGAGATTTTTGTAACTTGTATTTATACACAAAAATAACTTGGAAGAAAAATATTAAGTTTCAGAATTTTGTATTTGAAAATACTAAAAAAAAAACATTTTCCATATTTACCTCAATAATGTTCCCAAAGGAACAAAACATGTTGGTAAAGAGAAGTATTCTTTTTACTCTTTTCTTTTATTTACAGATAGATTTTATTCATATCAAAATTTTTATGCACACATGGTGACAATTAAGTCACTATACAGTTACTTAAAATAACAATTAATTTAAAAATAACAATTAAAATAACAATTAAAATAAAGCAATTAATCAGCATTCCAGAAATTTATTATTCACTTTGTTCTGGTTAATAACAATAAAATCATATGTTGAACAATAGTAGATTAATTACTAGTAGTGTTTGGACTGTAAGCCGCCTGCTTCAGTCATTCCCTACAATGTGAAAGAACATTTTGACAAATATAATGACACAAACTGTTCTAATGGGTTTATGTCTGCAAATGCAACTCGAATAAATAATTTGAGCTTATTGATATTTCTTGGTTACTTTGCAAAAATGGAATCCTTGATAATTCATCATATAGCAAAATCCATCGGGATCAAATCTTCTTTGCTGTTTATTATAAATAACTATATAGTGAATTGATTGCCACCCTTAATTGTTATTTTCAAATACAAAATTCTGAAACTTAATATTTTTCTTCCAAGTTATTTTTGTGTATAAATACAAGTTACAAAAAAATCTCCATATTTACCTTGAGAAAGTTCCTTAAGTTTTCCTTCTGTCTTTTCTTTTTATATATATATATATAAAGTAAATAACTTTACTTTGTTTGCTCTACTTACGTATTGAGTGCTTTTTGTTGTAGGTTACTTGTCTCGGGTTTTTTTTCTTTGGGCTACATACTTTGATGTTCAAGTGCTTAGCTCGTTTTTTTTAAATTTTTTTATTACCATTTTTTCCTTCTGCGTATGTATTCAGAGGGTTTTTCAAAACGAGTATAGCTGGCTCTTTCCTTGACAATCCGTTTAGGTTAAACCTAGTTAGGTCTGTCTGGCTCACTAGGTATACTTTACTTATTACGCTCTACCTAAGTATTGAGCACTTTTTGTGAGCTGATTACTTGTGTTGGGTTTTTTTCTTTGGGCTATGTGCTGACTTAGTCTGAACTCTTTTGACTGATGTTCATGTACTTAGCGCTTTCTTTTTTAAAACTACTTTTTCCCTTCTTCGTAGGTCAGTGGAAGGTTTTTCGACACGAGTATAGTTATTATATCTTTTATATATATATATTACAAAGATTAACGAAATGGTCTTTAAACAACTGACAATTTGAAATGATTTGTTTGAACATTATTTTTGATTGATACTCGTATTTAAGTAGATATTCTGTTTTTAAATCAAACAGTATTATATATTTATTTCTACCAGCCTGATTATTTACGATAAATTTTTGTTATGAAAATGTGTGTCATTCGGCAGGATTTCAACCTGCGACCCCTATCCATATAGGGGAAGTCACCAATTGATCTTAGACCTCTCGACCACGAATGACCAGTCTTTAAGAAGTCAAATCAATATATGTATAGGTTTGAATTCTGCCGAATGATGACACACATTTTCGTAACAAAAATTGGTCATAAATAATCAAGTCGGTAGAAATAAATATATAATACTGTTTGATTATAAACAGAATATCTACTTAAATATGTGTATCGATCATCGATCAAAAATAATGTTCAAACAAATCATTTCATATATATATATATATATATATATATATATATATATATATATATGCTCTTAAAATAATGCCTCCTATTTTTCCCCACAAACACTACATCAGATACAGGGAGCACAAAAACATTGGATAGAGCAAGTTTTCAGATAGACACTACTATTGAGCATGTCAGATGTCATTTTGCCAGACTGCCATTATCTGTAACAAGATAAAAGGAAAAAAGTTTCACTATTTCTTGCAACACCATCAATATCAGCCTCTTTACATCAATGGTGAGCATAATGAAATAGAAGGCATTAATTTCAGAGTGACACGCACAATTTAAATTTTTATTTTGGGTATGTTTCATACTTTTTTGTTATGTTAAAAAAATTTACATTTTTTTGTTTAAGAATTCTTTATAAATGTTCCACGTTTTATGTTTTTTAACATATGTTGTCTTTTTTTTCTTTTTTTTTTTTTTTTTTCAGTTACTTGAATTTTTTAACAAATGTAATTTTGTACATCCATGCTACATGTAAACATTGTGAAGCTGTCCACATGTTGTGTTACTCTCCCTTTGCTCACATGTAGATACTGCAGCTCTCTCTCAATCATATGTAGACATTGTGCAGCTTCCCTTGAAACACATGTTGACGTTATGCAATCCCTGTAGCTTGGAGACTTTATATATCTGTATATATATGTAAACTCTATGTAAGTTCCCTATCATAAAATCATGTTACATGTAAGTTCCCAGCACATAAAATTATGTTACATGTAAGTTCCCAGCACATAAAATTATGTTACATGTAAGTTCCCAGCACATAAAATCCTGTTACATGTAAGTTCCCAGCACATAAAATCCTGTTACATGTAAGTTCCCAGCACATAAAATCCTGTTACATGTAAGTTCCCAGCACATAAAATCCTGTTACATGTAAGTTCCCAGCACATAAAATCCTGTTACATATAAGTTCCCAGCACATAAAATCCTGTTACATGTAAGTTCCCAGCACATAAAATCCTGTTACATGTAAGTTCCCAGCACATAAAATCCTGTTACATGTAAGTTCCCAGCACATAAAATCCTGTTACATGTAAGTTCCCAGCACATAAAATCCTGTTACATGTAAGTTCCCAGCACATAAAATCCTGTTACATGTAAGTTCCCAGCACATAAAATCCTGTTACATGTAAGTTCCCAGCACATAAAATCCTGTTACATGTAAGTTCCCAGCACATAAAATCCTGTTACATGTAAGTTCCCAGCACATAAAATCCTGTTACATGTAAGTTCCCAGCACATAAAATCCTGTTACATGTAAGTTCCCAGCACATAAAATCCTGTTACATGAGGCTTTGTGCAATTTTGTCCAAGTCTGCTTTATGCCTAATCATTTTCCAATGATGGCTTTATCCTTATTTAATGTTTAATTTTTCAATTCTGATTTTCTTGAAGATTTTTATCAAAACTTTTTATGTTGCTTTTTTTTTTTTTCTACCATTTTGCAATTCTGATTTTTGCATTCCTTAAGTGAAGCTCATGTTTTACTTAACATTTTAAAAATTTAATTCAGACAAATTCTTTGTGTGACAAAATTTAAAATAAATGAATAGTACTTGATTATTTTGATGAACTGTTGAACCAAACATAAAATGGATCTGTAAGTGTAAAAAAAAGTTTGAATGTCTGTTTTTATCAAGACTGATTCAGAATAAATTTAGTCTGAATTTCTGGGATCATTATTTACACTATTTATATTCAGACTATTGTCCTCATTTTTGTTTTGTTCACAATGTTTCGGTCATTGGGTCCTCCAGCCTTCCTCAGGTATATATCAATCTGGGTAACCTATAGTGAATTCCAAACTGAAACCTTTATTTAATCAATGGGTAGAAGAACTAGACATGAGCAGTAGAATGATAACAGTTCAGAATCCCCCGTAGATTCAGTCAGTTAAGTGCCATACGTGATACACGCTTTGGGCGATCATGTCTTGAAAGAGACATGACTGACTGGGCAGAAGATTATCCCGCAGTAGGTTGCCATTGCTTTCTGCACTAGACTAGTTGCCAGCCAAGGCTATAGAACCCACAATCTGTCCTGTTATTTGGCTCATAGCTAGAGGGGGAAAAGATGTATTATATTATTAAGTAGTAATTGGTGGGGGGATCAGTTTAATACTTCATAACAATATAAAACTGACCCCCCACTTTATGCCCAGTAGAAGCCTTAATCATGTTTCCAACCATTACATTCAGTCAGTCAGTTAAGTGCCATACGTGATACACGCTTTGGGTGATCAGGTCTCGAATGTGACATGACTGACTGGGCAGAAGATTATCCCGCAGTAGGTTGCCATTGCTTTCTGCAGTAGACTGGTTGCCAACCAAGGCTATAGAACCCAATCTGTTCTATTACTTAACCCATAACTGGAGGGAAGAGACAGATTAATACCTTTCCCAAGGGTATTTGTGCATAAGTGAATGCAAAGAATTCATTTGGAATTTGAATTCAGCTCCCTGATTTGTCGTTCCGAGTCTATATCCACTGCACCACAACGCACATATTACCCAGATCAAAATAAACCTGAGAAACAGTATTAATTAAAAAAAAACCAAAAAAAAACGGATGATATCCTTAGATGTGAGCACAGGAGCGAGAGCATTTTACCTCCACTGGTTAAGAAAGGGCTCAGTTCAGAAGTCCCTGTATATTGCCTAAATCAAAATACACCCGAGGAACAGTATTAAAGAAAAATAAGGACTAGAAGATATCCCTAGACATGAGCAGTGTGACGAGAACAGTTTATCCCCATTGATTAAATAAAGGGCTCAGTTCAGAAGTCCCTGTAGGTTACCCTGATTAATATACACGAGAGGAAGTCTGGAGAGCACAACAGCTGAAATGTGATAAAACAACAAAGATGAGGACAATAGTTTAAATATAAATAGTGTAAATAATGATTCAGTATAAGTTATTTAGCGTATAAATTAGCTAAAAACAAACGTAATAAATAACTTATTCATTTATGAGATGTCTCACGTCAGAGTGTGGATGGTGATGACCTTCCACAGTTTCATATCTTTTGCAGCAGTATTAATTTTTTATTACTATACTTCCTGTTCTGCCATCTCTCTACACAAGCTCGTAAGGCTAAATGCTGCTTTCCTTTACTCTTTTTATCTTCAATATGTCCTGTGAGTAACAAATTTTCCAAGCTCCTTTTTCTCATTATGTGTCCTAAATATTTCAAGTGTCTCTTTCTGATTTGTGTATGAGTGCCCATTTTCTTTGATTTTCTTAAAACTTCCTCGTTGCTTGCATGTTCCATCCATGGTATTCCCAGCATTCTACATGAAAGGAATCATGAATCGTAATAATTAGAAAAATTGTCATTTTTTTTCCATGTAGACCTTTTTACTATTACTTTTTTCATTATTATTATTATTATTATTATTATTATTTCCCACCCCTACTAAGTTAGACACAACAAATAATCCTTCCTTGATACATATGCATAAACCGTTATACCCTCTACCCTAAAAATATTCTCCCTATTAATTCGGTATTTTATATTATCTCAGTATTATTAAATATAACTGCTCTAAAATTGCAAAAACCAGAAATTCAAATTCCAAAATGGTCAGTTCATATATACACCTGATTTTTGCATAGACCTTGAAACGTTGAGTTGTCGTATAGATGTAGGATAATGTGTGTGTGTGTGTATATATATATATATATATATATATATATATATATATATATATGAAAAATTAAGACAGACACGTTATTTCATGGTGAATCAGAAGTTTAGGCCTATTTCAGGTGAACCATCGTCAGCTTCCGTCTTTATTTTACAAAGACGGAAGCTGATGATGGTTCCGTCTTTATTTTACAAAGGATTTTACATGATGGTTTCATCTTTATTAAAGGATTTTACACGAATCGTGTAAAATCCTTTCTAAAATAAAGACAGAAGTTGACGATGGTTCACCATGAAATAACGTGTCTGTCTTAATTTTTCTTATATTTGCTCTATATGTATTTATATGCATATATGTTTAGGTCTCTCTTTGAGAGTTATCCTACCACTGTATGTAAAGGAGACTCCTTTGGATTCTTCTATACCCACACTGCATGCTGATATATATACTCCAGTTGTATTAAAAAGTGCTCAATATATTTTTCATTTGGAAATTAGTTATTTCCACAAACTAGGTTTCAATTTTTCGGTATCTACAGGTGATTTATAATAACTGATTTTACAACTTTTTTCCAAATGTACAGCATGGAATTTTTACGAACTCGTATATCAGTTCTTTATAGTCCATGATGTGCATTGTGGTGCAGTGGATATCAACTCGGAAGGAGGAATCAGTGGGGAGCAGAGTTCAAATTCCAGCTGAATTCCTTGCATTCACTTACGCACAAATACCCTCTTGGGAAAGGTATTAATCCATCTCTTCCCTCCAGTTATGGGTTAAATAGCAGGACAGATTGGGTTCTATAGCCTTGGTTGGGAAACCAGTCTACTGCAGAAAGCAATGGCAACCTACTGCGGGATAATCTTCTGCCCAGTCAGTCATGTCTTTTTTGAGACATGATCGCCCAAGCGTGTATCACGTATGGCACTGAACTGACTAATAGTCCATGAAAAAATTATGACTTTACTGTCATTCATCTTACTACTCATGAATTTATTCATGAATTTCCTAGGATAAGAACCTATACCACCATTTTATTTAACAGATACGACGCAATGGATTTAAACCATTTTTTTGCACTAGTATTTAGTCATCAGTTAATGTAATGAATGTTGGTGCTAAACTATCGCCCGGTTCACACTCCACCCACGTCTATTGAACAGGTGAAGAGGCTCATCCCTTGTTCCTTGTTTAGGAATGTGGTCTTCCGGCTTTCTTTTTTCCAATCTTTTCACTCCTACGTAGCCCCCCCGCTGCCCTTAAGTGGAACTAATGAAACAGAATTCAAATTCTGGCTGTCAGTTGCATTCTTGCTTTTGCTAATGTTCTCATGGAGAGCCATGACAACCTTTGTCTTGAAGAAACATCCTAAACCCCATCACTCTCAGTGGAGAATAGGACATCGGCAACCCTTGCCATTAATGTGGGGATTGTCAATGCTTCTGTAACTAGTGTTTTTTTACAGGTAGGGGTGTTGACTTAACACAAAACCCTCGATCCTCTAGGTGAAGTAGACTGGTTGCCAACTGGAGGAGGAAAGAGATGAATACCTTCCCCCCAAGGCTATTTGCATGCAACTGATGCAATGAAGCTCAAACCTTTCATCCACTGCAAAACAAGGTACATCTCTTGAAAAGACATGCCATTAAAAAAGAAATTGGACCAATACCATGACATCAAGGAGAGACCAAATTTTTTTTTTTTTTTGATCAGTAATTTTCATAATAATTAAAAAAAAAAATAAATGATTAAGTTTCTCACTAATGTTTTCATAATACTTTTTCGAAACTTTTGAAAGTAAATCATAACCAAATTAGACTGACATTTTTCATGCAAATGGACGTTAGGAAACTTTTCTCTAATTATATTATAAGAATTGTTAAACAACTAATATGACTGTTTTTGTCGTTACCACAATATTTTGACCAAACCATTCTACACTTGAAAGATACCGTCTGTGATTTCAAGAAGAGTCATTATCATTCCAAGAGTTGTTCGGATTATTCAACTCATTCTTTGTGTTGTTTTTCTTAGTTTGTTGTAAAAGTATATCCATTCCTTATGCATCATTTAATGCCAAAATTTAATTTACTTATTAATATTGAAAGTTTTGGTTGGGCTACGGATTGTTTTATTTTTGCTTTTTTTTTGTTATGAAAATGTTTCAGCCGACCCTGTTTTTGTCTTTCTTTTGATGTTCAACTCATCTGGAAAGGGATCTTCTTTTTTTATTTATGTCAAGTAATGTATCTGCGTTGTGGTATCGACTCAGAATGACGATTCAGGGTGCTGAGTTTGAATTCTAGTTGAATTCCTTGAATTCACTTAGGAAAGTTATTAATCTCTCTTCTCCCCCAATTATGAGTTAAATAATAGCACAGATTGGGTTCTATAGCCTTGGCTGGCAACCTACTGTGGGATAACCTTCTTCCCAGTCAGTCATGTCTCTTTCAAGACATGATCCTCCAAGGCGTGTATCATGTATGGCACTTAACTGTCTTAGGATGTGCATTGTGGTGCAGTGAATATCGTCTTGGTACGAGAAATTGGATAGCCAAGTTACATAACTGTAAAAAGATTAATTAAAAAAGAGTGAGGAGTACAAACTAGTTAGAAAGGAGCAATAGAAAGAGCTGAGAATGCAGGTGCGATGACAGATACATAGGTGGAGAGAAAGGGAAGGATATACGGGGGTGGGGAGAGAGCTAGAGTCCAGTGACTTAAGTTCGTCCAAGCAGAAGCCATGAAAGTATTTATAGAGCAGACAAAGGGAGGCCACATTTCGACGGTAGAGAAGTGGCTGCAGTCGAGCCACCAGATCAGTAAGAATATTAGCAAGAGAGAAATGTCTCAAATAGATGTTTCAGATAATATGATTTATATAGAAATCTAGAGTTTTCAACCAAAATTTTTTTTTTCTTAACAGTTCTTTTAAATTATGGATTGTTATATATTGTTAAATATAACGGACAATGAATGTCTATTATGTTTAATCATGAGCTGTTCTAAACATTGTATTTGGCTTTAATTTCAGGTGAAAATAAAGACTGAAATTGTCCAACATGTGGATATATTTTTTTTAAGTTGGTTCTTAGCTTTCGGCTCACATGAGCCATCTTCAGAGAGGTTACAGGGATGTTAACATAAAAACATCAACCATCATAGATGATTTTTTATCTTGTGTTGATATAAAACTAAGCAACAATAGCAGTTACCAAATAGCAGACGCAGTTTGTAAATTTGTAATGTGGTTCTATGATGTCTGACCATATATTTAAATGTAATGTAAAGTGTTATGACCAGATTTAAACATGATTTTATTAAGTGGGATTTGTTTTGATTTAATGTAGATGGCCTCCAATATCTGAAGGTTCTTTTTACTGTGTGTATGAGTGAGGATTATTGTGTTATTAACTAAAATCTGTCTATTTTTTTGTCTTTATTTTCATCTGAAATTAAAACTAAAATATTATGTTTAGAAGGGCTTATGATTAAACATAATAGACAGTCATTGTCTGTAATATTTAACAATATATGTTTAGATAATTATCTGCTGCCTCGATACACTATATATGTGTGTGTGTATATACAGGGTGATTGAAAAGTAACTCTTTTTTATGCACGTTAAAAAAAATTCTTAATTCTTTTAAAAATATTTTTGTTTGATGAAATGTTCTATGCTTTTCTATTTATGATTAGTAAATATAGTTTTAATTTTTACTTAATAATATCATCTAAAAGAGATTAAATTAATCCAGAATTTTAAAAGATTTAAAAAATAAGAACAATTCATATCAAAATTCATTATTCATTGAAAAGAAGTTTTTTTTCTAAGACAATGGTGTCCTTAATATATCTTATTTATAAAAAGTAATTAAACTATTTTATAATTAAGTAAAGTTTTAGTTTTATTACATTTTTTATTTTATGATTCAGAGCAGATTTTTGGTAAATGGTGTTTCTGTTTTACAAAACAAATGAAGATTTAAATTCTCCAAGGAGATCTGCTTTTAACTAATATAAATATTAAGTGGGTGAAAATTTAATTGCACAAAATTTCATTAAATTAAATAAGTAGTCGGTAACACATAAAAAATAATTTACCAAGATATCCTAAAAATATTTCTAAAAAAAATTTATTTGTGAATAACTTGATTTTTGCAAGAATTCTCAAATCAACATGTTTTTAATCCCCCAAAAAGAAGCTAAAGTATCCTTTGCTAATCTTTGGACATCTTCCCACTGCTGATGCAAGAAGAACAAGACTTTTAACCAAAATTTCAAATATGCTGGAAAAGATTAAAATTTGTTTTTTATTAAATATAAAAAAAATGGACATTCCTCTTTATTATCATGATCAACTTTGAGGCATTTTTTCATCATAGTATGATTTTTTTTTTTTTGTTAGTGAATTAGTGGAGCTACTTATGTGTGTGAGGCCTTCTCTATTACATTTTTTAATTTTTGAATATATTTCATTCATCGTGTTGTTTATCTTTAGAATTAGTCCAATTTTTCTTTTTATAAAAATGTTATCTTCGGTGAAAATTTTTTAATTTATTTTTTTTTAAAAAGCAATATTTTTGCATTAATGTTTTTAAAAGCATTTTATTTAAATTTTTTTTTTTTTTTGTTGCAACTTTCACAGGAATTTTAAATTCAAGTAATTCTTGACTATTCTGAATCTGTCAGAGATATTAACAGTAGCACTTTTATTCCTGCCATAGAAAAATGCAAGAATAAATCTTGCAAGCAATGTTAATGTAATAGAATTTACAAGTTTTTTTTCTAATGTAAAAAAAAAAACAACTGTCGTTTTGAAAGGGAGATAACTTTCTCAGATAAAAAGTTATCTCCCGTGAAACTTTTTTTTTAACATTTTTTATTTGATGTTTCAAATTCCGATGTTCCGTCCATTCACTTATATCGTGGAAACAATCCTACCTTTAAAATATGTTGTATTACATATTTTGTTTTCTTCACAGAAATATGTTATTTTTTTCAATTTGTGATACCGAAATGATTAAAAATTTATCTTAATCTTTGCTGAATTAAAATTTAATGCATTTGCCTCAGCCACAAATAATGGCTGAAATTGTTTTCCCGCTTTATTGTCGGTACCTTCATTATTTCGGCATAAATTTTCGATACCTAAGTTTAAAATGAAATTTTTAAAATGAAAAAACATTCTTGAAGATTTCACTTTAGATTTAATTAAAAGCTTAATGATTAAATTTATTTTCATTAAGTAAAAAAATTCTGGTCTATTTCAGATAGAAATTATATAGATTGGAATGTCACATTTAATTTCAATTTCTTAAAATTTTCTTAAAAGCGGCCATTTTCTTAATTTTAAGAAATTTGTAAACAAACAAAAAAAATCATTGATTTTAAAAAATATTTTAAAAGATTTCTGACACTTTATTTTAGTAAAATTAGAAAATTAAAAGTTAAATTAACCTGATTTTAAAGAAATATTACTTATAGCATAAAAAAAGTAATATACAACAAATTATTAACGATTGGCCGTGTTCATCTGATCGAACATTTGACGGACTGTTGAATCGATGACAGCTGCTACGCATGACCATAAATGACAATTTTTATAAATCTAAGTGAAGGGACAAAAAACTTTTCATAATAATGGCAGTTTCAGTCTACCATACATGAAAATAAAGTAAAATACAAAAATTAATCTTTGCAATTTTGAACTCGTAAAATTCGTTTCCACTTAATTATTATATCACATCCAATAAATACCCCAATACAGAATTTTACACTATTTTAAACTATTATAAATTATTATAATTAAAATGTAAAAAAAAATAAAAAGATTCTTGTAAAAATTCATTATTCATCAGAAAAATTTTATTTCTTCAGACAATAATGTCCTTAATATTATTTATTTACAAAAGCAATTAAAAGATTTTCTAATTAAGTAATGTCATAGTTTTATTGGATTTATTATTTTTCAATTCAAAGCAGTTTTTAGTTAAATAGTACACATTTGAAAAAAAAAGTAGGTGATTTACAATCCCCAATGATTTCTACTTTTAACCCAAAAAATTTTTAATAAATAGGAAGGTTCTGTGCGAAATTTCATGAAATTAAGAGGATGTTAACATTTGAAAACAAATATTTTTTACCGAAATTTTCCTAAAAAAAAAAACTTGTTAAAAATAATTTCATTCATTTGTGAAAAAGTCCTGAAAATTTCACTAAATTCAGACTATTATTTGATTTTTACAAGAATTTCCAAATAAATGTGTTTCTGCGGAAAATCTGTCGCAAAAAATGTCAATGTTAAAAGTTAGCCACGTTAACAAAACAAGATTTTAATCAAAATTTCGAATGTGTTAGAAAGGACTAAAAAAAATTCAAAAAATAATTAAAAATACTTTGGTCTTTCATTTTAATAATAGCATCAACATTTTGACGATAAAACTTTATTTTCGTTAAGTTTGTGGCCTTTTTCTATGCGATTTTTCCCGCGAAATCGTGAAGGTACCTACATTATTGCAAAGTTTGGGAAGGACGATTTCCTTCCTTTACTATCTCGGGCATATCTCAAAGTTTTTAACGATGCTGCATTTATATATACAATAAAACTATACAACCGTCCACTGTTTTTTGTTCTAGTTAAAAAATATTATTGCATAATAATATTGGCTTTTATTGTATGATGTAATAACATTGCCATTTTTCAATAAAGATTTTATGTATGTAGTCTTCTGGAAATGGCGTACTGTTTTTCCCTTTTTTTTTTTCTTTTTTTTTTTTTAATTGAAAATCCTTCTTGTTTTTATGACATTGTAATGCATAAATTGCAAATAAACTGCTTTAAATCATTAACTATTTTTTATTGTTGAATTCCTTTAGACTCAATTTTAATGTTGTTGTGGAGTAGTTTTCGCACTGAATTGTGCTATGTCGATTGTTGATCGACTTAACGTACCCAAAATGTTGGGGAACTTGGTAATCTTCCACTGAAATCGGACTCCTTAGTATTCGGCTAACTGCCGACTAATATCAACAACCTAGTAGTTCTACTGAACTCCAGTAGAACTCTTATGACCTTCCCAAGAACTTCTCAAGAACTTCAATATTTATTGTACATATGTACAAATGTGACACGAGGCCTAAAACGGGGATGGGGAAGGCTGGTCATCCTCTGTCCTAATTTAACTTAGCTATTCACTTTCGTCGACCCTGACACACTTACAATAAACCATAATACAACATTTTTACTTACCATTCTTACCACGTCCGCCATAATACCTCAGATGATCTATGTAATCCTATTTAACTCCCATATGTACAATTTTTCAGTGGAGGGTACGGGCAGAAAATAACATTTAAAAATTCTCCAATGATTTTATACAATGAATATACGATATTTACAAGAAACCAAATAAAATCGTGTTAGTAATAACCCCCCCTACTCTAATATTGTGACAGAAAAGTCAGTTCCCCGGACGAAAAAGTAATGTGCGGCTTTAAGAATATAATAATTACACCTTACAAGAATGAAAAGTACACTTGAAAAAACGAAAGACGCCACGCATCCACCGGAGAACTAACATTCCAGAACACCTAAAGCGGGGAAAGGGATGGGGGAATAAACTAAAAGAAACATGGGGACAAAAAAGAAAGGTGGGGCCAATGAGCATTCATAACCTAGCTAAGTTAACATTAAAGTGAAAAACTAAAAAATCAAATTCCTACTCTAACCTTACAGGGAAGGGGTGCACATGTCCCTCCCAGCACACCCAAAATTTTGATGCCTAACCAGCATCAAACAACCACTCTAAGTCAGCGCCTTTCACTCGACAGAAACGCACAAGACTCACCCACCTTTTGCCAAATTCTGATGCAGTGAGTCGTTTCCTTTCCGTCCTGATCTTGACTTTAAGTTGCTGCTTAAAGAACAAGATCAGTTGGGAAGAGGCAAACTTCTCATCGCCATAGAATTCCTTCTGTCGCGTCGTCCAAATCACGACTCGCATAACACGTAGTGCTCAGCCCAAGATAACAGAGGTACGATATTGCTACAAACAGAACTAGCCTCAAGGACAAAGAACTTTCCATGCAGCATACGAACCATGAGATGTTAAAGAAACTTGCACAACGGAGCAAGAACACTGCAGTAGAAGAAGGCGTGATCGGCGTTCTCTGCCGACAGCGCACAACGCACGCAGGTTGAATTAGATTTTAGGCCCACTGCATGAAGCTTCTTGCCTACCCAGAGTGCCTTACGGATCAACAGCCGTTAGTGAGACATTTCAACCGGGCGCCCAAGGCCATATGGAGCAAGCCTCCTGCTTCGTAAGCCCGAGCTCGCCAATCAGTTCATCTTGAAGCCCCCCCCCCCCGCCAACTAACACCCGATATAACGCCTTAAGAGACAACGCTTGGGCGTTGGCGAGGCCATCCATCGCCCGGAAGAGGAACTGGAGAGCCAAACGACATTTGTGATAGGAGCACTCGCCGCGAGTAGTTCGGCCGGCCTTCTCCTCCGACAAGTGCACATTTATCAAGGATGGAAAATGTTTATGGACGTCCTCTTTAACGAGGGCGCCGTTCTCATCCGCCTGCATACACATTCGATCCAGGAATCTAATGCGAAGCGTATGTTGACGAATGTCAACGCTTGGCATGCCCAGAGCGCCCTCAGAAGGATGGAGGCAACAGATCTTCCTTGCCTTCTCCTCACAAGGAGAACAATAGCTGTATCAAACCCAAACGAATGGTACACGGGAGAGGAAGTACTGAGAGTCGGTAAAGGAGAATTGGGTAGATGTACGAGGCACATACTTCTGCCCTCCCCTTCAAGGAAAGCTTCCTCAGAGTCCACAGACGAACTGCGCACTCGGCCTTCTCTCCGACCAATTCATTTCCTTTCGAAGATCAGGACCGAACCAGAGGCAGAGAATCTTGATCGGCCCGTCCGTCCAGAGGAAAGTTCCGGGAAGAGAAACTCCCTTCCACGCACCCAATCGCAAGCCCACAGATTTATCGCGATTGTCACCGTCTCATAGCATCTGATCTCTTTGCTAACTTCGTCAATCTTCGCTCTGCTTGACACAAAAACCGAAACGTCGTCAGCATAGGCGGAGTAACTGGCCGAGGTGGTAGCACCAGGTAGGGAAATTCCGCGAAGGACCGGATTCGCCTTTAACTTGTGAAGGAAAGGCTCCAACGCAAGAACGTAAAGCAAAGGTGAAAATGGACAACCTTGACGAATGGAGCGAGATAATGTGAAAGGCTTCAATCTTACCCTATTCACTTCCACCACCGCACCAGAGGATGCATACAGCAGTCAGATCCAGGAGTGAAAGTACGGCCCGAAACCGGCGGTGGAAAGGACAGACTCCAAAACCGGTGGTCAACCCTATCGAATGTCTTGGACTGATCCAAATTGATCAGCGCGACTCCACTGTCGATTTTCTCGATGATCAGGCGTACCAAATGAATGTTGTCCTGAATAGTCCCGCCCTTCACAACACAAGTCTGCTCGGGTCCAATCAGACTAGGAAGGAACAGCCTACAAACAGCGGGCCAAGACCTTGGCAAAAATCTTTAAGTCAGTATTTAACATCGTTAAAGGCCGATAATTATCTAAGCCACCCCCACCGCTCTTGCTCTCGCGAAGCAACTTGATTACACCCCTGGTGAAGTGTCGAGGTATAGACCCTGCTCCATCCAGTTGTTATAAACAGAGGAAACAAAAACGGACAACTGCCTCAAGTACATTTCGTAGGGAAGACCATCCAATCTTGGAGTTTTGTCCCGGCCAACCCGTTTCAGCACATCCCAGATTTCCGACTCCGTAATGGGCTCCTCGCACTCAGCTGCTTCAGTGCTCAGGCCGGCTCCCTGGTAAAAAGACCCTGGAAGTAATCCCGAAAAGCCCCACATATACCCATGTCTGTGGTCACGGTACGCCCGTACGGCAATGTAATGTCTTCGATATGCCGAATTGACTGCTTGCCTAGATTCCTCTGCATGCAATTCAGCGGCCATATTCGTTGCCTCAGAAGACATTCTTTTTAACCTAGCCCTAACTACCAGAGCCTGATCCTTCTTGATAAGTAAGGACGCCAGCTCGGCCCTAGCTAAGGCTACGTCCCCACTATTACGGGATTTCACTGCCCGATCAACTTCTTTCTCTACTGCCGTTTGTACCGCTAAATTAGCTGAGTTGAGCCGGCGGCTATAGTCGGCAGCAAACGACCTAAGTTTGGATTTTAACGAATCTCACCACTTATTCCCAACCACAGCCCCCGTCAATTCCCGCTTTAATGTTAGTAAAAGCTGTTCCTGGAAATCTTGGCTATCAAATAATGACGCGTTCAACTTCCAGTATCCAGCCAACTTAACCTTAGGCTTATCTAAGTTTACACGAACCCGGTCAAGCCTATGATCTGTATAAACTATCGAATGGAAACTTGGACAACCTAAGAGCCCTACGTCGACTCTCCTAAGTAAAACTCGGTGGAGGTAGCTAGCACGCACCACGGAACCCGAGCTGCCCCTATTAGTCCAAGTCCACACTACCTCCCGGGGGTGTTCATTTCGGTATTTATCTACAAGATCATTCCCATCGATAAAGTCCCGAAATGGTTTCACATCCGAGTTGTTAGTACCCGATCTTTGTCCTATACGATTTTTCCCAGGGTCAAAGACAGCATTCCAATCCCCCGCTAAGATTATTCGCCTTGATGTCCCAAAGAACGACTCGAGCCTCCGAAACAAAACAGGACACTCCGCATGGTCATTGGGTGCATAAACCCCAATGAGCCGAAAAGACTTCTCCTTTATGGTAATATCCAGCACTCACTAGCCAGGAAACACCTCTAGAACGACCATCAAAACATGCTGAATAGAGATCGAAATTCCCTAGACAGTATGCCCTCATAGTCACCAGCTGAAAACCGGGTTTCCTGCACACAACAAACATCCACACCAAGGCCCTGGAGATCGTGAGTAAATTTCACTCTCTCGGGCATTCAAACTTGCTAACCAGAGAGCCATTAATGATACATGATTAGGGTTGGGGTCCTGGACAGAACATGGACGGGGAAAGGATGCCGACCGCCTCTCCCATAGATCCTTTGCCCATTTCTTTGTTAATGGTGTCATCATGGGAGAGGCCACCAACATCCCAAGGAAATGTTACTTTTAGAGCTCTGTAAAGGGAGGAGTGAACCAAAATTGGGACCCGTCCTACACAGGATTCTTTTAGTTTTTCCAAATTCTCATTATCCTTGGTAGCAATAGGTGGGGACATTTTTACATTTTTTTCGGCTTCCAGCAGCATGTCTCAACCTTTCCTGCTCCAGATCTTGTTCTGATCACTGTCAGCAGATGTTGTGCGTTTGGGAAGTTTGTTAGGACCTCAATACTTTTGTCACTACACTTCTTCATAGCCAGTAGAACTTTTAGCTTATTAATTCTATTGCCAAAATTTTTGGCTCTTTCTTCCTGAGATAATGATATCTTACATCCATCCTCCCCCACCAAGTAAGGAGATTTAGTTGCGTTTTTCCAGGACTCACGATCTTCTGATGTGGGGCTCCTTTGTCGCTTAGATGGTGGAGGTAAATGTTTCTTGGGGGAAGGACTGGGAGTTGGCTGAGAGGGTAAACGGAAAGGACTGGGTTCCCTACTGAGAAGGGTCGGTTGTCTGGGAGTGGGCTGTGTTGAATGAGTTTTTTTTTCTTTTTTCCGGGGAGGACGGGACAGAGGCCGAGGAACGTGTTGGTCGTTGATTAAGATCGTCTTTTAGTTTTTGTATTCTTTTCATCCCTTCATAGCCGGGATCAAAGGCTTTTCGTAATTCCTCCATGGATGGGGTTGTTCGTGCCTTTAGTCCTGGAAGCTTCAGGGGACTGAGGTCCCGCAGCTTGACGCTTCCCTCTGATCTTACCAACAACCTGCCATTCCCCATTTTCCTTCTCCGTAACTACTTGCAGCCGGCAAGAATTTTTCGGGGAATGAGGAAAGATGTTTTAACCCAACCGGGGGTACTACCACACCAGTCTTGATTGCTGGATTGCCCACTACATGCGGGACGGATTTTGACAAAGAAGCGACCAGAGGGGTATTTTGATCTACTGGGGCCTGGCTTTCAGAGGCCTTCTTCTCTGGGCAAGAGGAGAAGAGGTGACCAATCTCTCCGCACCTCCAGCATTTTAGGTTTACAGTTGTGGATGGTCATTAAGGCTTCACGGTCTATCATGGTATCGAAAGACCATCCCTCTGTCAGGTCATCGCAGAAGGCATCTGCAATCTGTCCGAACTGGGAAAAATATGCCGCCAGGGGCTCCCTGATGACCTGAGGAGGGACCTCGTACACTGCTACCTTGGTCCTACGCTTGCCTTGATATTCCGTTCTTATGATGATGTCTTTGGCTATAAGATCTTTTGCTACCATCTCAAGGCACTCTTCCGGCGTGGGTAGCAGCACGTATCACATAAAGAAGCCCGTACCTTTAATAATATGTAAGTGCTTGACTCCCATGGACTGAAGTGTTTTCAACACTGTGTCTTTCGTGGGCGACAAATTTTGCGCAAACGCTTGTCCACCACAAAGACTGGCACAATTCTTTTTTCAATCCTTCTTAATTCCTGGGGATCCTCCAAGAGTCCACCTTTTTTCACAAGGTGTACGTAACCCTTGGCTTTCTCCAAGAACTCTGTCAAATTGATTTTTACTTTTGGTGGGGACTTCCATCCTAAGGGCGATTCCCCGGCCTCAGCATCTTTGGTTTTGTCTTTGGAGTTTTTTGTTCTCGGCCACCATAGTTTGGGTCATGATATCTTTCTGGATCTTATCTTGTTGATTATTATTTTGAGCAGTAAGAGGGGGATAGGACTCCTTATTCTTATCGGGTGGGCCCTTTCCAGAGTAGGTCAAAATTCAGCTTTTTTTTAGTGACCGACTTGAGTCGGCCATTTTTAAAATTTAAACAACGGTGCCAGTATATATTTTTTCTGTAAATAAAAAAGTGAATGGGGAGGGGTGATAAAAACAGGGAGTAAAATGGGGAAAAAATTTATATGAAAGAAAAAAATAAATAAAATACACAACTTAAACTCGCAAGGTAAAGAAAAAGAAACAGACAACAACAAAGACAAGAAAACGGTTATACAATTCTACATATTCCAACCTGTCGGCAACCAACCTTCTGATGGTGAAAGACATTCTGATGATTATAACTTTGCATAAAACTTGTAAGCTGTAGGGACTTCGGTTAAGTCTGACACAAGGCCGAACCAATAAATATTAACCAGCTCCCTACGCTACAAATTCTCTTTCAGATTTATTCTACAATTCCACATATTCCAACCTGCCGACAACCAACCTTCTGATGATGAAAGACATTCTGATGATTATAACTCTGCATAAAACTTGTAAGTTGTAGGGAGTTCGGTTAAGTCTGACACAAGGCCAAACCAAGAAACATTAACCAGCTCCCTACGCTACAGACGAACTGTGAGTCCGACGCGTACATAGAATCAAGGCAGAAGTCGGCAAACTATGGACAGGCACTTTACTATAATAACGCCTGCAGGAGCACAAGAAATATTAGTTTTAAATGTCGATTAAAAATGTTGGTATTTGTTTGGCTAAATGTTGCGTATAATAATAATATTTTTAAATCAGGAAGAAAGAGAACAAAGAAGGAAATTAAATTTGCAGTTTTCAATTGATACAAATTAGATTCGTTTCATCAATTGATTTAAATGATTGTATTTTATTGATTCTTCTTCTTCTATGTGCCTTGTCCCTTCAGGACTTAGGCGATCATGGCCTTCCACGTTTCCTTATCCCTGGTGGCTCTGAGCACGCCTTCTCCTGTTATACCATGCAATCCTCGTTCCGTCATCCATCTCATCAGGTCCTTAAAATATGTTATCCGTTGCTTTCCCCTGTCTCTTTTCCCTCTAACTGGTCTGTTAGTATCAGATTCCTTTCCAGGCCATCCTTCCTCATTGCGTGTCTCAGGAACTTCAGTGTCTCTTCCTGATGCTCAGTATTAATTTCCTCTTTGTTTCCATTATTTCCAAGACCTCATCATTGCTAACAATAAAAGAGAGTAGGAAAAAGTGAATAGTTTTGAAGGCGTCGATTATTTTTATTAAACTGGCCTTGTGCCAAAAAACCGAAATCTCTACATGTTAAGATTATCTGAAAAGAATAAAACTATTTCGTTTGTATAAATAAATGAAAATTTATTTATAATAATAAATGAATAAAAATGAAATAAATGAATAATGAAAATAATGTTATCGAACACCAAATAAATAGTTTGTTTCAGCGAAATTTGATCTGTACATAAAAAGAAGTAAGTCCATGTTTTCGCTGAGTGTATCAACAAAATAGTAGTAACGTTTTGCTCCTTTCTTTCTTTTTGTGTACGGCGAGTAGGGGAAGAGGAAGAAGGAGAGATAAAACAACACGAGAGAGAAAGTGAGAGGGTACGAATACAGGCCACAGGGACAGTTTTTGTCTGATCTATGGTCGACAAATTCTGTTGCCTTATGCAGAATTGACTGTTCTCTGCTCCCTCGTCCATCTGCTTGTATTTGTACACGGGAAACAGATGATTTATATTCCCCGATGGGTTCTGCGTTTAACTATATAAAAATAATTTGCAGAAATTAAAATTTATTAAAATTTCATGAATTTACGTGGAGTGAGGGTAACAGAGTTAAAAAATCTTTTTCATCAATATTTTAAAAAGATAATAATTTAAAAAGTAAGGTTGTTAATTTGTGAATGAGTGCTGAAAGTTTCATTAAAATCCGACAATTATTTGATTTTTGCTAGAATTTCCAAATTAATGTGTTTGTCACCGAAAAAGTGAGTTACGTAATAAAATTATGTGATCCATTGTAAACAGTCGTAAGATTTTCTGCAACACTAACTCAAATCAAAATAAAATTTTCTGTCAAAATTTTGAACATGTTAAAAGGGATTAAAAAAAATTATAAAATAAATAAAAATTACTTTCCTCTTAATAATATTATAAACATTTTGATAGAAAAAGTTCGTTTTATTAAGTTTTGAACCTTTTTAATTCATACTATGATGGTTTTTTTGTGATGTAATGGAAGTATCTATTATAAATACTTTCATGCTAATTGTTCTGATAAGTTCTTCGCTATGGTAGTTAGACTTAATATAGCTAAGCACAGATTTTAGATTGCCGACAAGGTCACATCAATTTACAGTTAAATGGCTAGATATAACCATAACTTTTATTTCAATATATCACACTTCTCACTTGAGTACTTTTCTATTCTTCTCGCTCCTTATTAATGTTTTTTCGTTATTATTATTTCACTCTCAGTAACATCTTAGCGGCTTGACTGCCTTGCATGGGGTGAAATTATTAAAACATATTGGGAATTGGGAGCGTATAGATAATGAAAAACGAAGAATAAACTTGCTTTGCAAGTTACTAAGGGAAGTAACTCTTTAATCAAACGCTTGAGTTACTTCCCTTGATTTTAAATAATTATTTTATTAATTTGAAGTTTCGACAGTTATTTTTCCGTTTGAATTCGTTGCATTTACTTATGTACAAATACCTTTAGGAAAGGTATTAATCCGTCTCCTCCCTCCAGTTATGGGTTAAATAATAGAACAGATTGGGTTATATAGACTTGCTTAGGAAACAGTCTACCGCAGAAAGCAATAGCATCCTACTGCGGGATAATCTTCTGCCTATCCACTCATGTCTCTTTTGAGACATGATCGCCCAAGTGTGTCTCACGTATGGCACTTAACTGACTGAATGTGAAATACCGGCAGTTATTATTAACGTAAAATATCAGGCCCGAATGCGAGATACATATTGCAGAATAAAATCAAAAGATTCCAGAAATTTAACTTTCTGTGAAATGTTATGACGACGTACCTCCACTCATTTTCGATAACTAACTTTTCAATTGAAATTCTAATTTTTAAAAATAAAAAAGTTTCTTGAAACTTTTTTTTTGTTTTCTTTGAAAGTTTAATAATTAAATTTACTATTTCCATTAAGCAAAATATTCTGTTGTAGGTACCTCTTCTAAATTGCAAAAAAAAAAAAAAAAAAAATCAGCATAGTATGAATAAAAACGTTCCAACCTTAATAAAAACGAACTTTTTTCATCAAAATATTTATAATTTTTAATTATTTAAAAAGAAAAAGAAAGATCAAAATAATTTTTAATTATTTAAAAAAAAAATTAAATCTCGAAATTTTGGCAGAACATCTTGCTTTGATTTCTGAGTTGGCGGGTAACAAAAACGTTACGAGCGTTTACAATGGAAAACGTAGTAATGACATAACCCTTTTTTCCCCCGTGACAAACACATTAATTTGGAAAATCTCGCAAAAATCAAATATTTGTCGGATTTTAATGAAACTTTCAGTAATCAATCACAAATAAATGAAATTATTTTTGAAATTATTAGTTTTTAAAAATCTTGCTAAAAATATTTTTTTTTATCTCTCTTACCCACCTCCAAGTAAATCTATGAAATTTTAATTTGTTGCGGTCTATGATTTTATTAGTTAAACGCAGAACTCATTGGGGAAATAAATCATCTTTAATTTTTTTTTTTAATTTTGCCTCTGTGTTCGAAAATCTGCTTCGAAGAGTAAAATAAAAAATGCAATAAAACTCTGATATTATTTAATCTGATAAGCTTTTAATTGCTTGAATAAATAATAAAAATTAAGGACATTATAGTCTGAAGAAAAAAATTCGATTACTAATGAAATTTTAAAAAAGTGTTTTCATTTTTTTTTATTAGAATAATTTATAAAATTTCAAAAATATTTTAAAAATCATCATGATTTGTTGCGGTTAGATTTTTAAGTTAAGAATTGAGGATTATATTGCCTATTGAAAATTGAAAAGTGTAATAAAAATCGTTTGGTCTTCATATTTTTAAAATAATTTAATTTTTTTGTGTGCATTTGAAGTTTTTCTTTTTGTACGGTAATTTCTAGGTGCAAATTAAAAGGTCAGAGTTTTCCTCCTTTACCAGAAAAAAAATTTGTACAATTTTGTCACTTATGAACGCCATACACTTTTTATCTTATCTCACATCGGGAACCTGTCAACACGTTTTGATATACGGGGACAGGTCAAAAAGTTCAAATCTGTGATTAAGAAATAGTTTTATTCTACATTTTACGCTATAAATAAGTAATACTAGTGTGAAATAAAATTTAAAATATTTAAATATTTTAAAATAACATTTGCTAATTTTCCGAAAATAATGTATCACAGATGTATACTAAATTTTTGCAAAATTTTTAAACCAGGAATTAACTTTTGTTTGCGGAATTTTTAAACTTCCGCCCAAGTGATACTTGTTCCCAAAAGTTCTCATTTATTTATTTTATTGCTTTTTGGTAAAATGCTTGGCCGTTTTGGAGACCTCACTTCGTACACTACGGAGTTGGTCATAGAAAACAAGACACTTAAGACTACCTTTATGTTGGTTTGCGGATGCAATCGGGTTAGTTTCAAGCCACCCATGGGCGTATTAAGTCATGCCACACGTTGACAGATGCCTTTCAGATATCTAAATCTAAGGGGATCGCCGCTGAAAACGAACATTCAGATGATATTATCTTCATTTACAGCGACATCTCTTACAGTTAGTATTGAGGCATAATAAGAATGAGATCTGGCAGCTTTTCAGCAATCGTAAGCATCGAATGTCCCACCTGAGGAGACATGTCAGTGACCTTCCCTCTTTTGGCAGAGGACACGCAGAATCCCGGCCATATTGTAAGACTTGAGAGCTCAGCTGCCTCTTTTTGCAAATACTTTCATCATTTGGCAATAATTTTCGTGAAAATCCTGGTCTCCTTTTTTATTAACGTTGAATTTCCCTGGCTTTATTTTATCTAAATAATGCTCTTTTTCTTTCTCTCTTTCTTTCTTTTTTTTTTTCTCAATCTTAGTTTTTTTTTGTTTTTTTTTTTAATCATATCACCCCAAGCAAGGCGGTAACGCCACTGATGCGCAGGGGGCTACGTAAGGGTAAAAAGAATGGAAAAGAGAAAGCCGGAAACCACATCCTAAACAGGAAACAAGGGATGAGCCTCTTCACCCGTTCAATAGATGTGGGTGGAGTGTGAACCGGGCGATAGTTTAGTCTATCTACTCCAATTGAAAAAAAAAATAATAAAGGAAAAGAGTGAAAAATTGGAAAAGTCTTTCTTTCTTTCTTTCTTTCTTTCTCGTTTTCCTTCCTTCTTTCTTTCTTTCTTTTTGTTTCTTTTTCTTTCTTTCTTTCTTTGTCTCTCTCGTTTTGCTCTTTTTCTTTCTTTCTTCTTTCTTTCTTTCTTTCTTTCTTTCTTTTTGTCACTCTTTCGTTCTCTTTTTCTCTCTCTCTCTTTGTCTCACTTTTTCTTTCTCTTTCTCGCTCTTTCTCACTTTGTCACTCTCTCTTTTTCTCTTTCTCTCTCTCTCTATCTCACCCTCTTCAGAATTACCAAAATCGAATCTGCAAAAATATCCGCCGTTCAAGTGACATTTGACTAAATATATTCGTCAGCAATTTCTTTGATAAATTTCTTCGGTAAACTGCATCTGGCAGCAAAGCCTCTGATTGGGGAGGTTGTGAGGAGCATGGAACCACCTCTTAATTACTGTTGTTCTCAGGTACCGCCTGACCCGGAGTGGTAGCAAGGCCTCTGATTGGCATGTTGTGAGGAGCATTGAACCACCTCTTAATTACTGTTGTTCTCAGGTCCACCCTGACCCGGAGTGGTAGCACCTGTTAGGGTCCCAGCTATGGGCAAATAGTTGACCCCCCAAACTGGGGTCAAAACACTATAAAAGTATAAAAATATACTTTTATAAAAATATATACATAAAATAAACTTTTATAGAAAAATATACATTTTTGAAGGAAAGATATTATCAACAATATATTTTTAAAGAAAAAAATATTGCCATAACACATTTTTGAAGGAAAAAAAATATTTCCAGCAAAACATTTTTGAATGCAAAACTAGAAGACATTTTCAGTTTTCTAAAATAAAAAAGGAATAAAAATAAAAAAAATTCATTAAAATTCAACCGTCTTATTATAATCGAACATTTAAAAGGTACCTTAAAACTCTACCTATTTAAAAGGTACCTTAAAACCCTACCTATTTGGCATTAAATAACCCACAGTGGTTTATAGGCCGTTAAACAAAACTCAATCTCAAACTGATTCTATGTTTGTGTGTGTGTGTGTGTGTGTACGTGCATATGTGTGTATATGTCTACCTGTATGCGCCTGTGTGTGTACGTGTGCGTAGTTGCTTTGCATGCGTGTATGTGTGTTTATGTATGTATGCGTGCATGCATATATACGTGCGTGTATGTGTGTGTGCGTGTATGTGTGCATGCGTGTATGTGTGTATTCATTCGTGCGTGCGAATATTTACGTGTATGAGTGTGTGTGCATGTGTGGGTACCTGTATATCTGCCTTGTATGTGTGTTTCTGCGTATATGTGTGTGTGGGGCGCATATGTAATATATATACTGTTACGATATTATAGAGTCGGACGAGCCCCCAATTTATATTATTTAATTATTTTATTTTATCGAGTTGGACGAGCTCCTAATTTTTGTTATTTATTTATTTTTTAAATATTATCGAGTTGGACGAGCTCCTAATTTTTGTTATTTATTTATTTTTTAAATATTATCGAGTTGGACGAGCTCCTAATTTTTGTTATTTATTTATTTTTTAAATATTATCGAGTTGGACGAGCTCCTAATTTTTGTTATTTATTTATTTTTTAAATATTATCGAGATGGACGAGCTCCTAATTTTTGTTACGATATAAGTCGGACAAACCCCTAATTTTGTTACGTGTTATAAGTTGCAACAAAAGAAGAATAATGATTAACCAAAACACAGAGATAAATCACATACAAATATTTAAGTTACAAAAACACAAAATAAAAATATTTACAAATATACAATTTTTGTAGTCAAATAGAAAAAACAGAGTTTACTACTGGCAGAGTGACGGGTAAGTGTTACGAAGAGGAAGGAAGGTGTCAAGTATATTTATCCAGTTAAGCTAGCGAAGTAGTTTAAGTGCTATACTTTTTTGAAATCCTCAAATGTGTATATAAAGAATAATTTTTTGTTTGGTCAATGAAAGAGTAAAAAATCTATTTACGCATTTAGTTCCATGAAGTTCTCTTTCAGGTTTTAGTTGGTCAGCAACTTTTAGTAGAGATTCTTTCGGTTGGATATTCAAATCCTGAATTGGTCCGGAGTTGATAATGTCAGCAAATTCTTTTAAAAACAGACTACTCTTTTCTCAAAACCTATTTTTATAGGAACTATCACCTAATTAACATATTTCTTGAATCATCACGATTTTTCTAGATTTTTCCTGAATTTTCTGGAATTATGTAGAATCTTCCAAACGTTCTATGTCTAATTTCCCTATTTTTACAACTACTTCATGAATTAAAACTTTTTTGTAATAACAAGTAGGACTCAATAGAATCCCTTACTATAACTTTTAACCGTTGTATAGACTTTATTAATATTTTTATATATAAATGCATCCTCGAAACAATACCTATGTCTCTAGTGTGTGTAAGTGGCTTACGTGTGCTTGTGCTATTTAATGTGTACACAAGTATACGCACTCACACACACGAACACAAAATTTGACTTTGTTTCAAATAAGGCGTCGCAGTATTACTACTCAGTCTGGAAGACACCTACATTGGGCTGAGCGTAAAGAACAAAAAAAAACGTGAATTTTTTAAAACTCTAAAAATAATTACATAATTATAAGTTTATTTGTAACTTTTCAGTAATAAACAGAATTACTTTTAAAGTTTATTTTTAAATTAATAAAAATATTTTTTCAAGGCTGCGTTGAAAACCACACTGCCGAGCTTGAAAAGGACCTCCAATCTGTAGTGGACTGGGGTAAGAAATGGCTCGTGAATTTTCATGCTTCCAAAATGAAGTTACTATCTATTAACCATCACAGACAATCGCCCCTACCCCACCATGAGCATTGATCAGACTAGTCTTCTGAAAGTAAAACACTGCGCCTCCTCGGGTTAACTCTCACAACAGACCTCAAGTGGAATGACTATACAGAATCCATAGCTAAATCCGCTGCTAAGAAGGTCGTTTCTCTGTGTAGGGCCAGGAAGTTTTTCCCGCCTGAAACAATCCTGCACAAATATAAATCTACCATCCGCCCGTGCACTGAATATTGATGCCATATCTGGTCGGGTGCTTCTGCTATCCACCTAGAGGTCCTTGACAAAATCCAACGGAGAATATGTAATGTGATCGATCCCGACTTGGCAGCTTGAATACAGTCACTTTCTCACTGTGGCTTCCCTGTGTCTCTTCTACAAATACTTTCACGGCTTCTGCTCCGATGAACTAAATTCACTGGTGCCCCCTATATATAAATTTACTCGAGCAACAATATTGGCAACTAGGTCCCACCGTTTTACTGGGAAACCAATAAATTGTAAACGTAAATTCTACTCCATCAGCTTCTTTTCTCGCACTTCCCGCCCGTGGAATTCCTTTCTGTTTACTTGCTTTCCCGACAAAAAGAGAACATTCCTATCGAAATATCATTGGAACCTAAAGGAAACAAAACAAAAAAACACCCACAATAAAGTGGAAAATTCTAAAAGAAGCTAAAACATGTAAGTCTTTAAATGAATCATGTTCACTATGTTTATACGAAAATCTATTTATTATTAAATCCCTCAAGAATAAAAATTTATTAAATAAACGCAACGAAATAAACATCATATGTAGACATTGCAAATTATTCACATTAGAAAATGGATAAACTCTAGATGAAGTAACATGTATATAACCAACAAGGACATAAGAAAAATAATTACTGAAGAACTATATAAAAATAAATTTGAACATAAAATTATTTTTAAAATAAATCTTTCCTTTTATATAAAAACTTTACAACAAATAAATAGATAGACCAAAAAATTATATTTTATAAAAAAAAATCTTTCATTTAAAAAAACTTTACAACAAATAAATAAATAGACTAAAAATGATAAGTAAGTAAAAAAATATAGAACTTGTGCTGAATGAGAATAGCACATCAAAAATAATAAAACTGACGGGAAAGAAGGGGAAATGATAAGATCAGGTTAAAGGCAGGTTAACATCTTGGCGGTCAAGGAGGAAAAAGAAACAAGTGAAAAGGGTAGGATGAGGGAGGAAAAAAGGAAAAAAGAAAAAAAGAGAAAAAATTGGTTAGTATGTATTCTTTGGGGCCAAATCCCAAAATGAATCTCAACTCTGATTAGCCAAAAGAAGCACACATGTAAATTTTTATATCTTCCCACATACATACACAGCAAATCAAAGTTTTTGTTATTTAAATATAAATCATCTACACAACCAACAGAAACATTGCCTGATGATGAGACTCTATCTCGAAACATAGAAATTTCCGTGTCGCAATGTACAATTAATTCATAATTGTATAATTTTATTAAGCTCTAAAATACTCATTATATTGAGCACTGTTCATAATAAAATAAATGGCAGAGTACTCAAAATAAAAAAAAATAAAAAAACCCTTGAGTCCTCTTCACCTGTAATTATATATATATATAGTATTTAATATTTCGAGTTCAGAATCTCATCTTCTGAATGATAGGAGAGTTTTATTTCAAGTCCGTCCGCTGTTGGACCGTGCCTTTAGACCTTCATTTTGGATCCACATTATTATGCATAATATTTGCCTGAAAGTTTCTAGTGAAAAGACTTTGGTCTTGCGCTAAAAGAATAAAGTCTTCAGTTTCAGACTTTAATCCAGATGCATGTAACCATCGATGAGTATTAACTTTATCAACATTGGGTTTATTGGCACGTTATGGATATTGGCCATGCTGAGGTTTGACTTGCCAGCGTTGTTTCATCTGTTCAAGAGATTTATTTATTTATTTATTTATTATTATTATTATTATTATTATTTCTTTTGGTTTCTGTTGTATATTTTTTTCTTTCTAAAGTCAGAAATGGTTTCAAGGATTTTTCTACTGATTGTATTTGTATACTCTCCCCATCCCCAAGATCACATATATCTAAACTTATCTATAAATGGAACTTTGTCTCTGTGTGTGTATGTGTGTGTGTGTGTGTCCGTTACCTATAGACTTCGAAACGGCTGAACCGATTGTCCTGAAAATTTACACAGTTGTACTATAAGCGTCTGCGAGTGTTCATAGCTAGGTTTTGTGTCGAGGTACCCCCGATAAACATCGAAAATCGATAATCGAAAAAATCGGGTTATAGAAGGAGTGGTCCGATTTTAATCAAATTTGATAAACTCATAGACAAAGACATAAGAAACGATATTCAGAAGTTTCAAGGTTGCAGTTCTTAGAATGGTGCAGAAAAATCGATAATTATATATATATATATATATATAAGTGGCAAGATGTTTGTGTGCATGTCTGTTTATCTGCCTGTATATCTGTATTTTTGCAGCCCTTTTATTTTAGTTTTGCTTCGGGCTTGGCTCTAAGTAGGTATAACTGTAGTTCTTAGTCTCAGCCATGATACCTTTTACTCGGAGGACTTATTTAGCCTTCAAAATTCAGTTTATGACGAAAAAAACTTATTTGATGTCGATACCAGGAAATCAAAATTTGACTTACATCCGTTCATTTTCTTTCAGTCTACGGTTTCGCTTTAACTGGAAACAACTATTGCTTTTTAGTCTTTCGTGCCAACGTCCAAAGAGTTTGGGCTCCAGGACCATGGATTAGTTTTAAAGCTTTCATTACACCCGAGCAATGCCGGGCTATACTGCTAGTTTTACATAGAGCTGTATTTGTGAGGACAACGTATTCTATTTTTTTAAGGAATCCCTTTAATGAGACTCTCGGAACCAATCAATCCGAGGGCTCCAACTACAACTGAAATTATTGATGTCATCATGTGCTACATGTTTGACATTTTCACTTCAAGATCCGTGTATTTTTGAAGATATTCAAAGATACATTGCAATCTGCATGGACTGCAATATCAATGAGAAAGCACATTCTGTTTTCGTGATCTGTGATCACGATGTCTCACTGCTGTAGCCAGGTATTGAACTCACAACTTTTTGGGTCAAATCACTGGAACTAACCAACGTCTATATTCACTGGACAGTGGTGATTCTATGGGTTTGCCTCAGAAGAGGCCAAAGCCACCCACCGAATTTTGGATGGCCCCACAGTTGGCCCCTTTCACTTTTATAAACTTCACAAATTTATGAAACTGATTTTTTTTTTATAAGCGTTTCATCCCGAGCAAGGCATGTCACTGCCACTACTGCGCAGGGGGCTACATAGAGTGGAGAAATGATGATTAAATATAGGAAATGTCAGAGGGTGGGTGATAGGCGGGTAAGGATACCGAGAATGAGGGTTGGGTAGATGAGAGTGTTCTGAGAATAATTGGGAGTTAGTGTGATAGGAGGCGTCTATTGACCCTACATTTAAACACCTGGAGATTGTAGTTGTCAGGAAAGCAGACTTGTGGAAGAGAGTTTCACAGGCGGGAAGCGCGAGAAAAGAAGCTGTTGGAGTAGAATTTACGGTTACATCTTATTTGTTTAACTGTAAAAGGGTGGGACCTAGTTGCTAATCTAGTATCTCGTGTAAATTCCTGCTTAGGCGACACCATTGCTCTAAGTTCATCGGAGCAGAAGCCATGAAAGTACTTGTAGAAGAGGCACAGGGAAGCTGCATCACGTCGGTGAGTGAGTGGTTACAGCTGGTCTGCCAAGTCAGTATCAACCACGTTACAGATCCTCCTTTGTATTTTGTCAAGAAGCCCAAGCAGAGCAGCAGGGGCACCCGACCAGATATGGCAGCAATATTCAATACACGGCCGATGGTAGATTTATATATGTGCAGGATAGATTCAGGTGGGAAAAACTTCCGGGCCCTGCACAGAGAGCCGACTTTTATAGCAGCAGATTTGGCAATGGATTCGATATAGTCATTCCATTTGAGGTCCGCCGAAAGTGTAAGGCCAAGGAGGCGTAGTATGTGTCCTTGAAAGTAAAATCGAAGCAATATAGCACGTATGTTAACTTGAGTTTGTGTCAAAATAGCTGCCCTATTTGATTTTTTGTGTCAGGGTCATGGAGAAATGATAGCATCTAAATTATTTTCTTACTAGCAGTATAGCCCGGCGTTGCTCGGGTGTAATGAAAGCTTTAAAACTAATCCATGGTCCTCTTTGGACATTGGCACGAAAGACTAAAAAGCAATAGTTTTTTCCAGTTAAAGCGAAACCGTAGACTGAAAGAAAATGAATGGATGTAAGTCAAATTTTAATTTCCTGGTATCGATATCAAATAAGTTTTTTTCGTCGTAAACTGAATTTTGAAGGCTAAATAAATCCTCTGAGTAAATGGTATCATGGCTGAGACTAAGAAGTACAATTATACCTGCTTAGAGCCAAACTCAAAGCAAAAACTAAAACAAAAGAGCTGCAAAAATACAGACATACAGGCAGATAAACAGACACACACACAAACATCTTGCCTTTTATATACATATATTGTCGATTTTCTGCACTAAGAACTGCAACCTTGAAAACTTCTGAATATTGTTTCTTATGTCTTTGTCTATGAGTGTATCAAATTTCATTAAAATCGGACCACTCCTTCTATAACCGGTTTTTTCGATTATCGATTTTCGATATTTATCGGTGGGTACATCGATACAAAACCTAGCTAAGAACACTCGCAGATGCTTATAGTACAACTGTGTAAATTTTCAAGAAAATCGGTTTGATTTCGTTGCACTATTTTATTTTCGCACTTTTTATTTTTCCTCGCATTTATTTTTTGTTCTTCACAAGAGTTTTGTCGAGGAGAAAAATCAGAGCAGACAAATAACACTGTTCTGCTAGTATTGATATTAGTATTAACCCATTTGTTTTGAAATTAACCTCTTGTGTTCCAACAGCTTGAGAGTGGCAAAGAGGGCAAGAATAGATTAGAACTCCACTACTATGAATTAAAAGTTATTCTGTTTAATCTAGTAAAATAACATACTTATACCCAAACTCATTCCTAAGTTGTGTATACGATAGGGGGGGGGGTGTGTAGTATGAACTTGAAGACGCTGCTTGAGTTTCCCCCTCGTTCTCAGAAGATTCTCGGCCCCTAAGTGCCCTCCCCCAGTTTCAAAGTTCCACAATCGCCACTGGGCCACGTATCCTTCACATACCCAGGTGATCGAAATAAAGGGTTCGATTCAAATTTCCTAGCATCTAAAGAAGGCCGAAGCGTACAACAGGCGGAAAAAACAAAAGCATGGCAGTAAAGATGAGGACAATAGTCCGAACAGTATAAATAATGTAATTCAGTAATTATCCGTATAAGAGTTTTAATGCTGGTGATGCGACTGATCGAAATTTTGTGCTCACCCTCTCATCAACTGCTTGATGGAAAAAAATCCGATTACATTTTTTTAAATCAGCAGACAGAATAATATATAATACAGAAATCATATCACCCCAAGCAAGGCGGTAATGCCACTGAAGGTTAGGGGGCTACGTAAGAATAAAAAGATTGGAAAAGAGAAAGCCGGGAACCACATCCTAAACAGGGAACAAGGGATGAGCCTCTACACCTGTTCAATAGACGTGGGTGGAGTGTGAACCGGGCGGTAGGTTAGTCTATCTACTCCAATTGAGGAAAAAAATGAAAGAAATGAGTGAAAAGATGGGAAAAGAGAAAGCCGGAAACCACATCCTAAACAGGGAACAAGGGATGAGCATCTATACCTGTTCAATAAACGTGGGTGGAGTGTGAACCGGGCGGTAGTTTAGTCTATCTCCTCCAATTGAGGAAAAAAATGAAAGAAATGAGTGAAAAGATGGGAAAAGAGAAAGCCGGAAACCACATCCTAAACAGGGAACAAGGGATGAGCATCTATACCTGTTCAATAAACGTGGGTGGAGTGTGAACCGGGCGGTAGTTTAGTCTATCTACTCCAATTGAGGAAAAAAAATGAAAGAAAAGAGTGAAAAGATGGGAAAAGAGAAAGCCGGAAACCACATTCTAAACAGGGAACAAGGGATGAGCCTCTACACCTGTTCAATAGACGTGGGTGGAGTGTTAACCGAGAGATAGTTAAGTCTATCTGTTACGAAGAAAAAAATGTTCAGAATGGTGAGTTAACTAAGTTTTATTTCTGGGTATAACGACAAACTACATCCGGCAACAAGGCCTCTGATCAGAGATATCGAAGAGTGTGGAAACACCTCTTAATTGCTGTTGTTCCCACTCTGACCCTTGATAGTAGCATCTGTTATGGTTCTAGCTATAGACAAATAGTTAACCCCAAACTTGTGTCAAAACTTGTTATAGCAAAAATACAATCAATATATTATCCTAGTAATAAATATTACCAGGAATGCTACTCTAGCCTGGTATTGAACTCACAACTCTTTTGGTCAAGTCACAGGAACTAACCAATGTTTATATCAACTGGGCCATGTGTCATGGCTCAGTGGATAGCAGTGGTGACCATGTAATTTAGAGGGTTAGAGGAAGATAACTCATGACTACCAAAAGAGGCTTTACGCAAGGAATGAGAATTTTATACCCCACAGTGATTGTAATAAAGAGTTCAGTTCGAAATTATTATCACCTGAAGAAGGCCGGAGCATACAACGACCGAGACGTCGTACAAATGGCAACAAGTATGAGGACAATAGTCTGAATAATGTAAACAGTGTACCAGCAGTATATGTTTTAATAAAAGAAACTCCCAGTGCTCCCAAGAAAATTAAATTTCAGCATTAAATAACCCATAAGGAATTGATATGCCGCTAAACAAAGAAATTGATGAAAATCGGTTGTTGGCAAGTGTAATTATATATATATATATATATATATATATATATATATATATATATATATATATGGCAAGTGTAATTATATATATATATATTTTTTTATTTTTTCTCCAGTTTCTGAAAGGATTTTTCTGTTGCTGAGGTGATGTGTTATCCCCCGTGGGGATCTTCATGTCGAAATGGCCATTCAACATCTTTGAATTAATCCTTTTTTAATATATATATTTGCTCTGTAATTTTTTATTACATGGAGCTCTCTTCCTGTATCATTTTTTAATATTAAAATAAAATTTTTAATATTAATTAGGATCGGGTTTTTGGAATTTACCTTCCTGCTGTTTTCCCTTGGATTGAAGTATCTGAATTAAAATATATATATATATATATATATGATAAAACGAAAATCAAGAAATACCCCCCAAAAACAAGACAAATCAGCAAGAGAATCCGTTGCTTACCAGAAAAAATAAATGGCGGAAAAAGTCAATTTGATATATTTATGAGAGTTCTTTTATCTGCTTTCCTGTCAATGTTAATTAGCCTCACACTGTGCAGAAACCACGATGAGAAGCCTTATTGTTAAACATTACGCATACACAAAAACACAAAATGCCATTTTGAACGCGTTGTGTCATTACTTTGAACTACGCGTTGAAGTCTTTGCGTGATCAAGTCATTGACAATTACAACAGATGCGTGAATGTCAAGATTAATCCAGAATAGACGTATATTTGTTCATGTTCAAAGGAATTTCATCTAGATTTTGCTGTGGGCGGATCTGTTAATATATAACCGAGCCACTGTGCATCTTTGTTCAAAAGCGGGAATAGTGAGAAAGCTTCACGGACGAATGTCGACATTGTTGTTTGTTTTAAATGTTGAAGACTAGGGCAGCCAAGGCGACATGCGCGCCACGTGCAGTTATTGAGGAACACGCTTGGTTACCCAACCAGATGTTTTTTTTTTCTAACTGGTTCTCGCTTGTAAGGTTATGCGACAATTTATTAAAACCTGTCGCCACATCGTGCGCGTTTTTCTGCCGGATTTACTTTTATCAGACTGAGTATCAGGATGAGTGAATATCCGTTATGGTGCAGTGGACATCGGCTCGGAACGACAAATAGGAGAGCCGAGTTCGAATTCCAGTTGGATTCCTTGCATTCACTTACTCGCAAATACCCTTCATTCCCTCCAGTTATGAGTTAAATCCATCTTTTGGAAAAGATGAAGAGATTGTCCAGCATTCATTGCCATATAGGAGAACTGATATTACATAACAGTTCACTACTCTTTTCTTTGTTTCTAATGGAATTTTCCTGTTTCTTAATACTTTGCTTAGCTTTTGGAAGAGATGAGGAGATTGTCCAGACTTCATTGCCATATAGGAGGACTGATATTACATAAAAGGTCACTACTCTTTTCTTTGTTTCTAATGGAATTTTCCTGTTTCTTAATACTTTGCTTAGCTTTTGGAAGAGATGAGGAGATTGTCCAGCATTCATTGCCATATAGGAGGACTGATATTACATAACAGTTCACTACTTTTTTCTTTGTTTCTAATGGAATTTTCCTCTTTCTTAATACTTTGCTTAGCTTTTGGAAGAGATGAGGAGATTGTCCAGCATTCATTGCCATATAGGAGGACTGATATTACATCACAGTTCACTACTCTTTTCTTTGTTTCTAATGGAATTTTCCTCTTTCTTAATACTTTGCTTACCTTTTGGAAGAGATGAGGAGATTGTCCAGCATTCACTGCCATATAGGAGGACTGATATTACATAACAGGTCACTACTCTTTTCTTTGTTTCTAATGGAATTTTCCTGTTTCTTAAGACTTTGCTTAGCTTTTGGAAGAGATGAGGAGATTGTCCAGCATTCATTGCCATATAGGAGGACTGATATTACATAACAGTTCACTACTCTTTTTTCGTTTCTAATGGAATTTTCCTGTTTGTTAATACTTTGCTTAGCTTTTGGAAGAGATGAGGAGATTGTCCAGCATTCATTGCCATATAGGAGAACTGATATTACATAACAGTTCACTACTCTTTTCTTTGTTTCTAATGGAATTTTCCTGTTTCTTAATACTTTGCTTACCTTTTGGAAGAGATGAGGAGATTGTCCAGCATTCATTGCCATATAGGAGGACTGATATTACATAACAGTTCACTACTCTTTTCTTTGTTTCTAATGGAATTTTCCTGTTTCTTAAGACTTTGCTTAGCTTTTGGAAGAGATGAGGAGATTGTCCAGCATTAATTGCCATATAGAAGGACTGATATTACATAACAGTTCACTACTCTTTTCTTTGTTTCTAATGGAATTTTCCTCTTTCTTAAGACTTTGCTTACCTTTTGGAAGAGATGAGGAGATTGTCCAGCATTCATTGCCATATAGGAGGACTGATATTACATAACAGCTCACTACTCTTTTCTTTGTTTCTAATGGAATTTTCCTGTTTCTTAATACTTTGCTTACCTTTTGGAAGAGATGAGGAGATTGTCCAGCATTCACTGCCATATAGGAGGACTGATATTACATAACAGGTCACTACTCTTTTCTTTGTTTCTAATGGAATTTTCCTGTTTCTTAATACTTTGCTTACCTTTTGGAAGAGATGAGGAGATTGTCCAGCATTCATTGCCATATAGGAGGACTGATATTACATAACAGTTCACTACTCTTTTCTTTGTTTCTAATGGAATTTTCCTGTTTCTTAATACTTTGCTTAGCTTTTGGAAGAGATGAGGAGATTGTCCAGCATTCATTGTCATATAGGAGGACTGATATTACATAACAGTTCACTACTTTTTTCTTTGTTTCTAATGGAATTTTCCTCTTTCTTAATACTTTGCTTAGCTTTTGGAAGAGATGAGGAGGTTGTCCAGCATTCATTGCCATATAGGAGGACTGATATTACATCACAGTTCACTACTCTTTTCTTTGTTTCTAATGGAATTTTCCTGTTTGTTAATACTTTGCTTAGCTTTTGGAAGAGATGAGGAGATTGTCCAGCATTCACTGCCATATAGGAGGACTGATATTACATAACAGGTCACTACTCTTTTCTTTGTTTCTAATGGAATTTTCCTGTTTCTTAAGACTTTGCTTAGCTTTTGGAAGAGATGAGGAGATTGTCCAGCATTCATTGCCATATAGGAGGACTGATATTACATAACAGTTCACTACTCTTTTTTCGTTTCTAATGGAATTTTCCTGTTTGTTAATACTTTGCTTAGCTTTTGGAAGAGATGAGGAGATTGTCCAGCATTCATTGCCATATAGGAGAACTGATATTACATAACAGTTCACTACTCTTTTCTTTGTTTCTAATGGAATTTTCCTGTTTCTTAATACTTTGCTTACCTTTTGGAAGAGATGAGGAGATTGTCCAGTATTCATTGCCATATAGGAGGACTGATATTACATAACAGTTAACTTCTCTTTTCTTTGTTTCAAATGGCATTTTCCTGTTTCTTAAGACTTTGCTTAGCTTTTGGAAGAGATGAGGAGATTGTCCAGCATTCATTGCCATATAGGAAGACTGATATTACATAACAGTTCACTACTCTTTTCTTTGTTTCTAATGGAATTTTCCTGTTTCTTAATACTTTGCTTACCTTTTGGAAGAGATGAGGAGATTGTCCAGCATTCATTGCCATATAGGAGGACTGATATTACATAACAGTTCACTACTCTTTTCTTTGTTTCTAATGGAATTTTCCTGTTTCTTAATACTTTGCTTACCTTTTGGAAGAGATGAGGAGATTGTCCAGCATTCATTGCCATATAGGAGGACTGATATTACATAACAGTTCACTACTCTTTTCTTTGTTTCTAATGGAATTTTCCTGTTTCTTAAGACTTTGCTTAGCTTTTGGAAGAGATGAGGAGATTGTCCAGCATTAATTGCCATATAGAAGGACTGATATTACATAACAGTTCACTACTCTTTTCTTTGTTTCTAATGGAATTTTCCTGTTTCTTAAGACTTTGCTTACCTTTTGGAAGAGATGAGGAGATTGTCCAGCATTCATTGCCATATAGGAGGACTGATATTACATAACAGCTCACTACTCTTTTCTTTGTTTCTAATGGAATTTTCCTGTTTCTTAATACTTTGCTTACCTTTTGGAAGAGATGAGGAGATTGTCCAGCATTCACTGCCATATAGGAGGACTGATATTACATAACAGGTCACTACTCTTTTCTTTGTTTCTAATGGAATTTTCCTGTTTCTTAAGACTTTGCTTAGCTTTTGGAAGAGATGAGGAGATTGTCCAGCATTCATTGCCATATAGGAGGACTGATATTACATAACAGTTCACTACTCTTTTTTCGTTTCTAATGGAATTTTCCTGTTTGTTAATACTTTGCTTAGCTTTTGGAAGAGATGAGGAGATTGTCCAGCATTAATTGCCATATAGAAGGACTGATATTACATAACAGTTCACTACTCTTTTCTTTGTTTCTAATGGAATTTTCCTGTTTCTTAATACTTTGCTTACCTTTTGGAAGAGATGAGGAGATTGTCCAGTATTCATTGCCATATAGGAGGACTGATATTACATAACAGTTAACTTCTCTTTTCTTTGTTTCAAATGGCATTTTCCTGTTTCTTAAGACTTTGCTTAGCTTTTGGAAGAGATGAGGAGATTGTCCAGCATTCATTGCCATATAGGAAGACTGATATTACATAACAGTTCACTACTCTTTTCTTTGTTTCTAATGGAATTTTCCTGTTTCTTAATACTTTGCTTACCTTTTGGAAGAGATGAGGAGATTGTCCAGCATTCATTGCCATATAGGAGGACTGATATTACATAACAGTTCACTACTCTTTTCTTTGTTTCTAATGGAATTTTCCTGTTTCTTAATACTTTGCTTAGCTTTTGGAAGAGATGAGGAGATTGTCCAGCATTCATTGCCATATAGGAGGACTGATATTACATAACAGTTCACTACTCTTTTCTTTGTTTCTAATGGAATTTTCCTCTTTCTTAATACTTTGCTTACCTTTTGGAAGAGATGAGGAGATTGTCCAGCATTCATTGCCATATAGGAGGACTGATATTACATAACAGCTCACTACTCTTTTCTTTGTTTCTAATGGAATTTTCCTGTTTCTTAAGACTTTGCTTAGCTTTTGGAAGAGATGAGGAGATTGTCCAGCATTAATTGCCATATAGAAGGACTGATATTACATAACAGTTCACTACTCTTTTCTTTGTTTCTAATGGAATTTTCCTGTTTCTTAAGACTTTGCTTACCTTTTGGAAGAGATGAGGAGATTGTCCAGCATTCATTGCCATATAGGAGGACTGATATTACATAACAGCTCACTACTCTTTTCTTTGTTTCTAATGGAATTTTCCTGTTTCTTAATACTTTGCTTACCTTTTGGAAGAGATGAGGAGATTGTCCAGCATTCATTGCCATATAGGAGGACTGATATTACATAACAGTTCACTACTCTTTTCTTTGTTTCTAATGGAATTTTCCTGTTTCTTAATACTTTGCTTATCTTTTGGAAGAGATGAGGAGATTGTCCAGCATTCATTGCCATATAGGAGGACTGATATTACATAACAGTTCACTACTCTTTTCTTTTGTTTCTAATGGAATTTTCCTGTTTCTTAAGACTTTGCTTAGCTTTTGGAAGAGATGAGGAGATTGTCCAGCATTAATTGCCATATAGAAGGACTGATATTACATAACAGTTCACTACTCTTTTCTTTGTTTCTAATGGAATTTTCCTGTTTCTTAAGACTTTGCTTACCTTTTGGAAGAGATGAGGAGATTGTCCAGCATTCATTGTCATATAGAAGGACTGATATTACATAACAGTTCACTACTCTTTTCTTTGTTTCTAATGGAATTTTCCTGTTTCTTAAGACTTTGCTTACCTTTTGGAAGAGATGAGGTGATTGTCCAGCATTCATTGCCATATAGGAGGACTGATATTACATAACAGTTCACTTCTCTTTTCTTTGTTTCTAATGGAATTTTCCTGTTTCTTAATACTTTGCTTACCTTTTGGAAGAGATGAGGAAATTGTCCAGTAGTTAGAAGGGTGACCGCTTGGGAATACCAGGTGCTGTAAGCGTTTAGTGACGGATGTGCGTTGTGGTGCAGTGGATATCGGCTCGGAAAGAGAAATCGGTGAACCGAGTTCGAATTCCAGTTGAATACCCTGCATTCACTTAAGCACTGGTACCGTTGGGAAATGTCTGAATACGTCCATTCCCTCCAGTTATGGGTTAAATAACAAGGGTAGGATTTGGGAACCCTGAAACAAATCCCAATGAATCTTGATACTCGAAAAGAAAAAAGTATTACAAGACATAAAACTTATATAAAAACAACAATAAATTGTTGAAAGAAAAAGGTATTACCAGCAATAAGTAAATAAAATTTAGTTGGCAATAAATTACCCGCCGAGGTTGATGTGCCATAAAAACAAAACAACCAACTGTTAAGAAACTTCCCAGATATTTAACTTTTTGTACTTGGTAGATTTTGGTATCTCCGATTTGTAATTTGCACTTTGGCTTTCCCCCTTTTACTAACGACCATGCATTCCGTCTTCTTTCAGTTTTATGTTTAATCCTCTCTTCTCGCCTTCCGTAGAAGTGTTTTGCACTTTTCTGCAATCAACACTCATCTGCATATCTTACATTATTAACCCTCTAGGGCCATTCGTATCATATTTGATATGATATTTGAATGGCCCTAGAGGGTTAATCATGTTTTCAACTATTTATTCATTTTTAGTCAGTTAAGTGTCTCGAAAGAGACATGACTGACTGGGCAGAAGATTATTCCGCAGTAGGTTACCATTACTTTCTACGGTAGACTGGTTGCCAGCCAAGGCTATAGAACCCAATCTGTCTTGTTATTTGACTCATGGCTAGATGGGGAAGATATGTACTACATTATTAAGTAATAATTAGTGGGGGATCAGTTTATTACTTCATGCAAATAGAAAACCGATCCCCCACTTTATGCCCATTGGAAGCCTTAACCCTCTAGGGCCATTCGTATCATATTTGATACAGTATGAAAACAAGCCTTGAAAGAAATATTTTCCTGAAAAATTTTTTAAGAGAAATATTTTATAAATTTCAAATGAAAGCAGTACTGACTGCTCAGTCAATGAATACCAAATGTTTCCTTATAGGGAAATACCAAATGTTTCCTTATAGGGAAACACTGTATCAAATATGATACGAATGGCCCTAGAGGGTTAATAGATAGATAGATAGATAGATAGATAGATAAACAGACTGAGATTAACCCTCTACGGCCATTCGTATCATATTTGATACAGTATGAAAACAAGCCTTGAAAGAAATATTTTCCTGAAAAATTTTTTAAGAGAAATATTTTATAAATTTCAAATGAAAGCAGTACTGACTGCTCAGTCAATGAATACCAAATGTTTCCTTATAGGGAAATACCAAATGTTTCCTTATAGGGAAATACTGTATCAAATATGATACGAATGGCCCTAGAGGGTTAAGAGAAATATTTTATAAATTTCAAATGAAAGCAGTACTGACTGCTCAGTCAATGAATACCAAATGTTTCCTTATAGGGAAATACCAAATGTTTCCTTATAGGGAAATACTGTATCAAATATGATACGAATGGCCCTAGAGGGTTAAGAGAACTATTTTATAAATTTCAAATGAAAGCAGTACTGACTGCTCAGTCAATGAATACCAAATGTTTCCTTATAGGGAAATACCAAATGTTTCCTTATAGGGAAATACTGTATCAAATATGATACGAATGGCCCTAGAGGGTTAAGATTATGGCTGCCAATAATTAATCCTGTTAGGATTTTTAATTATCACTGAATCGCTTCACTGTATAGTTTGTCTAAGCCCGGTGAGAAAACATATCTTTGTCAGTCATTCAGTCTCTTGGGTGATCATATCTCTTTCAAAACATGACAGACTTGGCAGAAAATTTTCCCGCAGTAGGTTGCCATTGCTTTCTTCGGTATACTGGTTGCCAACCAAGGCCTTAGACCCCAATCAGTCCTGCTATTTACCCCGTAGATGGAGGAAGAGGAGATGGATTCATATATTTCCCAAGGGTATTTGCGTTTAAGTGAATACAACGAATTCAGTTAGGATTCGAACTCGTTTCTAACGATTTCTATTTCCGAGTGATATCCATTGGAATGTGCGTTGTGGTGCAGTGGATGTCGACTCGGAACGACAAATCGAGGAACCGAGTTCGAATTCCATTTGAATTCATTGCATTCACTTATACACAAATATCCTTGAGAAAGGTATTAATCCGTTTCTTCCCTCCAGTTATAGGTTAAATAATAGGACAAATTGGGTTCTATAGCCTTGGTCGGCAACCAGTCTACCGCAGAAAGCAATGCCAAACTTCTGCGGGATAATCTTTTGCCCAGTCAGTGATGTCTCTTTTGAGACATGATCACCCAAAGGACTGAATATAATAGTTGAAAACATGATTAAGGCTTCTACTGGGCATAAAGTGGGAGATCAGTTTTATATTGTTATGAAGTGATAAACTGATCCCCCACTAATAACTACTTAATAATATAATATATATATTCTTCCTCTAGCTATGAGTCAAATAACAGAACAGACTGGGTTCTATAGCAACCAGTTTACCGCGGAAAGCAATGGCAACCTTCTGCGGGATAATCTTTTGCCCAGTCAGTCATGCCTCTTTCGAGACATGATCGCTCAAAACGTGTATCACGTATGGCACTTAACTGACTGACTGAATGTAATGGTTGGAAACATGATTAAAGCTTCTACTGGGCATAAAGTGGGGAATCAGTTTTCTATTGTTATGAAGTGATAAACTGATCCCCCCGTAATTACTACTTAATAATATAATATATATCTTCCCCCTCTACCTATGAGTCAAATAACAGGACAGATTGGGTTCTATAGCTTTGGCTGGCAACTAGTCTACCGCAGAATGTAATGGCAAACTACCGCGGGATAATCTTTTGCCCAGTCAGTTATGTCTCTTTCGAGACATGATCGCCCAAAGCGTGTATCACGTATGTCACTTAACTGACTCTTCCATTGCAACACAACGCGATTGTCACCCGACCGAAGTAGCTAAGTTTTAGAGAGGATACCAAATATCAAATAATAACAATAAAATATTTTCATGTATGTATGTAGCGTACGGATAATAGTGATTCAATTCGAGGTTCAGTCTTGGACACTGGTAGGGTCATTTATCAAAACGGGCTGTTACCCCTACAATCTTTTTCCACGTCACTTCACGGCTAAGCGTGGAGTTTGTCAGACAATGCGGTTTCAAGCAGTTAACTCCAGAAAAAGCACGTTGGCCGTGTGCTGTCTTGCGCCAGCAAATAAATAATAATGAGATGCAATAACTTTTCAGCGTCAAAGACATCTGTGCACATCACAAGTTTATTAGAAACTAGAAAAGTCAGACGATCAGATGAAGGCGCAAACGTCGCCTCATCTGATTAAAACGATATTCAACGAGATGAGTAAATAGTTTCCACCGCACTCGTTCCCTCTTAATTATTAGTCCTTCCTATCTATCTATCTATCTATCTATCTATCTATCTATCTATCTATCTATCTATCTATCTATCTATCTCAGTCTGTTCATATCTATCTATCTATCTATCTATCTATCTATCTATCTATCTATCTATCTACCGAAATTCTGTTCATCATATCTATCTATCTATCTATCTATCTATCTATCTATCGAATTCTGTTCATCATATCTATCTATCTATCTATCTATCTATCTACCGAAATTATCTATCTATCTATCTATCTATCTATCTATCTATCTATCTATCTATCTATCTACCGAATTCTGTTCATCATATCTATATATCTATCTATCTACCGAATTCTGTTCATCATATCTATCTATCTATCTATCTATCTATCTATCTATCTATCTATCTATCTATCTATCTATCTATCTCAGTCTGTTCATATCTATCTATCTATCTATCTATCTATCTATCTATCTACCGAAATTCTGTTCATCATATCTATCTATCTATCTATCTATCTATCTATCTATCTACCGAAATTCTATCTATCTATCTATCTATCTATCTATCTATCTATCTATCTATCTATCTATCTATCGAATTCTGTTCATCATATCTATCTATCTATCTATCTATCTATCTATCTATCTATCTACCGAAATTCTATGTATCTATCTATCTATCTATCTATCTATCTATCTATCTATCTATCTACCGAATTCTGTTCATCATATCTATATATCTATCTATCTACCGAATTCTGTTCATCATATCTATCTATCTATCTATCTATCTATCTATCTATCTATCTATCTATCTATCTATCTACCGAATTCTGTTCATCATATCTATCTATCTATCTATCTATCTATCTATCTATCTATCTACCGAATTCTGTTCATCATATCTATCTATCTATCTATCTATCTATCTATCTATCTCTCTACCTACCGAAATTCTGTTCATCATATCTATCTATCTATCTATTTATCTATCTATCTATCTATCTATCTATCTATCTATCTATCTATCTATCTATCTATCTGTTACAATTGACTGATTTAACTGTACTAAAGTGTCTTTAAAAAAAAGGCTTTAGCAATTTAGACAATAGTCAATTTTGAATAATGTGAAGGTGTCAGGTTTTCTTAAACTAGTAATATGCAGCATATGTTATATTAATAAATAAATGAATAAAGGGCGTATTTTGTCTGTCCATAGTGTGTCTGTCTGTCTGTCGTCTAACTCGGGTCACATTTGCTGTAGATAAACATGATACCCTTTTGGAATCAGGATGATCCGGGATTGAAAATTTGCTTCAACATGCAGCATTGGGATTTTTGTTCAGATAAGGAGGGAAGAGATAAAATTTGAAATTTTGAAATAATTGAAAAAATTTAATGATTTTTAAAGTTTTTTAAAAATTATATTGAGTTTAATGTAACAAAAAAACTTTGTGAATTTAAAAATGTTTGTTTTAAATTCAGTTTAAAATATCTCCAAAACTTTGTGAATTGAAGAAATCAGTCTTATTTTTTTTTCGAAATTTCAAGGAATCTGAGTTTGATTCAGAGTTTTCGTAACGTGAGATCTTAAAGTTCCAGGAAAGCAAGAATATGGAAGGGCGTTTCACAGGAGGGAAGAAGCTGCTAGAGTAGAATTTTAGGCTGCATTTGGTTGATCTAACTGCAAATGGGTGGGACCTTGTTGGTAGTTCATGTGGCGGGGGCACCAGTGACCTAAGTTCGTCGGAGCAGAAGCCAAGAAAATATTTGTAGAATAGACAGAGGGAAGCCACATCCCGGAGGTGAGATGCGTCTTTTCATGGTTCTCATTATAAGTGTTCTTTCTGTTGCCATCTTTCTGTAAGACTTTCTTGTTTCTTACTCACACTGCTCATCGAATTTGCAGTAAGTACTCATCTGGTTGTGCGTTGCTGTGCAGAGGATATCGGCTCAGAAGAAGAAATTGGAGAGCCAGTTCGAATTCCAGTTGAATTCGTTACTTACGCGCAAATAAACCTGGAAAAGGTATAAATCCGTCTCTTCTCCCTCCAGCTATGAGTTAAATAGCAGGACAGATTAGATTCTATAGCCTTGGTTGATAACCAGCCTACCGCAGAAAATAATGCCAGAAAATCTTCTGCACAGTCATGTCTCTTTCGAGACATGATCGTCCAAGCGTCTATCACGTATGGCACTTAACTGAATGAATATAATAGTTGGAAACATAATTAAAACTTCTAGTGGGCATAGTGAGAGATCATTTTTCTATTGTTGTAAATTAAAAAACTGATCCCCCATTAATTATACTTAATATAATAATGTAATATAGTCTATCTCTTCTCCCTCCAGCTGAGTTAAATAGCACGACAGATTGTTTTGTAACCTTGTTTGACAACCAGTCTACCGTAGAAAATAATGGCAACCTATTGCAGGAAAATCTTCTGCCAGTCAGTCATGTTTCTTTCGAGACATGATCTTCCAAGCGTGTATCACGTATAGCACTCAACTAACTGATGGAATATAATAGTTGAAAAAATATTTAACACTTCTACTGATCATAAAGTGGGGGGGTCGATTTTCTATTTTTATAAAGTAATAAACTGATCCCCCACTAATTATACTTGATATAATAATGTAATATAATATATTTCTTCTCCCTTCAGCCATGAGTTAAATAGCAAGACAGATTGTGTTTTGTAAGCTTGGTTGATAACCAGTCTACCGTAGAAAATAATGGCAATCTACTGCGGGAAAATCTTCTGCCCAGTGTGTCATGTTTCTTTCGAGACATGATCGCCCAAGCGTGTATTACATATGGCACTTTACTGACCTTTTTGGAGAATCTGCTTCTAGTTTTAACCTCTTCCGTGGAGAGATTGTCCAACATTGATTGCCATAGAAAAGGATGGATTATCACATAGGAACCTCGCCATCATTTCTTCGTTTCTAGTGATATTTTTAATTCCTCAACATCTTAGCTTTTTGCGATGTTTTTCGCTAATCCAATTCGTGTTTGGATAATTTGGTTGAAACTAAAAAGTCACGACATAATTAACAGGAATCTATATAGATGTTTGGGCGGACCTGAAGTAGACTATCACCACGTTTAATTTCGTTGTTTTTTTTTTCTTTTTACTTTTTTCAGCGCAGTACTATCGATTACCCCCTTAGCTTTGCGATTGACAACAATTTTTTTGAAAAATTTCGATATTTAAACATTTTCTGGGGGTGGGGGATCAGTTTCTCATACAACGTTAAAGTAAATTGAGCCTCCATTTTGAAACCAGTCGCTGGTCCGACATTGCCGCCACCTGTAAATTTGTTCATTATCAATCTTTTTGGACTTTTTTCAGTGCAATATTATCTTTTACACCTTAAACTTTACGAATGACAAAAAAGATTTGCAAAAATTTCAATATTTAAACAATCTTAGAGGGGATGGACCAATTTCTCAGACAACCTTATAGTGAGTTGAAAATGGAGGATCGATTTACTTCAACGTTGTATGAGAAACTGACCACTCCTACAAATTTGTTTAAATGTAATTTTTCAAAATTCTTTTTGATAATCGGAAAGTTTAAGTAACAATCGACAGAACTGCGCTGAAAAAAGTAAAAAAAAAGAAAAAAAGAAAAAAAAGAAAACCAACGAAATTAACATAAACAAATAAACAAAGCGACCCCAACGCGAGTGGATTGAAAATGGAGGATCGATTTACTTTAACGTTGTATGAGAAAGTGACCCCTTCCACAAATTTAAATATGGTGTTAGTCTGCTTCAGGTCCGCCGATAATTAAATAAATGTAGATAGTTAAATTTAGGCACCTTTTTTTATTTAGGCACCTTTTTTTATTTAGGCACCTTTTTTTATTTAGGCACCTTTTTTTTTATTTAGGCACCTTTTTTTATTTAGGCACCTTTTTTTATTTAGGCACCTTTTTTTTATTTAGGCGTTCCCCATACGTAAGTCATGCATTGAGTTGTTCCTTTTTACGGTCCTTTTTTCTTGTTTACCTTAACAAGTTTGTCTGATAGTACTTTCAGTTTTTTTTCAATCTGCAGTCAAAGCAATTTTGTCTGCATGGCGCATGTCGTTAAGGTTACTTTTTATGATCTATAAATACTTTCATGGCTTCTGCTCGGACGAACTTAAGTCACTGGTGCCTCCTCAACAGGTGTTTAATCGTGCAACCAGACTGGCAACTGGGTCCCACCCATTCAGAGTCAGGTTAGCCAAATGCAGACGACAATTCTACTCCTGCAGCTTCTTCTCTCGCACTTCCCGCCTGTGGAACTCGCTCCCATATTCTTGCTTTCCTGACGGCTACAACCTCCAGAAATTTAAATGCAATGTCAATACTCATCTATTAACCACTGGACTCTAGCTCTCTCCCCACCCCGTATATCCTTCCCTTTCTCCCCACCTATGTATCTGTCATCGCACCTGCTTTCTCAGCTTTCTATTGTTCCTTTCTAACTAGTTTGTACTCCTCACTCTTTTCTAATTAATCTTTTTACAGTTATGTAGCCCCCTGCACATCAGTGGCATTTCTGCCTTGCTCAGGGTGAAATGATTAAAAATAAAATGATAATAGTTCTCGTGGATTTTCTACTTCGCTTAGATATCAACAAGATGTTGAATATTAAATAAATCCAGTAAAAAAAAAAAATTATTATAGCTCTCGATCTATTTTTTTTATATTAACACCCCCGCTTTATTTATTCAAGCTGTTTGTTTCCACTTACAGGTTACAGGTTATTAGAATATATTTTACTAATAAGCTTTCCTAATATTTCAATATTTTTAAGTTCTTCGTGTCGTACTTTACCGAATGTCTTTGTGTAATATTTGAAACATGGAAGTATAGATCATTCTGTTCTTGCTTGCTCTGATAACGTTCTGACCGTGAAAATTGCTATTCTTGTTCTAGTATTTTGGAGAAAGCCATGTTGTTCTTGTCTTATTTCTGATCGAATTCAGCTACAAGACCTATTCATTAAAAGTAGAGTTATTAGATTAGATATGTGATTAATCAATCTGATGGTTTTTATGGAGTTCGCATTTATTCTAATCTTATTTATTTGGCAGTGCTATATAGATTTATCGTCTTAAGTCCTCCGGTATTTCACCGCTGTCATATATTTCGTTTATCACATTTGATCAACTTACCAATGCACGAAACGTCAAAGTCTATCAACTTATTTATTAAAACTCAACTGGTCTTACTTTTTTGTACCACTCCATCTCGGCGAATATTGTTTTAACCTCAGATTTTAGTATTACGGGTCCTATGATTTTTATGTGATATTGGTATTGATATATCCTCTGTTGTCATGGAAAAATTCTTCTATGTATTCATTCTATCCTTGTTTTGACAGTAGATGATTCGTGTCGGTTTCATGTTGAAAATGCGTGCGAATTGTTGCTATTCAGATGGTTTATCTTTTTGTTTTTAAAATGGTGGATGTAGAAGACTGCGCTGTGTTTTGTTGTCCATCCAATGTTATTTTATACTTGCTCAGAATCAAGTCTTTCATTCACTCTTTTGTAAATTTCACTCTCGCTTTGGTGCTAAGTAATAATGATTAGTTGATGTAGGCTAGTCTTGCATCCGGATTCTTAGCCTGTGATTTCTGTTTTTTGTTTGTATGGTTTTATTTTCTTTGTTGGTTATAATTTATTTATTTCTTCGCTTGTACGCGTGGGTTTGGCCATAAAACGACGAAACAAAATGGAGGATGTTTATTTTCGCAGGATCAATGAAAAAGCCGGCAAATAATCCAGCAGATAAAAAAAGAAAATAGAAAATAAAAAATAAAAAAGCAAAGAAAAGATGAAATAAAAGAAAAAAAAATGAAAGCATTAAACAAATTAAAAAAGAAGAAAAATAATTCTACAGTTTATGAAATAAAGGGTGCGATATATAAATTGTCGTCCAAATGACGCCAACAGGAAAATTACACTGACATTTCATTTTAACAGATATATTTACCAAAATTACGCAAAAATATCTTAAAATAGTAAAGAATAAATTTATTCAATAAAATCACCATTGGCTTCAACCATGCAGTACTGATTCCTATGTCCTCAATGTCTATTTCTATAAATGCTCTGCAGCGTGCGATGGATGAATTGTCGTCTAAATGACGCAAAAATGAAAATAACAGTGACATTTCATTTTAACAGATATATTTACCAAACTTACACAAAAATGTCTTAAGATACTAAATAGTAAATCTATTCAATATATCGCTATTGGCTTCAACCACTGCCTCAAGAGGACATTAGAATCTCTTAAATCTCTTCTGGATTGTCTCCTTATTTGAATTTTCTGCAACTACTCTGGACTACCTCCTTGTTTAATTTGGAGATAAACTTTGCCTTCAGTTCATCATTGGTATTTAAAAGAAGATTTGTTGGTCTTTCGTCCAGCAGCGCCCCACATAATAATCAAGGTGCTTGCAATCTGGGGAGGGTGGTGGCCATATGTAAGGGGTGATGTGGTTTCAGAAATTGTTTGACAGCCATGATTGGGTTCTCCTTGCTTGTGTGGCATGGCACAGTCTACTTGCCAGACATGGGGTCTTCCAGCAGTCATCCTCTTGATCTAGGGCGGCACTACCTGATCAAGGCACTTGATCTAGGCCTTTGTGTTGAGTTTTAGACCCTCTGGGAAAGATGCATAAAGGCATAATATTGCCATCACTAGTGATCACTCCAAACATCTTCATAATAATCATTACAGTCATCCAACTCTTCTAAATCCTCTTTACTGTTTTCAGATTGACACCCAAATACTCTGAAATGTCTGTAACCGTAGCTACTCTCTTCACCTAGAGCAAAACGCCCCCCACAAAAGACTTGATCCGTGTTGAGCTCCAAACCTTGTGGGATGATTAATGGAGGCATAACGTTGCCATCACAAGTGGTCACGACAAACATCATGATGTATAATCCAACTGATTCCAAATCCTCTGCGCTGAACTCAGATTGGCACTCAAACACTCTGAAATGTCTGTAACCGTAGCTACTGTCTTCACCTAGAGTAAAACGCCCCCCACAAAAGACTTGATCCGTGTTGAGCTCCAAACCTTGTGGGATGATGAATGGAGGCATAACGTTGCCATCACAAGTGGTCACGACAAACATCATGATGTATAATCCAACTGATTCCAAATCCTCTGCGCTGAACTCAGATTGGCACTCAAACACTCTGAAATGTTGCATTGAAGCTTCCGTTAAGAATGTCAATCAGTACAGTATGCACTTTACAAATTTCTGGCTGAGTAAATTGTGTCATAGGTGGTCTTTTTCTCACTGACGTTGCCCAACACACCCTACTATGCTGTGCAGCCGATAAAATATAACATAGTGATTCATTTAAGTATGAAATCGCTGATATATGGGATCGTTTTGAAAGTAATAATCATGCTGGCTCACAACGTTAAATGCGAATTTGGTGCTAGAATCGTTGAGGCTGGACCATCCCAACAATAACTCATAATTTATTTTGTTTGGTAGCGTCTGTCGGAAAACTGCTTACGAAGCCGAGGCGATTCACTGAATTCTTCCGTACGAAAAAACTGCACCTATTGACATTCATCAACGATTTCTGAATGTTTATGAAGATCACACAGGAGTATGGCAGATTTTTTTGTTTTTTTTGTTTTAATCATTTCACCCCAAGCAAGGCATTCCACTGCCACTATTGCGTTTGGGGCTACATAGGGGGAGGTAAATAGGAAGAGTGGTTAGATATAGGAAGTGTCAGAAGCGGGGGTGATAGATAGTTGGGTGGGTGGGACGAGTGTTTGAAAGAATGGAAGTTATTTTGTTAGGAGGTGTCTATTGACCGATTGTAGCCGTCGGGGAAGCAGTCATGTGGAAGAGAATTCCACAGTCGGGAAGTACGAGAAAAGAAACTGTTGGAGTAGAATTTGCGGTTGCATTTTATCGGTTTCACTGTAAAAGGGTGGGGTCTAGTTGCTAATCTAGTGTCTCGTGCAAATTCGAACCGAGGGGGCACCAGTGATCTAAGTTCATCGGAGCAGAAGCCGTGAAAGTATTTATAGAAGAGACACAGGAAAGCCACGTCGCGCCGGTGAGAGAGAGACTGCAGGCGGTCTGCTAAGTCTGTATCGATCACATTACAGACCCTCTGCTGTACCTTGCCTAGAAGCCCAAGGAGAATAGCAGGGGTACCCGACCAAATATGGCAACAGTATTCAATGCATGGGCGGATGGTAGATTTATAAATGTGCAGGATAGATTCAGACGGAAAAAACCTCCGGGCCTTGCACAGAGAACCGACTTTCATAGCAGCGGATTTAGCAATGGATTCGATATAGTCATTCCACTTGAGGTCCGCTGAAAGTGTGAGACCAAGGAAGCGTAGTGTTTTACTATCTGGGAGGCAAGCCTGATCCATGCTAATAGGAGGTAGGTGCGATTGTCTATGATGATTAATTGATAGTAGTTTCGTTTTAGAAGCATTAAAATTTACGAGCCATTTCTTACCCCAGTCCACTACGGATTGGAGGTCCTTTCCAAGCTCGGCTGCAAGGTTAGCTTTGTCGCCCGCACCAGATTTTTGGTCGAGGCGAGAATAAACTGTGGTGTCATCAGCGTACATACCTACTTGGGATCTTATGGTATCAGGGAGATCATTAATGTAGATCAGAAAGAGCGTAGGCCCTAGGATAGAGCCTTGAGGGACACACGCGTTCGTATGGTAGTTCTGGGAGGCATGTCCGTTTAATACCGCTTTCAAAGTGCGGTTAGATAGGAATGACTGGATTAGTTCAAACAATTGTCCAGCTATACCATAGCTCCGCATTTTGCATAGAAGGCCAGCATGCCAAACACTGTCGAACGCTTTAGAGATATCCAATGCAACGGTTCGGTCTTCACCATTCCTATCGAGTGCCTGATATATGTACTCGGTGATGGTCGTTAGAATATCAGCAGTAGACCTGGTGAAGCGGAAGCCATACTGTTTGTCTGAGAGGAGACCGTGGGCCGTGAGTTACTGAACGACCTCAGCGTTGATACTGGCTTCGAACACGTTGCCAAGATCGGAAGAAGGCTGATAGGTCGGTAATTTGCGGGGTCCGAGGGTTCTCCAGTGTTTTTAAATATAGGAACTACAGAGGAAGATTTCCAACAGGCAGGAAAGCAGGAAGCAGATAGGCAGGAGTTGTAGAGCTTAGAAAGTACAGAGGAAAGTTCGGGGGCACATTTCTTTAAGACTATGATTGGGATTCCGTCCCCTCCGCTCGCTTTGTGAGGGTCAATTTTTGAGATTATCTTAGAGACAAGCGAGGGTGTGATATGGACGTCATTCAGTTGAGCATCAGTTCTGAGTGGGAAGTCGGGTGTAGAAACTCTAGACGAGTCCAGTCTCGAATTATTCGAGAATCTGCGGGCAAAGCATTCAGCCTTGTCCGCTGGGGAGGTGAGGACCTCAAATTTGTTTATTTGTGGGGGTATTGTGGACTTGCTCTTGTTAAGTACTCTTTTACAGAGTCGCCAGAAGTCCTTGGTGCCGAACTTAGAGGATGCTATGCGTTGCTTCATTCTGGCAGCAAATAACATCTTAGCTTCGTTAAATATCTTTTTACACTTATTACGAGCTGAAGTGAAAAGGCGTCTGTTTTTGTCCGACGCGTAGCTACGATAGAGTCGGAAGAAATGATTCCGGTAGGAAATGGCGGCCGAGCAAGCGGGCGAGAACCATGGAGACGAATGAGATTTAAGCTGAAATTTCCTGGCAGGGATGAAAGCATCGATGCCAGCCTTAACCCAGGAGGAAACCTCGGATGCACATTCTTTGATGGAAAGACTAAAAACGTTGTTCCAAGGGACGTCACAGTGGAAGTCTCGGAACGGATCCCAGTCTGCACTTTGGTAGCAGTAGGGTATTCTACTTGTCTGGGTTTCTTGGGTTGGGTGGGAGTGGAATGAAATGTTGACGGAAACTACGCTGTGGTCAGAGTTACCAAGTGGGCAGAGTTGTCTGGTAGTGCAAGAGTCTGGGATGGAAGTGAAGCAGAGGTCTAGCAGTGAGTCCCTTCCATTAGGGTTGTCGGATAAACGCGTGGGGAAGTTCACCACTTGCGTAAGGGATTGGGTTATTGAAAAATTCATGGTGTGGACACCAGCAGGGTCGGTGACAGAGTTCTCCAGCCACTTGGTGTGGTGGGCGTTAAAGTCACCAAGCACGAATATATGGGCGGAGGGATGATCAGAGTTACTGTGAGATATGGCAATGGTACTCCGTTTTTGGTCTGATCAGGTATTTAAGTACGGCATATGTCAGGTGCAAACATTTTTTTTTATAATCGTGTCGCCCCAAGCAAGGTATTTTACTGCCACTGTTGTGCAGGGGGTTACATAGGAGGAATGTTATGAGAAGGAGTGAGAGGTTGCAGGGGGTATCAGGAAGAGAGTAAGAGAAGGAAGAGATTACTGATGAGAGTGGGGTTGGCGGAGAAAAAATCATGAGAGAATGGATGTAAGTTAGTGCGACAAGAGATGACTATTAACTTTATATTTTAATTCTTGGAGATTGTAATTGTCGGGAAAACCAAGTATGCGGAAGAGACTTCTACAGGCGGGAAGTGCGAGAAAAAAGCTTTTGGAGTAGAATTTGCATTTACATTTTATTGGTTTCACAGTAAAGGGAGGGACCTAGTTGCTAATCTTGTGGCTCGAGGAAATACATATATAGGGGGTACCAGTGAGCTAAGTTAATCGGAGCAGAAGCCCTGAAAGTATCTGTAGAAGAGACGCAGGGAAGCCACTCTGCGTTGGTGAGAAATCGACTGTATTCTAGCTGCCAAGTCGGGATCGATCACATTCCAGATTCTCCGTTGAATTTGGTCGAGGACACCTAAGTGGATAGCAGGAGCACCCGACCAGATATGGCAGCAATATTCAATGCACGGGCGGATGGTAGATTTGTATATGTGCAGGATTGTTTCAGGCAGGAAAAACTTTCTGGCCCTACACATAGAACCGACTTTCTTAGCATCGGATATAGCTATGGATTCTATATAGTTATTCCACTTGAGGTTTGGTGTGAGAGTTAATCCGAGGAGGCACAGTGTTTTACTTTCAGGGAGAGAAGCTGATCCATGTTAATGGGCGGGAGTGAACGATTGTCTGTGGTGGTTATTAGATAGCAGCTTCGTTTTGGAAGCATTAAATTTAACAAGCCATTTCTTACTTCGGTCCACCACGGATTGGAGGTCCTTTTCAAGCTCGGCGGCGAGGTTTGCTTTGTCAGTCTCGGTAGATTTTTGATCGAGACGAGATTAAACCGGAGTGTTGTCAGCATATATGCCCACTTGTGATCTTATTACATCGGGGCGATCTTTAATATAAATAATCAAAAGCGTAGGACCTAGAATAGAGCCTTGAGGGACATCCGCATTCATGTGATAGTATTAGGAGGCTTGCCCGTTCAATACTACCTTCATTGTACGGTTTGAAATGAAAGACTGGATTGGTTCAAACAATTGTCCAGTTATACCATAGCCCTGCAGCTTGCATAGAAGGCCAGCATGTCAGACTCTGTCAAACGCTTTAGAGATGTCAAGAGCAACAGTTCGGGCTTCGCCGTTTTTGTCGAGGGTCTAGTGTATATACTCAGTGATGGTCGTGAGCATATCAGCAGTAGACCTGGTGAAGCAGAAGCCATACTGATTGTCAGAGAAGAGTCTATGTGCTGTGAGATGTTGTACCACCTCGGCGTTGATGATGGCTTCGAACACTTAGCCAAAGATTGGTAGGAGGCTGATAGGGCGATAATTTGCGGAGTCAGAGGCTTCTCCAATATTTTTATATATAGGAACCACGGAAGAGGATTTCCAGCAAGCAGGAAAGGCAGTAATTATAGAGTTTCGAGAGAACAGAGGAGAGTTCAGGAGCACATTTCTTTAGGACAATGATGGGGATATGGAAAATGGTACTCCGTTTTTGGTTTGATCAGACATTTGAGTGTGGTGTATGGTAGGTGCAGACAGTTACACTCAGATATGGCAATGGTAATCCGTTTTTGGTCTGATCAGGCCCTGAAGTATGGCGTATGACAGGTGCATACAGTTACCTCCAGATATAACAACAGTATACTGTTTTTTGGTCTGATCAGACACTTATTTATTGCGTATGGTAGGAGAAGACAGTTACATTCAGATATGTCAATAGTACATCATTTTGGTCTGATCAGGCACTTAATTATGGCGTATGAAAGCTGCAGACTCTTTGTGAGTGTCACAATTCCTGATAGAATTTATTGAGATGATCAAAAGTAACAAGCTGTAAGTGAAAAGCCAGTTCCCCTGTGGTGATACCGACCGAGCAAAAGCGATGGACCGGATGTTTGTTCTCTCACGACAAAAAGGCAAAGTCTTCTGTGCACATCCGTGTTCGCGCAGATGTTCCGGTTGAAAAATAAAAATTAATCAAATATTAAATTTCCATTTCGCGAGCCTACGCGAATTTTATTTACCAGCCAATGGGAAGCCCAGAATCAAATTCAAGTGTGAAATCCCAAACGAGCTGCTTTTGATCCAAAATAGCAGATATAAAAAGCCGAGACAGAAAGCACCCAGCAGACAGACCAAAGGAGACAGACCGACGGACAGACGGGCGTGATTAGTACCTCCCTTGACCAAGTCAAGCGGCTACTCTGTTCGCCTCCCTTCAACTCTCCTTACTGTCTTCCCTGTCTCAAAAGTACTTACTACCTAAGAAGCGACTACATCAAAGACATTCTTTACTCACGACACTTCCAAATTCCTAAGCCTTAAATCTCTTTCAGCTTATTATTTGCCATGAACATTTAACCTCCGTTGGAGTTATATTCATGTTATTACTTTAATTGTAAAAACATTAATTGGTATGTGTATATATAAAAATGTTATTTTTCTACTCACATTGCCTTGATTTTATAATCATTTTATGACTTATAGTGGGCTATCTATCACAAGATCAAATTCCGTTGACCTGCAACGGTATACAACTACCCTTCTCTAGAACGGACTCCCACTACAACTAGAAAAGGAATAGATAAGCAACCCGCTATGCCCCCACCATTGGGCGATATACCTAGATTAAGTGAATGATCAACTAGCCGGCACTGATCATCTACATTTTGGAATTTTATCCTTATATATATATATATATATATATAGGGTGTCCCAGAAGTCGCGCACCATATACTCATTTTTAGTTTTTCTATGTTTCAGATTTGATCTGATATGGGTGAAAAACCAACAGTACAAGAAAGAGTTAAATTGGTTTTATGTTTGGAAGAAATGGGGCAACATACCGCTCTGTAGCTCAAGAATTCAACCGCAATCATCCTGAGCGAGAAAAATCGTTGAGTCATACCACTGTCTATCGTTTGATCAAACGCTTCCAAGAAAGTGGATCAGTTGCTGACCGTAAGAGATGTGGTCGACGAAAGAGTGCAACTGATGAAGAAAACATCGACCATGGTTTTGGCGAATGTTGTTAGAAGCCCCGTGAAATCAATAAGGAAAATAAACCAAGAGCTAACGATTAGCAAAATCATCAGTACATCGTATTCTTAGAACACAGAAAGAGAATTGATGTATGTGTTAATGCAGAAGGTGAACAATTTGAGCATCTGTTTTGATTATGATCAATAAAATTGATAGTTATATATATTTTTATAAAAATCTGGATTGTGCGTGACTTCTGGGACACCGTATATATATATATATATATATATATATATATATATATTGTCCTATGCCTGCCTCGACAATAACCATCAAGATGCTTACTCGTCGATTCGAGAATATTTACATTTCCACATCTATGGACAGATACGGGTTATCTCTCCTAGATCATGACAAATAGACAATGATAAATAAAAATAAGAAAATAAGATTGCTGTTCGATTGTTATAATCGAATGGCAATCTTCCCAGGTCTGCTTCAATATCAACACATGCGCTGACCAACAATTCAAGGATGAACGACAAGACGTGGCGATTTTTTATATAAGATTTTAATACGTAACAAAATATTAAAATAAAAAAAATATCTAAGTATGAATAAGAATATCCAATGATCTGAACCTCAAAACTTATATTCGGATATCCAACGTAGTCGAAATAACAATTTACAACACATATCAACAAATATGAATGAATACAGGCGAGTACGAATGCAAGAGATTAATACAAAATAAAAATGGGGAGAATCATATAATTCATAAACACGTGGTATGGTGTATGTGGTAACATAATATTCGTGGAAGTGTATGAGTGTTCTAACATGGGTCTAAGAATATAATAACTTATCTTTATATCAGTTTCTTCTCTCTTATTTTACTGTCTTTTCTTTTCTCTCTTCCTCCTCTTTCTTTATACAACTTCGGACTCGAACGCAGTCCACTTAAAATGTATGCAGCTACAACTGTCTCTATTTTCTTTCAGTTGACTGTTGTGCTTTCAGCATACAAATATCTGAAATGTCTGCACTCTTCTTTATTCTTTTATTCGAACAATCGTCGAATTTTTCTGCACTCAAACAATTCTGCTTTTTCTTATCTTCAGTATCTCTCACTTCAAACGCTAACTTTCTGCGTCTCTGTCTTTCTTCCTTTACTTTTCTTGATAAAACAACTCGGTTTCGCTTTCTTTCTCTTATTTCAACAAACAGGAATCAGCATACAAATATCATTACAGCTTCTTCTCTTATCTTCGTCGCTATCTTTCTTTCATTTCTGGATAACATTGGCTTCGCTTTCTTTCTCTTCTTTTAACAAACAATTCGGCTTCGTCTTCTTGTTTTAACGAATAAGAATTTATAAGTCCGTTTTTTCTTATTTTGAGTTGCTTAAGATGAATTGGTCAAATTACGCTATTATCTCAAATGCTTTTCCCTTTTCATTCATCATTTATCAGCGCCCAGCAATCGTGACTTGCTCGTACAAGATTTGAACTGCAACTGAATTTCAAACTTTGCTTTCCACGTGATTTGGTTTTTGGCGCGAATTCTAGCTCCTGCTGTTTCATGACTGCATGTCTAGCTTCTGCCTATTTTCTGTCTAGACATTTGTTACTAAGGTTATCTGGGTCAACCAACCTTGACCTGCTATCCCAAAACTAACTCCAGGCTCCCACGTGATCATCTCCTTGTTACCACGCGGAGACCAATCTCAATATATGTGTGTAGGCGTGTGTGTGTGGCTATCTATATCCGTAACAATATTATGCTCTCATTACGATTGAGCTCTCTAGAGAAGACATTTGTAAAAACGGTTTCCACTTCTGCGATGTATGTAATACTCTTCAGGAATGAATTGAGTTCTTTCGGTGACTGGTGTGTGTATACACTGCTTATATATAATAGGTTAAAATTTCCCTTCTCTGATTCCATGTGCTTTTGGCTTAGGGGGTAGCGACTCCGACTGACACCAAATCGTTCGAGTTTCGATCCCGGCCTGAAGCAAGTGGATGTGTCTGGCCATACTGATGAGCCTTGAGACAGCGAAACAGGCTTGTATGTGGATGACATATATATATATATATATATATGTCATATATATATATATGTCATATATATATATACACGAAAAATCTAAAGTGAGCCAAAACCTACCGCGGTTTCACACTATGGATCGTCAGGGAAAAGAGCCTTTTCCCTGACTATCCGTAGTGTGAAACCGCGGTAGGTTTTGGCTCACTTTAGATTTTTCGTGTGTTTTTGCTCTACTATTGTATTTTAGTACTTTCGTATTGAGCACTTTTTCTTGTGTTTGGTTCCGTTTGGGTTTTTTTTCTTTACTGCGGAATATTGAATGTTTGTTCTTGTTCCGCTGGTTTCTTTTTTTCTCCCCATTTATCCGACGACTTAGTACGCCGGATTGTAACGGATTTAGGTTCTGTTTGTTAATGGTTTTTTCGAGAGTTTATATTGGCATAAATTTACGGATTGCATTCTTACAGAGTCTAAGTAGTTATTATTATCTCATATATATATATATATATATATATGTTTGCATATATAGATAATGTTTATATTTAGTAATATATATATATATATATATATATATATATATATATATATAAACATTATCATAAATCTATAGCAAGACTTGGAGTTTAGTGCCCTATGCAGTGATCAGGTGCATATTATAAACTGACCATTCCGGGATTTGAATTTCTGGTTTTTGCGAATTTAGTGTAGTTATATATTACAATAATCGGATAATATTTTTTATTTTGAAATTTTATAATGTAAATTAATTTGGGCTAAAACTTAAACTTGAAATTAAAACGTAAAGCCTCAGAAGTTGAATTAATAGGGAGAATATTTTTGGGGCAGAGGCTTTTGCATATATATCAATAATGGTTACTTATTGTTTTTAGTTTTAGGGTAAAACTTATTAATAATAACAATTGTAAAAAGGTCTATACAGAAAAAATCTTTATTAATCGTGTTCCATATTTGCATGTAATCATCAATTCACTTATTATTTTTATTAAATTAGGGTTATTTTTTGATCAGTGTCTTCGTTCTCCGTCCACCCGACTCTCATCCTTCTCTTACCCTTTTCCTGAGATTCCCTGTAACCTATCACTTTCTCATAGCATTCCCCCTATGTAACCCCTGCACAACAGTGACAGTAAAATGCCTTGCTTGGGGTGACACGATGACAAAAATGACCAAAATGATCAACAAATTTACTAAATGATAAAAACAATTTCATAGACATAAAAGTTCTGTTTTCTTTAATAGAAAATATTTACAAGAAAAATTAAAGAACTATATTTGGCGGAGTTAGATAAATGCTAGAAAAAATTATTCGTCGAGTCCGATTTAAGATGTTAGGTACACGTCATTCTTGTTGCGTTAACGAAGATAAAAAATCTGAACGATTTCTATATATTTTACAACAGTTTTGATTTTCAACTAGCAGTATAGCCCGGCGTTGCTCGGGTGTAATAAAAACTTTAAAACTAATCCATGGTCCTGGAGCTCAGACTCTTTGGACGTTGGCACGAAAGACTAAAAAGCAATAGTTGTTTCCAGTTAAAGCGAAACCGTAGACTGAAAGAAAAATGAATGGATGTAAGTCAAATTTTGATTTCCTAGTATTGATATCAAATAAGTTTTTTCGTCGTAAACTGAATTTTGAAGGCTAAATAACTCCTCTGAGTAAATGGTATCATGGCTGAGACTAAGAACTACAATTATACCTACTTAGAGCCAAATCCGAAGCAAAAACTAAAATAAAAGGGCTGAAAAAAAAAAACAAACACAGACATACAGGCAGATAAACAGCCACACACACACACACACACACACACACACACACACACACACACACACACACACACACACAAGCATCTGACCTTTTATATATATATTATTGATTTTCTGCACTATTGTAAGAACTGCAACCTTGAAACTTCTGAATATCGTTTCTTATGTCTTTGTCATCAAATTTGATTAAAATCGGACTACTCTTTCTATAACCTGATTTTTTCGATTATAGATTTTCGATATTTATCGGGGCTACCTCGACACGAAACTTAGCTAAGAACACTCGTAGACGCTTATAGTACAACTGTGTAAATTTTCAAGAAAATCTGTTCAGCCGTTTTGGAGTCTATAGGTAACGGACACACACACACACACACACACACACTGACATACACACAGAGACAAAGTTCCATTTATAAATAAGTTTAGATATAAAAAGCCTATTTGAAATTTGTGTGTATGTGGAAAGTTATATATGATTCATTTATTTGATTTTTTATAGAGTTTTATGTAACATTCGTCATGACTGCATTTTTAAGCAGACGATATACTAACTACTGTGGAAGCACACACACTGACACTTGTGCAATCACACACACACATACACACTTACTTACGCAGGCTTACGGTCATATCACGTTGAATACACCGGTTCTCCCTTGATCACCGAAGTTAAGCAACGTTGAGCCTAGTCAGTACTTAGATGGGTGACCGCTTGGGAATACCAGGTGCTGTAAGCGTTTAGTGACGGATGTGCGTTGTGGTGCAGTGGATATCGGCTCGGAAAGAGAAATCGGTGAGCCGAGTTCGAATTCCAGTTGAATACCCTGCATTCACTTAAGCACTGGTACCCTTGGGAAAGGTCCTAATCCGTCCCTTCCCTCTAGTTATGGGTTAAATAACAGGGTAGGACTTGGAGACCTTGCCCTTAAAAACAAATCCCAATGAATCTTGGTACTCGAAAAGAAAAAAGTATTACTAGACACAAAACTTATATGAAAACAACAATAAATTGTTGAAAGAAAAAGGTATTACCAGCAATAAATAAATAAAATTTAGTTTGCAATAAATGACCCGCCGAGGTTGATATACCATAAAACAACCAACCAACCATTTCTTTTATGCTTTTCTTTCTTTTTTTTCTTTTTTTTCCTTTCCTTTCCAGTTTTAATGTAATTTTTCTCGGCTCTTTTAATATCTCCTTATTTTTTCCATTTGTTTCTGTAATCATTTCTTTTTTCCTTGCCTTATTCTTATTATTAGGATGTGCGTTGTGGTGCAGTGGATATCGACTCGGAACGAGAAATCGGTGAGCCGAGTTCGAATTCCAGTTGAATTCATTGCGTTCACTTACGCGCAAATACCCTTGGGAAAGGTATTAATCCGTCTCTTCCTTCCAGTTATGGGTTCAATAACAGGACAGATTGGGTTCTATAGCCTTGGTTGGAAACCAGTCTACCGCAGTAAGAAAAGTAATGGCAACCTACTACGAGAAAATCATCTGCCCAGTCAGTCGTGTCTCTTTCGAGACATGATCACCCAAGCGTATATCACGTATGGCACTTAACTGACTGATTTGTCATATGATCGTGGTGATCTTATTACCGAGTGGTATATGTCGATTGATTGATATGCATACATCACTGTCACACTGTGACACACACACACACACTTACGCAATCACGCAATCGTATGTATTAAATTCAGTATGTAACCATTGTATATTTGAATAAATGTAAGCTGTTTGCTGAGTGGGCTGAATTAGCCAATCAAAATCAAGGTACGTGAACTACATTTTTACCACCAAATTTTAGGGGTGTTAAAACCCCTATATATACAATTTGCCACGCATTTTCAGACTGTTGGCACTGACATTTCTTACGCACATATCATGTCAAAACTCAACAAACCTAAAGACAGCTCACTCTCAAATACAAATTCTATATTTTGCACAACTAACACCATGAACATTAATCGTGAACTCTCAGATCTGAACAATTCTTTTTAGCAACAATTTTCCTACATAATTTTCTTAACACGCTGAGAATTATTTCAACAGCAATGAACATTCAGACTTACGTTAAAAATCCATAACAGAAATTTTCACACAGTCTATGGGAGACAATTTCAAACAATTTCACATCATATTCAACATCTATGTAATTTATGTATTCTTGTTAAATATTTGTTAATACACTGTATCGTTGCAAATTAATGTTTTGTCAACTTCATTCCACTTTCTCTTTGCTTGTTTAATGAATGATTTTCAACGCTTATAAAAAATAATGGTGGTTCGTGAGGATTTGAGTAGGAAGTTCCTTTTGGATGTGGCCTTGATCCAACAAAGAAATTAATCCAAATTAACCATACTGTAAGAAGCCCCCACACTACAGTTCTGGTTTTGCTTTAAAAAATTAGGGACATCGGATTTAAGGAATTATCAGATTTAACAAACACTTAGCCTCAGTTATTTAGTGGAGCTTCTTAGGCTTTTGTGGGGAACGGATGGTTGATGTTATTCAATATTTTTACATCCAACAATGGATTATTTAATAATTTTATATTGCTTTATATCGATTCTTAATCTGAGAAAATTAGCTAAAATAATTGCGTTTAATTCGTTTAGGGCTTGTTATTTATAGTGAACAAATTTAAAATCAACTGAATTTTTATCTAATAATTTACTGTTTTTTGCGAAGACTAATTTTCTACAATCAATATGGCCTTTGTGTTTTTTAAATTGTACCCAGTCGCTTTCTACTTATACCCAGCTAGTGCGTTAACGATAGCTGGGTAATATTTGACCTTTAACCGAGCGTCTGCTCTTGTGTCCACCACCTTAAAAACCGACCTTGTGTCACAACTCACACCAGTGGGGGAGTTGGTAAGGAATGCTACTTAATCAGTTCGTGGGCACATGCGCGAACGACCTACTTGATAGACAAGTGTGTGTGTGTGTGTGTGTGGAAAGGCAAGTAAGTTTTTTTTTACCGGTTCTTCTACAACCAGCGAACTTAAGCAACGTCGACTTTGA
>JBBBDQ010001296.1:1247500-1275000 GCA_037127315.1 Ascarosepion bandense | reverse complement strand
CACGGGCAACGCCGGGCTATGATGCTAGTCTAAGCTAAAGAAAACAGTCATTACTCGACCTAAAATATTTTTCCCATCTTTAGATCTGGAAATCTTTTCATGGCACTTTCAATAGCTATCTTCTTTATTGACAAAATGGCCAAAGAATTAAGTCTGTCTTGAGTCATGGACGACCACAAGTATGATCCAGACACATGACACAGCGGCATGATACCTTAATTTAGCAATCGGAGGTCACACTATGTTTTGATAAATATGAAAAAACTTATTTCCGGTCCTTTCAGAATCAATAGATGTTGGCATAAAAGTGTAGCACCAGAAATTTATATGTCTATCATAATACGTATTCGCCCCCTTTTTACCCATTTAAACCGGGTCCTTTGATCTAACTCTCTACTTTTTTCCACCTGTCACTTGCCTACTTAACAAAACGCCCGAAAATTGGTTAATTGGAATTACCATTTACTATGGCTGGGGTACCGTGTGAAAGGGAAGGCACACTGACCATTTCTACTTATACTTGTCTTTTGAACTTTTGTACTCTTAAGAATTATGCAGTCGGGCCAGTATCCCCACCAACTTTTGCTACTGGAGAAACTAATCGAAAGATTACTATATATAGAACAGTCAATCAGTTCATTGCCATACGTAATTCAGTAGAGGAAAATCAATAAATATACTGTTTAATAAGAAAACGGAGCGTCTACTCAAACACGAGTAATCGTTAAAAATAACGATTACAATGATAAAAATGTCTGATTAATAAAAAATCAATTCTAAAAATTCTATTTCCTTGTATAACGATCAGTCAGTCAATTAAGTGCCATACGTGATACACGCTTTGGGCGATCATGTCTCAAAAGAGACATGACTGAGTGAGCAGGAGATTTATCCAGCAGTAGGTTGTCATTGCTTTCTAAGGTAGACTGGTTGAAAGCCAAGACTATAGAACCCAATCTGTCCTATTATTTAACCCATAACTGGAGGGAAGAGACATCTTAATTAATTTCCCAAGGGTATTTGTGCGTAATTGAATGCAAGGTATTCAACTGGAATTCGAACTCGGCTCCCCGATTTGTCGTTACAAGTCGATATCCACGACACTACAAAGTACATCTAGGAGAGATTAACAAAAAGTAAAATAACTACAAAGGACATGAAATGGTGGAGAGCCATGATCGCCAACGTTCTGAAGTGCACATAAAGATTCTATTTTTCATAATCTGCGCGCAATTCATTGTGTTTTTTTTTACAGTGGTGTTCACTCTGTGTAAGGCTCGAGAGTCACTCAGGGTAAAGTGGAAGTGACACAGCGGATATGTATGATAGATAACGGTTAACCTTAGACATTAACAGGTTAAGATTGTAGCGACCGGGAAGCAACCCCTTGGGAGTCGGATATATAAGGAAGGTTCCTAAGAAGAAGCTGCATGAGTAGAAATTACATCTCACCAGGCAATACGAAGAGAGCGAGGCCGGTTCGCTACAATGTGCGTGTCATTGAGTGTCTGATCTTAGTCTGTAAGAAAGGGATTGAAGAGTAGAAAATAATTCGTCACCTACAAGGATGCGGAGACGCTATTAGACTATCGAGAGAGGAAAGTGATGACGGGCCAGCTCCCGACCATATACGGAAGCGGTGCTCTTTTTTCAGTCTGATGTGGCTCTTGTAAAGGCAGAGTAAGGTACTTTCTTCTTACATCCATACAAGAACCATCTGGTGACATACTTCTTTTTTTTAAATCATTTCACCCCAAGCAAGGCGGTACCACCATTGATGTGCAGGGGCTACATAAGAGTAAAAGTTTAGACAGGAGGAGAGTGAAGACAAAGACGAACCAGCTACAGGGGGAGAAAGAGAAAGGCAAGAGAAGGATGTGAACACAGGAGTGAAAACAGTTACGAAGCTAGAGAGAAAGGAAAAGAAAAAGATACACGGGGTGATGTGGAAAGGGCTGGAGTTAAGTGGATAAGAGATAGGAATTGACTTTGCATTTAAATTCTTGGCGGTTATAGCCGTCAGAAAAGCAAGTATATGGAAGAGTATTCCACAGGCTGGAAATGCGAGAAAAGAAGCTGTGGGAGTAGAATTGTTGGCTACATTTGGTTGATTTAACTGTAAAAGGGTGGGACCTTGTTGACAGTCTGGTTGCCCGAGCAAATTCTTGTGGAGGGGGCACCAGTGACCTAAGTTCTTCGGAGCAGAAGCCGTGTTCAGTGGCTCTTGTACTGGGTGAATATTCATACAAGGATTAGTATCTATCTTGAGAAAGGAATAGCACTTCTTTGTAAGTCATCACGTTTGCGACGCTAAACTAAAAACTAGCTAAGAATTATCGTTGGCGGAGAATTGCATATCATTTTAAAGTATAGGGTGCGTTTAATTATATGTTGATCTGTTCGAACAAGAAACATGAAATCGTATGATGAAAAAAATACTGATCGATTTTTCCATGCGATTTTAGGAAAATTACAAATACCTGGGAAGACGGAAAGTGCGACGCAGAGATCCGAAGGCGAATTGGCATGGCGAAGGACGCGTTCCAGAAGTTGAGTAAAGTATTAAGAAACAGGACAATTTCGCTGGCAACAAAGAAAAGAATACTGGATTGCTGTGTGATGTCAGTTCTTCAATGTGGCAGTGAATGCTGGACAATTTCATCAAAGATGAACGAAAAAACTTGGAACAACCGAAATGTGGTTCTACAGAAGCATACTGGATATAAAGTGGGGAGATCAGTTCCATATTACAATCAATATATAAACTGACCCCTCACTTTGTGGTCACATCAGTTTCTATACATTTATATTCCTGAGATCCAAAAGCACAAGGATGCATTCCAGAAGCTGAGTAAAGTATTAAGAAACAGGACAATTTCACTAGAAACAAAGAAGAGAGTACTGGATTGCTATGTGATGTCATTTCTTCAATATGGCAGTGAATGTTGGACAATATCAACAAAGATGTCGGAAAAACTTGAAGCAACTGAAATGTGGTTCTACAGAAGGATGCTGCGGATATCATGGATCGAGCATGTGAGCAATGGCGAGGTGTTGGAAAGGATGGAAACGAAACGGAAATTAATATTTAGTACCAGGAAGAGAAAACTGAAGTTCCTGAGACATGCAATGAGGAAGAGGGGCTTGGAGAATCTGATACTTACAGGCTAGATATAGGGAAAAAGTGAGAGAAGAAAGCAGCAGATAACATATTTGAAGGGCCCGAGCAGGTGGATGACAGAACGGGGGTTACGAGATTTTAAAGGAGGAAGTGTGCTAAGAGCCGCCAGGGATAGGGAGACGTGGTAAGCCATGATCACCTATGTCCTGAAAGGACAAGGCACATAGAAGAAGAAGAAGAAGAAGAAGAAGAAGAATCGTTTTGCTGTGTCTCGGGTGTATCATCAGTGGGGATATCCTATCGATTCTCACCGTTTAGCGCGAACTGATTCTTAAAATTATGGAAGCTTAGCGAGCTGGTTTTTTCTTGTCCTTTCTTTTTGTTTTTCTTTTCGTTCGTTTCCTCTCACTCCTTTAGCAATGTCTCTCTTCTCCTTTCTGTTTTCCTTCTTTTTATTTTGCTGTTTGTCTATTTTTATTTTCTTTCTTTTCCTTCATTTATGATTTCCTCTACTTTTTCTCCTTGCTTTCTGTTTTCCTTTTCTGTCTTTTCTTCCCTTTCTTTTTTTCCTTAACTTTCTTTTCCTCTCATTCTGTTTTCTTTTTCTCTTTCGGTTTTCATGTTCTTTCTTTTCATCTCATTCACTTTTCCTTTTCTTTCTTCTTCGTCGTCTTTCGATTTTTCTTTCCTTTTCTCTTCTTTCCTTTTCTAATCTTGTTGTTCTTCATTTTCTTTTCTCGTATGTGGCTGTTGATTAACCGTAGAATCCTTAAATTGGGAAATCAAGAATCTTTCTTTTTTTATTTTTGTTCAAATGTTTTCTTTTTCTTTGTTTTACACTTTTGAAATATTTTCTCAAATAAATTTTTAAAATTAATTCCATTGTTCCAAATGCATTCTTTCTTTATTTTCTTTGTTTCTTTGTTTGTTTCGTTCTTCTTGATTTTCCAAGATTCATAGTGATAAACATTTCTCTACTTTTTTTTTTGGTTTGTTGGATTTCTTTCTTTCTTTCTTTCTTTCTTTCTTTCTTTCTTTCTTTCTTCTTGATTTTCACATGGTTTATACATTCTTTTTATTTTTTTATTTTTTTCCAAGCTTTCTTTCTTTCTTTCTTTCTTTCTTTCTTCTTGATTTTCCAAGATTCATAGTGATAAACATTTCTCTACTTTTTTTTTTTTGGTTTGTTGGATTTCTTTCTTTCTTTCTTTCTTTCTTTCTTTCTTTCTTTCTTCTTGATTTTCACATGTTTTATACATTCTTTTTATTTTTTTATTTTTTTCCAAGCTTTCTTTCTTTCTTTCTTTCTTTCTTTCTTTCTTCTTGATTTTCCAAGATTCATAGTGATATACATTTCTCTACTTTTTTTTTGGTTTGTTGGATTTCTTTCTTTCTTTCTTTCTTTCTTTCTTTCTTTCTTTCTTGATTTTCATATGATTTATACATTCTTTTTATTTTTTTTATTTTTTTCCAAGCTTTCTTTCTTTCTTTCTTTCTTTCTTCTTGATTTTCCAAGATTCATAGTGATATACATTTCTCTACTTTTTTTTTGGTTTGTTGGATTTCTTTCTTTCTTTCTTTCTTTCTTTCTTTCTTTCTTTCTTTCTTTCTTTCTTGATTTTCACATGATTTATACATTCTTTTTATTTTTTTTATTTTTTTCCAAGCTTGCTTTCTTTCTTTCTTTCTTTCTTTCTTTCTTTCTTTCTTTCTTTCTTTCTTGATTTTCCAAGATTCATAGTGATATACATTTCTCTACTTTTTTTTTGGTTTGTTGGATTTCTTTCTTTCTTTCTTTCTTTCTTTCTTTCTTTCTTTCTTTCTTCTTGATTTTCACATGATTTATACATTCTTTTTATTTTTTTTATTTTTTTCCAAGCTTTCTTTCTTTCTTTCTTTCTTTCTTTCTTCTTGATTTTCCAAGATTCATAGTGATATACATTGCTCTACTTGTTTTTTGGTTTCTTTCTTTCTTTCTTTCTTTCTTTCTTTCTTTCTTTCTTTTCCCCGCAAGTTTTAAATTTCTCCTCTTGTATTGTTTTTTTCTTTCTATCCATCTTCGATTAATTTATTCTTTCAATTTTCTCGTTTACCTTCACTTGATTTAAACTCATTCATTCATTCATTCAATAACTCATTTTTTCTTACTTTCTTTCCTTCTTTTTTCTTTCTTTCACTGTTCGTTTAATTTTAATTGTATCTTTTTCCTTTCCACCCTTCTTTGTCCAATTTATTCTTCTTTCTATTCATTTCTATTTCCTTTAAACTCATTCATTCATTCAGTAAGTCATTACTTTCTTTCTTTTTTCTTTCTTTCATTTGTCGTTCGTTTTTAATACAAAGTTAATTGTATTTTTTCCTGTTTATGCTTTGCTTCTTTTTTCCATTCATTCATTTTCCCTTTAAACTCATTTATTCAGTAACTCATTTTTTTATTTTTTCTTTCTTTATTTCTTCATTCGTTTTTAATTTGTTAAAGTTTTTCCTTTCTATCCCTTTTTATATATATTTTTTAATGCTATTTATTCTTTTTTTCTTTATACGCATTCAGTCAGTCATTGATTCAGTAACTCGTATTTTTCTTTCTTTCTTCTACCGTTCATTTTTAATTTCTTTATTTTTCATTGTATCTTTTTCCTTTTTTTATCCTTCTTTGGATTCATTCATTCAATCATTCCTTTCTATCATTCGTTGAATAGAAAGAAGCATAGCTTCCAAGCTATGCTTCTTTTTATTAATTCGTTTTCGTTTAAACTAATTAATTCATTCATTCATTCAGTAACTTCTTTCTTTCTTTCTTTCTTTCTTTCTTCGTTCATTTTTAATTTCTTTATTTTTCATTGTATCTTTTTCCTTTTTTATCCTTACTTTGGATTCATTCATTCAATCATTCCTTTCTATCATTCGTTGAATAGAAAGAAGCATAGCTTCCAAGCTATGCTTCTTTTTATTAATTCGTTTTCGTTTAAACTAATTAATTAATTAATTCATTCATTCATTCAGTAACTTCTTTCTTTCCTTCTTCGTTCGTTTTTAATTTCTTTAATTTCTTTCTTTTCTTTTTCATCTCTTTCCTTCTTTTTCCAGTTTATTCTTATTTCACTATGTCCTTTTTCCTTTAAAAACATTCTTTCATTCATGAACTCACTTGTTTGCATGGTTGTTTGTTTCTTTTACTGTTCGTTTTTAATTTATTTAGTTTTAATTGTATCATTTCAAACTCATTCATTCATTCATTCATTCATTTATTTATTCAGGAACTCATTTCTTTCTTTTTACTTTCTTTCATCGTTCGTTGTTAATTTATTTACCTTTTTAGTTTTAACATTTTCTTTTCTATCCAACTTTGTGCAATTTATTCTTCTTTCTAATTATTTTATTTTCATTCAAAATTATTCATTCCTTCAATGAGTCATTTTTCTTTCTTTCATTTTTAATTTATTTAACATTTTGTAACATTTTCCTTTGTCTCCTTATCTGTCCAATTTGTTCTTCGTTTGATTAATTCTATTTTCCTTTAAACACAGTCATTCATTCATTCACTAATTTCTTTCTTTCTTTCTTTCTCTTATTCGTTCTTTCTTTCTTTTACTCGCTCTTCCGCTTTTTCTGTTGCTGTTTTTTTCGCTCTTTCTTTCGTCTTTTCTTTCGCTTGTTCTTTCGCTGTTTCTTTCTTTTTTTCGCTCGTTCTTTCTTTCGCTCTTTCTTTCGCTTTTTCTTTTCCTTACATTTTCCCTCTTTTCATCTTTCTCTCACTCTCTCTATAAGGAAAGATAACAAAGATGAAAACACGCAAAAAAAAGAAGAAAAAGAGAAAGATAAAAATAGAATAATGACTGGAAAGATACGGAAAAAATAAGAGGAATGTAAAAAAAAGGAAGAAATTAGGAAAAAAGACGAGAAGACAGTTGCGTCGAAAGGTTTTTCAGTAGAATGGGGGGGGGGGCAAATGTTGTCATTATTTGCTTTGTGATTCATTAGTCACTTAATGAAACAAAAAAGCATTCAAAGAACGTTTACCAACAATATTATCATATAACGTTATTTGTTATGGACGTAACTACAGAAATTCAAAGAACCGACCTAGTTTTTCTCATTTATTCTATCGCCCAGAGCAAAACCAGCCACTAGAAATTACTCGTGCAACCAGACTGGCAACAAGACCCCACCCACTTACAGTTAGATCAGCCAACTGCATCAATTCTACTCCAACAGCTTCTTTTCTCGCACTTTCCGCCTGTGGAACTCCCTTTCGTATACTTACTTTCCTGATGGCTACAACTTCCAGGAATTTAAATGCAATGTCAATACCCATCTCTTATTCCACTTGACTCCAGTCCTTTCTACATCACCCCCTATACCTTTGTAACTGTCTTCACACCTGTGTTTCCATCCTTCTCTTGCCCTTTCTCTGACACCCCCTGTAACCGGTCCGTCTTTCTCTTCAATCTCCTCTTTTACTCTTATGTAGGCCCCTACGCATCAGTGGTGGTACCGCCTTGCTTGGGGTGAAACGATTAAAAAAAATTCAGGTAAATATATCTTTATGAGATGCTTTTATCTTTACAAGAGTCAATTTAGACAAAACAAATTAGAATATTGCTGTCATATCTAAGTTGGACGTATCTTGATTATTAAATTTCAGCCATGATATTGTTCGAAATTATTTAGAAGGTTTTCTGGCAGAAGACATATTCTCCACTATTTCCCATAGACTAAACATTTCAAGCCCGTCTTATTTCCATGGCAAATGTTCAGATGAGCTCCATTCTTTAGTTTCATGAGTTCAGACCTTTACAACAGGGAAATACCATGGTATTAGATTATTGTAAAAGTTCGTGTCTGCTTAGAAAATTAAATTAAAGATTAAAAAGAAAATTTCACATTAAAAAAATTATTAATCAAGTTCATAGTCTTCATTGTTCTAACAATTGTTTCCAATCGTTCTACAAACTTGTTCATGCCATTTTCGTAGAAACCTCTTGTTTTCTGTTAAAAGAAGGTTGTGAGTTAGTTTTCGACTCACTGTACAGAGTCAATTTTTTCTCACATAAATTATTCTGTAAGAAAATCCGAAAGGACAGAGTGAGAAAAATAGAATGGTTGCAGGTTTCCCTCGTTTAATCACTAAACTTCTGCATGGTTTGTTTTACAACGTGCTGCCTTGTGTTGTCGTGGTGAAAAATGACACATTTTTGATTTGCCAAAATCGGCCGTTTTTCATGAACGCAAGTCTCTTCCGATCACGAAAGGCAGTTGAGATATCGATTTTAGCAATATCCTCAGTCGAAATCTTCGGATTTCTGTGAGACATGTTCGGTCGTCTGTTATTACATTTCCTAGATCGGTAAATTTCTGTACTTGATCCGTTTCTTGTTTGATTTTGACATTTTCAATTCGTATCTTGCATACACCATATAGTCTATCATCTTAAAATTGACACAGTCCTTTCTTCACGCTTTCCTTTTTCTACCTTGTCTTTGAATTCCTGAAGATTTCTTTCTGTCTCTACCATAAACTACGAATCTTTGGCGTATCTCATCTTGTTAGTATTGTTTCTATCTGAATTAATAGGATGAGGAATTTCATGCTTTTCTCTATTTAAATCCGAATTATTGTCCTCATCTTTGTTGTTGTTATCACACCGTTTTGGCCGTTCGGTTCTACCAGCTTTCATCAAATACATCTGCGTAACTTTTTTGTTTTTAATCGTATCACCCCGAGCAAGGCGGTAACGCCACTGATGTGCAGGGGGCTACGTAATAGTGAAAAGATTGGAAAAGAGAGAGCCGGAAACCACATCCTAAACAGGGAACAAGAGATGAGCCTCTTAACCTGTTCAATAGACGTGGGTGGAGTGTGAACCGGGCGACAGTTTAGTCTATCTACTTCAATTGAAAACAAAATAAAAAGGAGTGAAAAGATTGGAAAAGATAACGCCGGAAACCACATCCTAAACAGGGAACAAGGGATGAGCCTCGTAACCTGTTCAATAGACGTGGGTGGAGTGTGAACCGGGCGACAGTTTAGTCTATCTACTCCAACTGAAAAAGAAAAGAAAAAGGAGTGAAAAGATTGGAAAAGAGAAAGCCGGAAACCACATCCTAAACAGGGAACAAGAGATGAGCCTCTTAACCTGTTCAATAGACGTGGGTACTTACAGGGAATTGTAAAATCTGAGGCTTTTATTTAATCTGTGGGGTTAACTGTTCCTGTTCCACTGCCTATGTCTAGGGATATCTCGTCTAGTTCGAACTTTTAGTACTGTTCGGCTATTGCTAGCCCGTTTTCACTCCACTGAGTCTAATTCCCCACTGCCCGACTCAAAAATTGAACTCACGATCACAATGTCACCAAATTCACGAACCAACGCTTTAATCAACTAGGAAAATTGTCTGTTGTGAAATTGAAGCCGTAAAGCTTACCTGATTGGTGCTGATGTTGTTGAAGACTGCCTGCCATTTGTCTTTCTTCCTTGGATAGCGACATCCAGATTGTGAGTGAGTTTTGTTTAACGGCATATCAACACCTCTGTGAGTTCTTTGATGCCAAAAAGTTGCGGCGTTTTTAAGGTAATTTTTTTTTATTACTGTTCGGCTATAGTGAGAAGGTTGATTTAGTCAAGATTTTAATTAAATTTTTTTGTTTTATTCTTTTTTATTTTAGTAAACTGAAAATGTCTTCTAGTTTTGTGTTCAAAAATATTTTGTTGATAATATTATGTTATGGTAATCATTTTTTTCTTAAAAATGTATTGTTGGTAATATTTTTCCTTCAAAAATGTATATTTTTCTATAAAAGTCTATTTTTATGTCTATACTTCTATAAAACTCTACTTTTATACTTTAATAGTGTTTTGACCCCAGTTTGAGGGTTAACTATTTGCCAATAGCCGGGACCCTAACTGCTAACACTCCTGATCAGGGTGGACTTGAGAACAGCAATTAAGAGGTGGTTCCATGCTCCTCACAACCTTCCAATCAGAGACCTTGCTGCCGGATGCAATTTACAGTCATACCCAGGACCGACACGCTAGTTTCGCATCGTTTAGCCTATGCACTGATTCGTTCAGATGTATTTTTCTGTCACTTGCATTTTCCCTTGCAGTCTATAAAGACGAAAAAAGCAGCCCTCTAAAGTAAGGCAGGAGGAACATCGAAAAATGTAGTGAGGGGTTTAGACAATGAAATCAGCCTTGGCAGATCATGTATAAAGGAATTCTTAGAATTGAGCCATTCAGTCGCTTCGAACTTATCGAACTTGTGTATCATCCGCCATCGATCATTGCAATGTTGATGTTTTTTTTTGTCTATATATGCAACTGGGAAGCTGCTACCCACTCTAAGTTAATTCTTTTCACTGAGGTTTACTGCTCTAAGTTCCCCAATGAACTTAGCTCACTAGTTCCCCTATGTATGAATTTACTCGAGCCACAAGATTAGCAACTAGGCCCCGCCCTTTTATTGTGAAACCAATAAAATGTAAACACAAATTTTACTCCAACAGCTTTTCTTGCATTTCCCGCCTGTGAAATTCCCTTCCGTTTACTTGCTTCCCCGACAGCTACAATTTCCAAAAATTGAAATGTGAAGTCAATAGTCAATCTCCTATCTCACTGACTTGCATTTTCGCTCTCATGATCCTTTCTCTGTTCCCTCCACTCATCAGTATTCTCACAAACTTCCTGACACTCCCTATAACCTGTCACTCTTTCTCATAACTTTCCTCCTATGTAACCCCCTGCGCACCAGTGGCAGTAAACTGCTTTGCTTGGGGCGATATGAGTATAAAAAAAAACAAAAAAAAACAACAAAAAAAAAAACACAAAAAAAAAACAAAAAAAAACCCTAAAGATTTGAAAACTCCCACACATAGACCGTTTCAGTTAGGTTGAATCAGCCAGGGAGAAGTCCGACTGTATATCTCTCCGGGTAATTTGGAGTACACAAACCACTCCATCATGTCAAGGTATTTGATAATAGAATGAAAGAGATTGATAAATTGTTGCTTAGATTTTCAAAGTAGGAAATTTTATTTCTTTGCAAAATTGCATATACAAAAGTAAGGCTATAATGTTATTGTTTTGTTTTTAAAGTGGTTTCTAAAAACGTAAGGCTATAATGATATTGCTTTCTTTTAAAAATGGTTTCCAGAAAAGTAAGGCTATAATGATATTTCTCTCTTTTTAAAGTGGTTTCTAAAAAAGTAAGCCTACAATGATATTGCTCTCTTTTTAAAGTGGTTTCTAAAAAGTAAGCCTACAATGATATTGCTCTCTTTTTAAAGTGGTTTCCGTGTTTAGAGAAATGCAGATCAACAAATATGGATCGGGATCCGATAGAATGATACAAAAGATTTGGTATTTTCAATTTTGTTTGGGTCAGTTCTTCTTAGTCAGTCATACTTTTCATGCTCGTTATCCATGACTGACGAACGAGAATTACCTCCCCACCAAAATGAAAATATCTCTATCTCTTGTGGATCGCCAATTTTTTGTTGCAAATCTTAATGCAAATCTTCGTCGCCAATTTGTTGTGTAATTTGTTGTGTTGAAACTTCGCCGCAAACTTGTAGTGACCGGTTTGATCGGAAGTAAAACACGCGACACAAGAGGTAGTTTTAAAACAGTGTATTAGTATAAGAACAATATATACAAAGGTACGTGTTAGGAATAAGTAACTGGAAATTAGTAAGCCCGAACCGTACAGTTGCGCTGCTTATTGCCTGAATAGTACCTGGCTTAACTGCGTACAAGCTGTCGTACTTCATACCGGAAGTCACGCAGGTAATTATATATAGCAAGAGGAAGAGTCCATTCCTCGTAGGAAGGTACCAAAACAATATCTTTCTCTTAATCTCTGATGAAGCTTTGGTGTTTACTCGTGCAACCAGACTGGCAACTGGGTCCCACATATTCACAGTCAGGTTAGCCAAATGCAGACGACAATTCTACTCCTGCAGCTTCTTCTCTCGCACTTCCCGCCTGTGGAACTCGCTCCCGTATTCTTGCTTTCCTGACGGCTACAACCTCCAGAAATTTAAATGCAAAGTCAATACTCATCTACTAACCACTGGACACTAGCTCTCTCCCCACCCCTGTATAACCTTCCCTTTCTCTCCACCTATGTATCTGTCATCGCACCTGCTTTCTATTGTTCCTTTCTGACTAGTTTGTACTCCTCACTCTTTTCTAATTAATCTTTTTACATTTATGTAACCCCCTGCACATCAGTGGCGTTTCCGCCTTCCTCGGGATGAAATGATTAAAAACAAAAAAACAAAAAAAAAACATGTTAGATTGATATACGTTTCCAATTTGTCCTTTTTATCTTATAATACATAGGTAAATCTTGGACAAATAAGATGGTTATTTTATATTTCGAATGCTAAAAAATATATTTTTTGCCTTCAGAAAATGTTTTAAAATTAAGTTAAATACGCATATCAAAATTTTTAATAAGTCGTTCTTTAGTCACCCAATCAATAATTTCTGTCTATTGAAGAATCTTTCACAATTAATATGGGACAATCCTGTAACGATATGCTGTGAAGCTCATTAAAGTAGTAAGGAATGGAACAATAGTTCTTTAATTGGCAGAAGAAAGAAGAGATAGATTATATTACATTATTATATTAAGTACATTTAGTGGGGGATCAGTTTATTATTTCATAAAACTAGAAAAACGGTCCCCCACTTTATGCCCAGTAGAAGTTTTAACTATGTTTCCAACTATTCAGTCAGTCAGTCAAGTGCCATACGTGATACACACTTTGGGCAATCATGTTTCGAAAGAGACATGACTGACTGGGTAGAAGATTATCAAGCAGTAGCTTGCCATTGCTTTCTGCAGTAGACTGGTTACCAGCTAAAGGCTATAGAACCCAATCTGTTTTATTATTTAACCTATAACTGGAGGGAAGAAACAGATTAATACCTTTGTGTGTAAGTGAATGCTAGGAATTCAACTGGAATTCGAACTAGAATCCCCCGATTTGTCGTTCCGAGTCGATATTCCACTGCACCACAACTCACATAATTACGCTTTCACCATTTCCGAAGTCTACCAGCAATTGTGCCGTCTTGCTATTGAGATACCTGAATAAACTAGAATGATTCCTTCAACTATTTCTCGTCGTTCGAGAGTTTGTTTTTTCGGTTTTTTTTTACAAAGAGGGCAGTTTTCAATCACATCATTTCTTCCGCATTTAACTACAGTGATCTCCCAAGAATGATAAACATCTAACGGATACTGGTCCAACGTACAATGGTACGATTCCACCAGAGTACCCTAAACATCTAAACGGATACTGGTCCAACGTACAATGGTACGATCTCCCAAGAATGAGCACCAAACACTCCAACGGATACTGGTCCAACGCACAACAGTACGATCTCCCAAGAATGAGCACCAAACATCTAAACGGATACTGGTCCAACGTACAATGGTACGATTCCAAGAATGAGCACCAAAACATCTAAACGGATACTGGTTCAACGTACAATGGTACGACTTCAAGAATGAGCACCAAACACCTAAACGGATACTGGTCCAACGTACAATGGTACGATCTCCCAAGAATGAGCAACCAAACATCTAAACGGATACTGGTCCAACGTACAATGGTACGATCTCCCAAGAATGAGCACCAAACATCTAAACGGATACTGGTCCAACGTACAATGGTACGATCTCCCAAGAATGAGCACCAAACACCTAAACGGATACTGGTCCAACGTACAATGGTACGATCTCCCAAGAATGAGCACCAAACACCTAAACGGATACTGGTCCAACGTACAATGGTACGATCTCCTCAAGAATGAGCAATCAAACATCTAAACGGATACTGGTCCAACGTACAATGGTACGATTCTCCTCCAAGAATGAGCAACAAACATCTAAACGGATACTGGTTCAACGTACAATGGTACGATCTCCCAAGAATGAGCACCAAACACCTAAACGGATACTGTCCAACGTACAATGGTACGATCTCCTAAGAATGAGCACCAAACATCTAAATGGATACTGGTCCAACGTACAATGGTACGATCTCCCAAGAATGAGCACCAAACATCTAAACGGATACTGTCCAACGTACAATGGTACGATTCCAAGAATGAGGCACCAAACACCTAAACGGATACTGGTCCAACGTACAATGGTACGATTCCCAAGAATGAGCACCAAACATCTAAACGGACATTTTTGGTCCAACGTACAATGGTACGATCTCCCAAGAATGAGCACCAAACATCTAACCGATACTGGTCCAACGTACAATGGTAATGATCTCTCCAAGAATGAGCACCAAATGATTCAATTGATACTGGTCCAACGTGTACAATGGTACGATTCCAAGAATGGAGGCACCAACACCCAAACGGATACTGGTCCAACGTACAAATGGTACGATCTCCCAAGAATGAGCACCAAACACTCCAATGGATACTGGTCCAACGTACAATGGTACGATCTCCCAAGAATGAGCACCAAACATCTAAACGGATATTGAATGGACCAATAAAAATATCCTCAAGAATGAGCACCAAACAACTCAACGGAGCATTTTGAAGTCCAATGTACAAGTGTACGATCTCCCAAGAATGAGCACCAAACACCTAACTGGATTATTGGTCTGAATGGTCAACAGCATGATCTCTTCAAGAAGGAGCACCAAACACCTAAACGGATACTGTCCATGTACAATGGTACGATCTCCCAAGAATGAGCACCAAAACATCTAAACGGATACTAGTCCAACGTACAATGGTACGATCTCCCAAGAGCCGACACCAAACACCCCAACGGATACTGGTCCAACGTACAATGGTACGATTCCCCAAGAATGAGCACCAAACACCTAACGGATACTATTCAACCAGCAGCCGGTACGATCTCCCAAGAATGAGTGTTCCAAACATCTAACCGATACTGGTCCAACGTACAATGGTACGATCTCCTACAACGAGCACCAAACACCTAAACGGATATCCATTCAATGTACAACAAAATATTCCCCAAGAATGAGCACCAAACACCTAAACGGATACTGGTCCAACGTACAATGGTACGATTCCCAAGAATGTTCAAACATCTAAACGGATACTGGTCCAACGTACAATGGTACGATCTCCCAAGAATGAGCACCAAACATTTAAACGGATACTGGTCCAACGTACAATGGTACGATCTCGCAAGAAGTGGCATCTAACACCTGAAGTGCAAATGGCCAAAAGAAGAATCAAATATCTGAACGGGTGCTTATCTAACGAACATTTTACAATCTGCCAAGGAGAAGAGGGGATCTAAAATTCAACCGGTTCATCGTCCAACGTGCAACGATAGAATCTCTCAAGGAGGAGAATCTAAAATCTAAACGAGTGCTCGTCTAACGGGGAACGATACAATTTCCAGAGTAGAGACATCTGACATATAACCGGTTGCTTTTCCAAAGATACCAATCATACACTTTACTTTTTGTTATGTTGCATGTACAGAATTATTGTGAAATAAATACAAGCAACGGAATTGGTATATTACCAGGAAGAGTAGTATTTACAAAAGAGGTCGTTAGTAGAATACAGCAACAAGGGTTTAGTAGAACGTATTTTCGTGAGACGTAAGAGTCTGACCAATAGTACACTTCCGGTTCAATACCGGAAATACTCGACAGACTTGTTACTCGGCTGACTCGTCGAGGTCTTTTCCGAGGTATCATCACTACTACTTTATGTAGTGCTTGGAACAGTCCATTATTGTAGACAAAGGTGAAAAGCGCCCCAACACTTTTGATCATAATATTTATGATCTCGCCATGAGTATTATTATTTATGATCTTGAATTGGAATCAAAGTAGTGATTCCACACACACTTAATCTATCACAAAGTTTTATGATGTAGAATTACTGAATACTAAACGCTTATTATGGATGGAGCATGTTAGCAATGATGAAGTTTTGGAAAGAGCATCAGGAAAAGACAGCTAAAGTTCCTTGGACATGCAATGAGAACGAAGGGCTTAGAGAACCTGATACTAACAGGCCAGACAGAGGCAAGGAGAGACAGAGGAAAGGAGAGGATAACATATTTAAAGGGCCTGAGCAGGTGGATGACAGAACGGGGTTTGCGTAGTGTAACAGGAGAAAGCCACCAGGGATAGGTAGACGTGGTAAGCCATAATCGCCTACGATCTGAAAGGACAAGGCACATAGAAGAAGAAGAAACCCTTCAAATACATCTGTATATGAATCAGTTATAACAAACTAGCAGTATAGCCTGGAGTTGCTCGGGTGTAATGAAAGCTTTAAAATTAATCCATGGTCCTGGAGCTCAGACTCTTTGGACGTTGGCACGAAAGACTAAAAAGCAGTAGTTGTTTCCAGTTAAAGCGAAACCGTAGACTGAAAGAAAAATGAATGGATGTAAGTCAAATTTTGATTTCCTAGTATTGATATCAAATAAATCTTTTCGTCGTAAACTTAATTTTGAAGGGTAAATAAGTCCTCTGAGTAAATGGTATCATTGCTGAGACTAAGAACTACAATTATACCTACTTAGAGCCAAACCCGAAGCAAAAACTAAAATGAAAGGGCTGAAAAAAATACAGACATACAGGCAGATAGACACACACACACACAAACATCTTGCCTTATATATATATATATATATATATATATATATATATATAATCGATTTTCTGCACTATTGTAAGAACTGAAACCTTGAAACTTCTGAATATCGTTTCTTATGTCTTTGTCTATGAGTGTATCAAATTTGATTAAAATCGGACCACTCCTTCTATAACCCGATTTTTTCGATTATCGATTTTCGATATTTATCGGAGGTACCTCGACACAAAACCTAGCTAAGAACACTCGCAGACGCTTATAGTACAACTGTGTAAATTCTCAAGAAAATCGGTTCAGCATTTTCGGAGTCTATATGTAACGGACACACACACACACACACAGACACACACACACACAGACACACACACACACACACAGACACAGACACACACACACACACACACACACACAGAAATTCCATTTATAAATAAGTTTAGATTTGGAAAAGGAGGTAAGGAAAGAGAACAGAATATAAGCTGCACTCGGGGTAGTTTTGTTCAACATTACAAGATGGCTGCAATAAGGAACATATTGACCTGAGAACTTGAGTCATGTTCTTCAACAGAGTCGTCGGATCATTCATTCAGAACATCTTAATTTTGTCCAATGCTATAAAAATAAAAAATCTTAACCAGAGGACTTGAGTCATGTTCTTAAATAGGCTCCTTAGATCTAGACTCTCATGGATGTCATGTAGGGCATATATTTCGTTTATCTGAACTATCAGTGATATACAACTAATTTCTCAGCCCTGTAATTAAAAATGGTTTGAAGCAAATGAATCTCTTTTAGGTCTTGAAGAAAACAATCCTTCATCAGACCCTATAGACTGGTGTTACAAATGTCTAAACACAGAGCGTTACGAAAAATAAAAACAATTGGAGTTTTCCAACAGCAGTAACAACTAAAACGAGTAGCATATGTAATCTGAAGGTAAAATAATGATATAATCAAGATCTTGACTTTCCACACTTTCTCAAATTTAGGAAGCGAACGACCATTGAGCAATAACAACGGTTTTAAACAGTTTTCAGAGAAAGATTTAATGAAGTTCAACCGAAAGTAACGCCGATGTCCAATATTTATAGTATGAAAACGGTTGTTTTAAAAACCACCATTACCAATATCACGTGGATAGTTATTTGCTAAGTTAGAACATTTTTCTTGTGGTTTCTCGGCTTCGAAATTTCTGAAAACAATATTTTTTGCACATCTAGAAGGAATCTATAACTTCATCTAGAATATGTTTTACTTCTGGGATCAAAATAACATTTTTTTCTGATGCGACAAATTTCCCTTTTCAGTCAGTCAGTTAAGTGCCATACGTGATACACGCTTGGGCGATCATGTCTCGAAAGAGACATGACTGACTGAGCAGAAGATTATCAAGCAGTAGGTTGCCATTGCATTCTGCGGTAGACTACATGCCGGCCAAGGCTATAGAACCCAATCTGTTCTATCATTTAACCCATAACCGGAGAGATGTATAATATTATTTAGTCGTAATTATTGGGGGATCAGTTTATTACTTCAAAACAATACAAAACTGATACCCCACTTCATGCCCGTAGAAGCCTTAATTAAGTTTTCAACTATTATATTCAGTCAGTCAGTTAAGTGCCATACTTGAAACACGCTTGGGCGATCATCTCGAAAGAGACTGGACTGACTAGGTAGAAGATTATCCCGCAGTAGGTTACCATTGCTTTCTGCGGTAGACTGATTGCCAACCAAGGCTATAGAACCCAATCTGTCCTATTATTTAACCCATAAATGGAGGGAAGAGACGGATTAATACCTTTCCCAAAGGTATCTGCGCGTAAGTGAATGCAAGGAATTCAACTGGAATTCGAAATCGGTTCCATCGATTTCTCGTCCCGAGCCGATACCCACTGCGCCACAACGCACATCCCTTTTCAGTAGTCAATCTAATATTAAATCCATTTTCATCTTGCGTTCGTTTGCGACAGATTCGTCCTTCAATCGTCCGATTCTACATTAATTTCTGTCCAGTTTAAGTGCTTCTTGACAGCCCCTTTCAGTGGATTCCATCAGTTTCTCTTTCAAAGAATCAAAACCAGCAACCGCTTCTCTAAAAATCATTTTTGGGGCTCAGATGACGTTTCTACATTCGATTGGGAGATGATAACAGATTTCTTCCTAAATGTAATAAGAAAGTCAATCTGAGCATGCGTTTCAGAATATTACAAGATTCTTGTATCAGCCATCTTGTTTTTCTCACTGCTTTAAACCTCCGAGCAATTTATTCAGTTTTACATGTGCAACATTAACACTATTCCGCCGTGATTTTCTATCCGTTCGACAAAAAACTTAATCTCCTGTTACTAAATAATCAATGATCAGTCAGTTAAGGCCATACGTGAAACACGTTTGGGCGATCAGGTCTCGAAAGAGACATGACTGACTGGGCAGAATATTATCCCGCAGTAGGTTGCCATTGCTTTCTGCGGTAGACTGGTTGCCGACCAAGGCTATAGAATCCAATCTGTCCTGTTATTTAACTCATAGCTAGAAGGGGAAGAGCTGTATTATATTATTATGTAGTAATAAGTGGGGGATCAGTTTATTACTTCATAACAATATAAGACTGATCCCCCACTTTATACCCAGTAGAAGTTTTAATTATGTTTCTATTACATACAGTCAGTCAGTTAAGTGCCATACGTGATACACGCTTGGGCGATCATGTTTCGAAAGAGACATGACTGACTGGGCAGAAGATTATCCCGCAGTAGGTTGCCATTGCTTTCTGCGGTAGTCTGGTTGCCAACCAAGGCTATAGAACCCAATCTGTCCTGTAACTCATAGCTAGAAGGAGAAGGGTTAGATTATATTAAATTATTATATTAAGTATGAGGAATCAATTTATTACTTTATAACAACAGAAAACCGATCCCCCACTTTATGCCCAGTAGCAGCCTTAATCGTGATTCCATCTATTATATTCAGTCAGTCAGTTAAGTGTCATACATGATACACGCTTTAGGTGATCATGTCTCGAAAGAGACATGACTGACATGGGCAGAGGATAATCCCGCAGTAGGTTGCCATTACTTTCTACGTTAGACTGGTTGCCAGCCAAAGCTATGGAACCCAATCTGTTCCATTATTTGACCCATAGATGGAAGGAAGAGATGGATTAATACCTTTCCCAAAGGTATTTGTGCGTAAGTGAATGAAGGGAATTCAACTGGAATTCGAACTCGGATCCCCGATTTCTCGTTCCGAGCCTATATACACTGCACCACAACGAACATCCTTGCATCACAATGCACATCCTATGTGCGTTGTGGTGCAGTAGATAACGGCTTGGAAAAAGAAATGGGAGAACCGAGTTCGAATTCAAGTTGGATTCGTTGCATTCACTTACGCGCAAATACCCCTGGGAAAGGTACCAATCCATCTCTTCCTTCTAGATATGGGTCAAATAATAGAACAGATTGGGTTTTAAGCCTTGGTTGGCAACCAGTCTAGCGCAGAAAATAATAACAACCTACTGTGGGAAAAATCTTCTGCAGTAGACTGGTTGTCAGCCAAAGCTCTAGAACCCAATCTGTCCTATTATTTAACCCATAACTGGAGGGAAGAGACATATTAATACTTTTCCCAGGGGTATTTGCGCGTAAGTGAATGCAATAAATTCAACTTTGAATTCGAAATCTGTTCCCTCGATTTCTCGTTCCGAGCCGATATCCACAACACCACAATGCACATTTAGCATATCTTCTTCTTCTACGTGCCGTGTCCCTTCAGGACGTAAGCGATCATGGATTTTCACGTCTCTCAATCCCTCGTGACTCTTAGCACGCTTTCTCCTGTTACACCATGCAACCCTCGTTCCATCATCTACCTCATTAGGCCCTTCAAATATGTTATCCGCTGCTTTCCCCTGTCTCTTTTTCCCTCTATCTGGTCTGTTAGTATCAGGTTCTCCAAGCCCTCTTTCCTCATTGCATGTCACAGGAACTTCCGTTGCCTCTTCCTGATGCTCAGTATTAATTTCTTTTTCGTTTTCATCATTTCCAAGACCTCATCATTGCTCACATGCTCGATCCATGATATTCACAGCATCCTTCTGTAGAACCACATTTCAGTTGCTTCAAGTTTTTCCTTCATCTTTGATGGTATTGTCCAGCATTCACTGCCATATTGAAGGACGGACATCACGTAGCAATCCAGTACTCTCTTCCTAGTTTCTAGCGAAATTGTCATGTTTCTTAATACCTTACTCAACTTCTGGAATGCTTTATTCGCCATGCTAATTCGCTTTCGGATCTCTGTGTCGCACTTTCCGTCTTCTGTTGTAAAACTTCCCAGGTATTTAAATGTTTGGATCTGAAGTTGAAATTATCGGATGTCGTAAATGAAATTATCGGATGTCGTAAATGAAATTATCGGATGTCGTAAATGAAATAAAAAACAAAAACGAAAAAACTCTGCGGTATTTTCAATCACACAGAAACATAAATATAAACGTACACGCTGACACATACATACACACACGTACACACACACACGTACACACACGCGTACACACACACACACACGTGCACACACAAACACACACACCCGTACACACACGTGTATTTGTCTATATAAATGTTTTTCAAACCTATCTTTTCTAATAAATTTTTGCCAATTAATGAATTAGTTGTTTTATGTAATCGGTAAATTTATGAAAGTTCAAATTCATTTTGATTTTATTTACTTTTTTTTTCCGGAGAAATTTGAATGGAGTTGCTTTCGTTTGCAATGATTTCGCTGCTTCGTGTCTGTTTACGTAAATGTTTTGAATTAATTGCGACGGTCTCACGTCTGCTGAAACCAATTTCATCTAACTCAAGGTGACCTTATTTAAAAGGTCAACATACGAAAACATACACGCACACATACACCCACGTATATATATATATATATATATATATATATATATATATATATATATGATAAAAATGTAATTTTAAGGTATTCTATATTTATGGGGAAAATGTCTAATATCAGGGATAAAGCGTAGTGTTCACTGTTATACATATATATATATATATATAGATATATTCCATTTTTGAACGAGTTATAACGCTTAAAAATGGTAAATATTGAAAAGTTCTACAATATAATAGTATTCAACACTTTTAATAGAAATGTGCACTGTTCTAATCCTATTATGACCAAAAATTAAGTATTAAACAATCAATATATGAAGATTAACGAAACTTGGTTATAAACAACCGACAATTTGAAATTATTTGCTTGAACAATATTTTTGATCGATACTCGTATTTAAGGAGATATTCTGTTTTTATAATCAAAGAGTATTATATATCTATTTCTACCGGTCTAATTATTTATGATAAATTTTTATTACAAAAATGTGTGTCAGTCAGCAGGATCCAAACTAGCGCCCCCTAGCCACATAAGGGAAGCCACCATGTGATCTGGCGCGTCTTAGACATCTCGACCACGACTGACAATCAGTCTAAACGAAGTCAAATTAAGACTATAACACAATTTTTAGAGCAGATATGGTTATTACGATAAATTTGAAAATTGTGCTGTAGGCTTCATTTGACTTTGTTCAGACTGATTGTCATTCGTAGTCGAGAGGTCTAAGACATGCCAGATCAATATATATATATATATATAAAATAGTTTGTTTGAACATTATTTTTGATCGACACTCGTATTTAAGAAGATATTCTGTTTTATAATCAAACAGTATTATATATCTATTTCTACCGGTTTAATTATTTATGATAAATTTTTTTCTTACAAAAATGTGTATTATTCAGCAGGATTTGATTATAAACAGAATATCTGCTTAAATACGAGTCAGTCAGTTAAGTGCCATACGTGATAAAAGCTTGTGCGATCATGTCTCGAAAGAGACAGGAATGAAAGGGCAGAAAATTTTCCCGCAGTAGGTTGCCATTGCTTTCTACGGTAAACTGGTTGCCAGCCAAGGCTTTAGAACCAAATCTGTACTGTTATTTAACCCAAAACTGGAGGGAATAGACGGATTAATACCTTTCCCAAAGGTATCAAAAATAATGTTTAAACAAATAATTTCCCATATATATATATATATATATATATATATATATATATATATATACAGTACTGTGCAAAAGTATTAGGACAAGAACTATTTTATCTTTTATGAGGCATCAAAATAAAGTTTAAAATCACTCCTCTCCTAACACTTTTACACCTTACCGGGAGTGTGCAAAAGTATTAGGACGGGGGTGATTTTCCTAAAAACCCTACAGAAATTCAAATACAAAGTGAAAAGCCAAGTAAATTGCTAATAAATATTGATTATTCAAAACTAGATGTAAAAGAAATGTATTAAAAAAGTTATATTTAATTTTTCCTATTTTCTATTAAGCAAGTTATTTTGAAACAACTCTATTGAACATCTATGGGATATTTTGGATATAAAGATTGATAAATCTATTGTTACTTCGCAAGACACACTTTTGGAACAAATACAAGCTGCTTGGCAGGAGATACCATTAAATACATTGAAGAAGCTTGTGATGTCAATGCCTGACAGAATGAAGGCTGTGATCAAAGCAAAAGGCTATTATACTAACAATATATATTGTAACAAGTATTTTTTCTTGTTAAAATACTTGTTGAGTAAATCAAATAAAATTACATTAATTAATTTTTTTTATTTTCTGTCAATATGCCTCATAACAGATAAAATAATTCTTGTTCTAATACTTTTGCACAGTACTATATATATATATATATATATATATATATATATATATTGTCATTCGCAGACAGATCTGTTTCGCTGTATCACAGCTCATCAGTACGGTTAGATGCCGATTGCTTTTTAACCCAGGATTGAAACCCGTCCGAATTGGCGTCAGTCGGCAGGGTTTTGCTCAGTACTGTAATTCCTCGTCTGCTGCTCTGGACACATTAGACATAGCACAAGATGGATTGGTTACCCAGCAAACACTTACATTGACGTACTAGGGACACATTTGGATTCTTCATCTGGATGCGGTTCTGTAATGAATGGCGGTATAGACTCATGAATGCGCAAGCTAGCTCGTTTGAATAAAATAACAGTCAATTCCTCGGAAGGCGATTTACAATTCAGGAAAGACGATGGATAAATCAGCCAGTTAAGTGCCATACGTGAAACATGCTTGGGCGATCATGTCTCGAAAGAGTCATGACTGACTGGGCAGAAGATTATCCTGCAGTAGGTTGCCATTGCTTTCTGTAGAACACTGGTTTTCAGACAAGGCTATAGAACCCAATCTGTCCTGTTATTTAAATCATAGCTGGAGGGAGAAGAGATAGAATATATTACAGTATTATATTAAGTAGAATTAATGGGGGATCACTTTATAACTTTATAACAATAGAAAACCGATCACACACTTTATGCCCATTAGAAGTTTTAATCATGTTTCCAACTATTATATTCAGTCAGTCAGTTAAGTGCCATACGTAATACACGCTTTAGGCGATCATGTCTCGAAAGAAACATGACTGACTGGATAGAAGATTATCCCGTAGTAGGTTCATTACTTTCTGCGGTAGACTGGTTGCCAGCCAAGGCTATAGAACTCAATCTGTCCTGTTATTTAACCCATAACTTGAAGGAAGAGACGGATTAATACCTTTCCCAATGGTATTTGCGCGTAAGTGAATGCAATGAATGCAACTGGAATTCGAACTCGGCTCCCTAATTTCTCGTTCCGAGCTGATATCCACTGCACCACAACGCACATCCGATGGATGAATACAATAGACACAAAATGTATATGCTTTTTTTTTTAAAAATAAGAACAACTGTCCAGGAACGACTGCCTAATCAGGAGACGTTATATAAACCAAAATTCATTTATAGAAGGTCCATTGTTGACTTAGGTTGAATATCCTTCAGGTTGAATTTCACGTTTTCTAAACGTAACAATTTTTATGAGATATGTTACAACAAATCAAACGTGTCTTCAAAACAAACGTCTGAACTTAACAAAAATAATATCTATAATACTATTGTCACTCTAGAATTGCTATATAGTTGCGCAGCCCGGACTCTATATCGTCGAGATATCTAAGAATTAAAACGCTTTCACCAAGAAACGCGTTGTTCGCTCTGGAGCATCAACTAGAAAAAAAAATCTGGAAAGAGCCAACAACCAAAGCATTGAATCGCTGATCATTAAACGAGTAGCAAGAATAGAAGAATCAAGGTTTTCATGTCAATTCAAGACTTCGCTAACTGAAGTCCCGGAAAGTCCCGGAATATCCCTGAAAGAGCCAACAATCAAAGGATGGAATCGCTGATCATTAAACGAGTAGCAAGAATAGAAGAATCAAGGTTTTCATGTCAAGTCAAGACTTCGCTAACTGAAGTCCCGGAAAGTCCCGGAATATCCCTGAAAGAGCCAACAATCAAAGGATGGAATCGCTGATCATTAAACGAGTAGCAAGAATAGAAGAATCAAGGTTTTCATGTCAAGTCAAGACTTCGCTAACTGAAGTCCCGGAAAGTCCCGGAATATCCCTGAAAGAGCCAACAACCAAAGGATGGAATCGCTGATCATTAAACGAATAGCAAGAAGAGAAGAATCAAGGTTTTCATGTCAAGTTTTACTACGTGAGATCAGTTCAGGGAAAAGACCACCCTGTTGGCCTCTTCGAAGGCACAACAATGAAAGTAAGTCGCGGGAAGTCCACGAAATTACCGGAAAGTTCCGAAAAGTCCCGGAAAATGCCGGAAAGTCCCGGAAAGAGTCAACAATCAAAGCCTCGAATCGCTGATCATTAAACGAGTATAAAGAATAGAAGAATCAAGGTTTTCATGTCAAGTTTTACTATGTGAGATCACTACAGGAAAATGACCCCTGGTTGTCCTCTTCGAAGAGACAACAACTAACTTAAGTCCAGGAAAGTCCCGGAAAAACCCGAAAAGTCCCGGAAAGAGCCAACTATCAATGCATCGAATCGCTGATCATTAAACGAGTAGCAAGAATAAAAGAATCAAGGTTTCCATGTCAAGTTTTAGTCTGTGAGATCACTTCAGGGAAATTACGACTTGGTTGTCCTCTTCGAAGGGACAACAACTAACTGAAGTCCCGGAGAGTTCCGGAATATACCGGAAAGAGCCAACAATCAAAGGATGGAATCGCTGATCATTAAACGAGTAGCAAGAAGAGAAAAATCAAGGTTTTCATGTCAAGTTTTAGTCTGTGAGATCACTTCAGGGAAAAGACCACCTTTGTTCCTCTTCGAAGGCACAAAGACTAACTTAAGTCCCGGAAAATTCCCGGAAAATGCCGGAATGTCCAGGAAAGAGCCAACAATCAGAGCATCGAATTGCTGATCATTAAACGAGTAGCAAGAATAAAAGAATCAAGGTTTCCATGTCAAATTTTAGTCTGTGAGATCACTTCAGGGAAATGACCACTCGGTTGTCCTCTTCGAAGAGACAACAAGTAACTTAAGTCCAGGAAAGTCCCGGAAATGACGGAAAGTCCCGGAAAGATCCAACTATCAAAGCATCGAATCGCTGATCATTAAACGAGTAGCAAGAATAAAAGAATCAAGGTTTCCATGTCAAGTTTTAGGCTGTGAGATCACTTCAGGGAAATGACCACTCACTTGTCCTCTTCGAAGGGACAACAACTAACTTATATCCCGGAAAGTCCCGGAAAGAGCCAACAATCAAAGGACGGAATCGCTGATCATTAAACGAGTAGCAAGAAGAGAAAAATCAAGGTTTTCATGTCAAGTTTATTATGTTTGATCACTTCAGGGAAAAGACCACCTTTTTTCCTCTTCGAAGATACAACAACTAACTTAAGTCCTGGAAAATGCCGGAAAGTCCCGAAAAGGGCCAACAACTAACGCATCGAATCGCTGATCATTAAACGAGTAGCAAGAATAGAAGAATCATGGTTTTCATGTCAAGTCTTAATATGTTTGATCACATCAGGGAAAAGACCCCCTTTTTTCCTCTTCGGAGACACAACAATTAGCTTACGTCCCGGAAAGTCTCGGAAAATGCCGGAAAATGCCGGAAAATCTCGGAAAAAGCCAACAATCAAAGCATCGAATCGCTGATCATTAAACATTGCTTTCGATCGTGAGGATTGTAGCAAGATTAGAATATTGATGGTTTCCACGTAAATTCTTATTCACTGAACTCTCTTCATGGAAGGATCACGGGTTTGCCTTCTACAAAGATACAAGTCTTAACTCAAAACAACATTGAAAGCCTCCGGATTTCAGCCTAAATCGTTCGAAACGTATGCACAAGACCGTAGAAAGAGGTAGTGTTTCATCACGATGGGAACCAAAAGTTTGGAAAGCAGAAAAAGAGAAAATTGAGAAGTCAAACAATAACAAAGAAAGGCCAGACAAAATCGACTTCGCCCTTCACCAACATTTCTATTCAGTTAATCCGATCGGCTCTTCCCTGTAAGAATTGGTCTACTTAGTCACAAACGCCACCATCTTAAATGAAGCGATTAGCTAGGAAAAAATAATTCTTGGACGCGAGATAAAGTCAGAGACTATGAAGTTTAACATAATGTTGATAGACGTAGGTAATGTAGACCATAGTTTGTGAATATAGAATACAGAGCAGTACGTAATCTGTTCAATGAAACAACGTCAAAGATTAACACTCACGGGTCAGACACTATACTGAATCGGACTATATTGCCAATACTCGGGAAAATATGGTCGCCT
>JBBBDQ010001296.1:1055000-1245000 GCA_037127315.1 Ascarosepion bandense | reverse complement strand
CTTCTCTGTATCCATGCGCCTATGGCTTAGGGAGTAGCGACTCCGACTGACACCAAAGCGGTCGAGTTTCGATCTCGTTCAGAAGCAAGTGGTTTTGTCTAGCCACACTGATGAGCTGTGATACATCGAAACAGGCTTGTATGTGGATGACCTATATATATATATAAACTGCTATATTTATAAGGAAAGCGTGTCAAATATCTATTATTCAAAGATATATACAGAGCGATGTAATAGTGAGTATAAAGTACTCAAAACACGCGGTCAAAATGTATTTTATTCATTATACGTATATCATTAATGGTATTACTCTATACCTACTTTTCGGTTTGAACATATAAATCAGCATTATTGTTTGAAGGCTGCAATTTAGTGTGAAACTGTCAGTTGCCATGAACAGTTGATTCCTATGTCCATATTATCTATTTGTATAAGTAACTATGGCCTCTGCATTCCTTAACGCCTGTAAAACATGAATATGTCAAGTAACATTATAACAGTTCCAATCTGTGTATTTGTTGAGGCATCTCAAATAAACGAATTTGGTCCAACATAAATGGGGTTAATAGAATTTTTTATTTCCCAAATTATTATGTGGTGATACATACCGAGCAAAAGCGAGGGACCGGATGTTTGCTCTACAACGACCAAAAGGGCAAATGACCAAAAGTCGTCTCTGCGCAAGTGGATTCGCGCAGATGTTCCGGTTGAAAAATAAAAATTAATTAAATATTAAATTTCCATTTCGCGAATTTTCTTTACCAGCCAATTGGAAGCCCAGAATCAAATTCAAGTGTGAAATCCCAAACGAGCTGCTTTTGATCCAAAAAGCAGATATAAAAAGCCGAAACAGAAAGCACCCAGCAAGCAAACTACCAAGGAGAAAAGTGTAGTCAATATCCCCTTGACCAAGTCAAGCGGTTATTATGTTCGCCTCCCTTCACCTCTTCTACCTTCTTCCCTGTCTCAAACCTACTTACTGACGTAAGGAGCGACTACATCAAAGACAATCCTTACTCACGACGCTCCCAAATTCCTATGCCTTAAATCTCTTTCAGCTTATTATTTGACATGAACATTTTAACTTCCGTTGGACTTATATTCAAGTTATTATTACTTTAATTGTAAAAACATTAATTGATATGTGTATATATAAAATGTTATTTTTCTACTCAAATTGCTTTTCTTGATTTTATAATCATTTTATGGCTTATAGTGGGCTATCTACCACAAGGCCAAATTCTGTTAACCTGCAACGGTATACAATTACCCTTCACGAGGACGGAATCCCACTACGGCGGGAAAATAATAGATAAGATATCCCCTATAATTACATGTTGATAGTCTATAATGCTGTTTTCATTCCAACTTTGCTATATGGTTGCAAGACCTGAACGTCGTTGCGATATCCAAAACCTACAACGATTTCACCAAAAGTTTCAATGTAAAAATGGAATTACTATGTGCCCAACATCAAAGTCCTGGAAAGTATGTTTGATCAGTTCAGGAAAAAGACCACCTTTTTTCCTCTTCGAAGGTACAACAACTAACTTAAGTCCCGGAAAGTCTCGGAAAATGCCGGAAAGTCCCGGAAAGAGCCAACAACCAAAGCATCGAATCGCTGATCATTAAACGAGTAGCAAGAATAGAAGAATCAAGGTTTTCATGTCAAGTTTTAGTATGTGAGATCACTTCAGGGAAAAGACCACCCGGTTGTCCTCTTCAAAGGTACAACAACTAACTTAAATCCTGGAAAGTCCCGGAAAGTGCCGGAATGTCCCGGAAAGAGCCAACAATCGAATCGCTGATCATTAAACGAGTAGAAAGAATCGGTTGTCCTCTTCGAAGGTACAATCCCTAAGACAACAATGAAAGCCTCTGGACATGAGCATAAATCGTTTGATACTCATGCACAAGACCAACTGACGATATTTCATCACCATCGGAGCCAAACACTTCGAAGCCACTAGAAGAGAAATGGAAGCAATCAGACGACGAGAGGTGATTTTCTAAACGCAGTTTAGATGTGGCACAAGGCCGAAATTATGCGGCACCCAGTGAGCATCGAACTCGCTACTCCATTGTAATGATGTGAACGAGATAAGTTTTTTTTTTAACCATAAGACATCACGGTGCCCAATCGAAAAGAGAGAAAGGCTTGACAAAATCGACCTCGTCCTCCATCTACATCATGGAGTCAATTCCATCAGCTCCTCCAGGAAAGAATTTGTCGAATTAGTCATCTAGGACGTCTTCTTAAATGAAGCGATCAGAAAAAAAGAAATTAAATTCTTTATTTACTAGATAAACTCGATGATGCTCAATCCTGGGTTAGGAGGCGACCGGAGTCTAAGCCGTAATGATGAGCTGTAATACAGCGAAACAGATCTAGTATTTACGCTCTCACGCCCTGATTGAGCACTCTGGGAGAGTGGTAGACTTTGTAAACAGTAGCTACCCCGGCATTTACGCACCGCTCATTCGATAATGAATTGGAGCACGCTAGCTATTGGGCGTGTCTATACGCGCTAAAAAGCCGGCCTTCTTCTACTGGATGCTCGTGGCCTAGGGGTAGAATCGCCGACTGCTGCTGATTCGGATTGGGTTTCAATCCTGGGTTAGGAGTCTAATCCGTACTGATGAGCTGTAATACAGCGAAACAGATCTGTCTGCGGATGATTATAGTATATATATATATATATATATACACACACACACACACACATTAACAGCCATAATTATTAGGCCACCCCGGTGTTTTAAAAATGATGTATCTCATACTATTTTTAGTATTTACTAGTATCATAACCCACTGTTGACTGTACAACTCGGAACATTTTAGTAGTAGGAGGAAAAATCTATTTTCTTTTGTTTTGCGTAAACGTGGTTTGATGTTTTGTGTGACATTCTAAACAACATTGTTTTTGTTTTTGTTTCAAAATTATGGAGGAAAATATTTACATTTCTTGTTGATTGAATGAATTTAATATAAAAATAAAAATTATTTATTTTGTTTTACTGAAATTAGAAATATAAAAACTATTACACTCCCAGTTCAGAAATTTTCGAAGAATATTTAAAAATGTAAACATTTAATTTTAGAGGAAAAAGTTACATTAATGCCACACAAATTACAGACAGTTGATTTCCTGCATGAAATATTTAGCGAGAAAAGGCTTGATTTTTTTAAAATTTTATTTTCTGAAGTATGAAATATTAAATCTGAAAAAAAAAGACTTAGATAATTAAAATAACCATTGGCACTTTTTTTTTACATATTTTGTTTTTGTTTGAAATAATATTTTGTTTTTGTTTGTTTTTGTTAAATATCAGTTTCTTTCTCGTGACCATTCTCTCAAAAAACCTCGTTTTTACTCACATGTTCCGTCCATGGTATCCTAAGTATCTTTCTGTAGAACCAGATTTCGGTTGCTTCAAATCTTTTCTTCATCTTTGATGAGATTGTCCAGCATTCACTGCCATATTGAAGGACAGACATCACATAGCAATCCAGTACTCTCTCTTTTTTTTTTTTCGTTTCTAGTGAAATTTTCCTGTCTCTTAATACTTTACTCAGTTTCTGGAATGCATTCTCGGGCAAGCCTTTTCGCCTTCGGATCTCAGTGTCGTACTTTCCATCTTCTGTTACAACACTTGCGATGTGTTTTAATTTCTGTACCTGCTTGATTTTAGTATCCCCTGCCTGTATTTGGCACTTTGGGCTCCACTTTTTTTTTTTTTACTAAGAATCATGCATTCAGTTTTCTTGTAGTTTATTTGTCGTCCTTTTTTCCGTTTTTTTTTCAACTACTTTCTGTAGGAGGTCTTGTAGTTTCCTTTCCGGGTCTGTTATCAACACTTTATCATCTGCATATCTTATATTGTTCAAATAGTTGCCGTAGAATATCAAGAAACATAATTATCTAGTTATGGTCTCAGCTTTTATGGAACATCAATTTTCTTATATGGCAGTGAAGACTGAAAATCTCGTCACGGATGAAGTGGATACTGGGAGCAAAATAAATGTGATTCTACAGAAGGATGCTGAGAATACCAGAAACTGATTATATGTGTAACGAGGAAGCTTTAAAGAAAATTGGGATGAAAAGGACGCTTTTGCTCAGAATAAGAAAGTTGAAGTTACTAAGGCCTATAACGAAGAGAAAGGGATTGGAGAATTTGACACTCACAGGGTATACTCAACGCAGGCGAGGCAGAGGGAATCACTGAGTAACCTAAGAAGATCCTGTAAATAATTTCAGAACAGCAATACGGCTGGATAGTAAGAAAATAAACATGGTTCACTGCTACCAAAGATAGGATGTTGTGAAGAGCCATTCATCACCACATTTATTTTTCGCCCTAAATCAGGGTGTTTTCTTTTTTTTGTTTTTTGTTACTGTTTCGTTCTATTTTATTCATTTTCACTTTATTGTATTTGCAAGCTGGAATTTTCTATTGTTTCATATATATGACAGGCGCCCTCCTGGTATTTGGCGCTCTGGGCTACTACCAGGGAAAAATTTTACGTCTTTACACTCATCTCGATTCCAAACTTGCCGCAATAGGAAAGGAGAAAAGTGAAATAAAAGTGATAAAAAGTAAACACGAGAGAAACGAGAAAAGAAATGACAGTGAAAAGAATGAAACGAGACGAGAGAAAAAGGTAAAAAAAAAAGAAAAAAGAAAAACGTGTAGGCTAAAAGGGAAAAGAAAATGTTAGATAACCGATTAGATGAAAAGAGAAAAAAAAAGAAAAGAAAAAATAGAATAAAGAGAAATGAAAGAAAAAAAAATTGGAAAAAGAAAGAAAAATAATAGAAGAGAAAAGAAAAAGAAAGAAAAAGAAAGAAGGAAAAAAGAAAAAGAAAGAAAAAGAAAGAAGGAAAAAAGAAACTACAAGAGGAAGTAATAAAAAATAATGAAAAAAAAGACAAAGGAGAAAGTGAAATAGAAAACTATGAAAAGAAGAGAAATTAAAGAAAAAAATTAAAAGAAAACAGACAGATTGATCCCGACGTGGCAGCTGGAATGCAGTCACTTTCTCACCAGCACAGTGTGGCTTCCCTGCGTCTTTTCTAAAAATATTTCCACGGCTTCTGCTCCGATGAACTTAGCTCAATGGTGTCCCCTATATACGAATTTACTTGAGCGAAAAGATTAGCAACTATGTCCCACCCTTTTACTGTGAAACCGATAAATTGTAAACGCAAACTCTACTCATACAGCTTCTTTTCTCGCACTTCCCGCCTGTGGAATTCCGTTCCGCTAATTTGCTTTTCCGACATCTAAAATTTTCAAGAATTCAAATGTAAAGTCAATAGTCATCTCCTGTCTCACTAACTTGCATTCTCTATCTCTTATGTTCTTTTCTCCAGTATTATCTACCTTTTCACACCCTCTTCCTGACACTCCCTGTAACCTGTCACTCTTATAATATTCCTATGTAACCCCCTGCACAACAGTGGCAGTAAAATGCCTTGCTTGGAGCCACACGATTATAAAAAATATATCTCCCTCTAACTATGTAAGTTACTTGCTTACCACTACTGTAACCTGATATTGAATTCACAACTCTCTGGGTCAAGTCACAGGAGCTAACCAACGTCTATGTCCACTGAGTCATGTGTCCTTAAGGACAACATATAAGGATAATTCATGACTACCAAAAGAGGCACTAATACGCAAGGAATAAAGATCCTATACCCGAGTGATTATAATAAAGGGTTCGGTTTGAAATTCTTAGCACCTGAAAAAGACCGGAGCGTATAACGGTTGAAACGTCGTACAAATGGCAACAAAGATGAGGACAATAGTCCGAATAATGTAAATACTGTAAATACTACCTCATCTAAGAAATATAGACAAATAGAATGACCTGTTGTTTTTTGTTTGTTTTTTTTGTAATCATTTCACCCCGAGCAAGGCGGAAATGCCACTGATGTGCGAAGGGTTACATAACTGAAAGAAGATTAATTAGAAGAGAGATAAGAGGAGTACAAACCAATTAGAAAGGCGCAATAGAGAGATGAAAATGCAGGTGTGATGACAGTTTCAAGTGTGGAGAGAAATGGAAGGATATACGGGGTGGGGGAAGGGCTAGGGTCAAGTGGTTAGTAGATGAGTATTGACATTGCATTTAAATTTCTGGAGGTTGTAGCTGTCAGGAACGCAAGAATACGGGAGCGAGTTCCACAGGCGGGAAGTGCGAGAGAAGAAGCTGCAGGAGTAGAATTGTCGTCTGCATTTGGCTAACCTGACTGTGAATGGGTGGGACCCAGTTGCCAGTCTGGTTGCACGTGTAAACACCTGTTGAGGAGGCACCAGTGACTTGCGTTCATTTGATCAGAAGCCATGAAAGTATTTATGGAACAGACAAAGGAAGGCCACATGGTGGGGAAGTGGGTGTAGTCGAGCCGCCAAGTCAGCACCTATCACGTTACTGACTCTCCTTTGGAGCCTGTCGAGAACACTGAGGTGAAGGGCAGGGCCGCCTGACCATAAATGGCAGCAGTACTCCATTCAGTACTCCAGTCGTTGATGAAAATAAGGAAGAGCGTCAGGCCCAGGATACAGCCCTGGGGAACACCGGCATTCGTGCTGTAGGATGAAGTGGCATGCCCATTTAAAATGACCTTCATTTTGCGGTTGTTTAAAAAATTTGGATTATGTCTAGCAGGCGTCCGGTAATGCCGTAACCCCGTAGCTTGCAAAGAAGGCCAGAGTGCCAGAGCCTGTCAAAAGTCTTGGAGATGTCCAGAGCAACCGCACGAGCCTCGCCTGACTCATCGAGGGTCTGGAACATGTACTCCGTGACGGTTGTTAGAATATCGGCAGTGGACCTGGCAAAGCGGAAGCCATATTGCCTGTCAGAGAAGAGTTTGTGGGCAGTAAGATGTTGAACTATTTTAGCATTGATTATGGCCTCGAACACTTTCCCGAATATCGGTAGAAGACTGATAAGGTGATAGTTGGATGGGTCCGAGGGTTCACCACAATTCTTAAATTCAGGAACGACTGAAGAGAACTTCCAGCATGCAGGAAAACAGGAAGCAGAAAGGCAGTAGTTAAACAGTTTAGACAGGACAGGGGAGAGTTCAGGAGCGCACATCTTAAGGAATATCACCGGGATTCCGTCGTCACCGCTCGCCTTATGGCGGTCAAGTTTTCAAATTACTCGGGATAATACCTTCGGAGTAATATATACGTCGTGCAGTTTGGCCTCAGTTCTAATGGGGAAGTCGGGTGAACATACTCCAGATGAGTCAAATGTGGAGTTGGATGAGAATCTGCGAGCAAAGCACTCAGCTTTGTCCCCAGATGACGTGAGAACCTCAAATTCATAGATTAAAGGAGGTATAGAGGATTTGCAGTTGTTCAGCACCCGTTTGCATATCCGCCAATAGTCCTTGGAGCCGAACTCGCGGTCAGCTATGCGCTGTCGCATTCTCTCAGCGATCTATTATTAAACGTCGTACAAATGGCAACAAAGATGAGGACAATAGTCCGAATAATGTAAATACTGTAAATACTACCTCATCTCATATTGTAAAAGACTAGCAGTATAGCCCGGCGTTGCTCGGATAATGAAAGCTTTAAAACTAGTCCATGGTCCTGGAACTCAGACTCTTTGGACGTGGGCACGAAAGCAATAGTTGTTTCCAGTTAAAGCGAAACCATAGACTGAAAGAAAAATGAATGGATGTAAGTCAAATTTTGATTTCCTAGTATCGATATCAAATAGGTTTTTTTCGTCGTAAACTGAATTTTGAAGGCTAAATAAGTTCTCTGAGTAAATGGTATCATGGCTGAGACTAAGAACTACAATTATACCTACTTAGAGCCAAACCCGAAGCAAAAACTAAAATAAAAGGGGTGAAAAAAAAAAACAGTGATGCAGGCAGATAAACAGACACACACACAAACATCTTGCCTTTTATATATATATATATATTATCGATTTTCTGCACTATTGTAAGAACTGCAACCTTGAAACTTCTGAATATCGTTTCTTATGTCTCTGTCTATGAGTGTATCAATTTCGATTAAAATCGGACCACTCCTTTTGTAACCCGATTTAGATAGATAGATAGATAGATAGATAGATAGATAATGAAGAAACTGAGATAGATAGGAATAGACTGAGAGAGAGAGAGAGAGAGAGAGAGAGAGAGACAGACAGACAGACAGACAGACAGACAGAGAGACAGAGAGACAGAGAGAGACAGAGAGAGACAGAGAGAGAAAGACATCGAGACAGAGAGACAGAGAGAGATAGAGTAAAATAAATGAAAGGAAAAATCGTTCGATAATCTACGTAGTGATTTGTGTGCGGAGGACGACCGGATATTGAAGTAGTGACTAATAATAATAGCAACGACGAAATTGTTTCGTGACCGAAAAAAGGGAAAAGAATAGAAGATAAAACAAATGCGTAGGAGAAACGGACTTAGTTCATCAGTTAACAACATCTCTTCAACTTTTCATTGCTTGGTTTTCTCAGTTTATGAATCAATAAACGCAGATAATTTTTTTTTTTTTACATTTTCTACATTATTTGCTTTACCATTCTAGAGTAATGTTCGCATTTTTTTGATTTCGACCATCACGTTTCAGCCATGGATCTATCTATCTATCTATCTATCTATCTATCTATCTATCTATCTATCTATGTTATTTTTTCTCTTATCCGATTCCGATATATAAAGCCAATAATAGAAAATCTAACACTCCCATTTGTGCGCATTGTATATCACTTGATAACTGGCACAAAATAAAATTGCAACTTTGATGGCAAAATTAACGCACGATGCCAATTCAACCTCGCAACTTAATTGTCATTTGAGGGGAAACCCAGTAATAAAATCTTTTGCTATTTTAATCATAGTAGCGATTTTTTTTATATTAAGGTTCACCCCGTATAAGGCCCGGGGCCACTCTTGGTAGAGGTTACGTTGAAGGGTAGTTTATACGGATACGAAGGGAAGATGTCAGTTAAGTCTAGATTTGAACAGGTTAAGATTGTAGTGACCGAGGAAACATCCTCCTGGGAGTTTTTTTCTTTTTTTTTTTCACAAAGCAATGGTTTGCAGAAGGAAACTATTGACACTTACTACTTGCCAATAAAATACAGAAAGAATTAAGAGGGTTTACAGTATTTACTTTATTGTTCTCGTCTTTGTTGCTATTTGTGCGACGTTTCGGCAGCTGTACGCTCCGGCCTTCTCCAGGTGATAGGAATTTCGAACCGAACCTTTTATTATTGTAATAAAAGGTTCGGGATATATGAACTCCATTCCTTGCGTAAAGCCTCGATTAGAAGTCATGAGTTATCTCCCTCTAACCCTGCAAGTTACTTATGGACACATAGCCCAGTGGTTATAGACGTTGGTTACTTTCTGACTTGGCTCTTAGAATTGTTAGTCCAATACCAGACTACAGCAGTGGTGAGCAAGTAACTTGCAGGGTTAGAGGGAGATAACCCATGACTTCCAATCAAGGCTTTACGCAAAGAATGAGGATGATATACCCTAGTGATTGTAATAAAGGGTTCAGTTCGAAAGTTCAAGCACTTGAAGAAGGCGTACAACGCCCGAAATGTCGTATACATGGCAACAAAGATGAGGAAGATTGTCCGAATAATGTAAATACTGTAAATACTACCTCATCTCAGAAATATAGACAAATATAAAGAGGGATTGTTACAATGTAAGTGACATGGGGTCTCATCGCCGTGAGGGTTAATCCGGTGGAACCAATAAATATGCGGCAGAGCAGACAGAGGCTTGGCACATCCCATATGTGAGGGAGAGGTTGGAGGGTGGGAAATATTTCGTCACCCACAAGGACATGGAAATGCTTTTGGCCTCTATCGTGACTTGGAAGTGAGGACTCGGCAGATCCCGTGACAGAAGTACTCTATTTTTGGCCTAAAGATATTAATCCGTCACTTCCCTCCAGTTATGGGTTAAATAATAGAACAGACTGGATTCTATAGCCTTGGCTGGCAACCAGTCTACCGCATAAAACAATGGCAACCTATTGCGGGATAATCTTCTGCCCAGTCAGTCATGTCTCTTTCGAGACATGATCGCCCAAGCGTGTATCACGTATGACACTTAACTGACTGACTGGACTTTGTAAAAGTAAAAGATAGCATGAGGCAGGAGTCAGGTATTTACCAGAGTGGTACAGAGAGCCGATCATTTTACCTGCATCTTTAGAAATAAATCGTATGCATGAATTCCACTTAAGGTCAGATGTGAGTTTCAGCTTCAATAGACTCTCAAGGAACGGTGTCTCTTCGGGAGAAGAACAAGGGTACAAAGAGAGTGAAACACACACACACACACAATGGCTTCTGCTCTGACGAACTTAGGTCACAGGTACCCCCTTTACAAGAATTTAATCGGACAACCAGACTAGCAACAAGATCTCACCCTTTTACAGTTAGATCAAACAAAAGGCAGGCGGCAGTTCTACTACATCAGCTTCTTTTCTAGCGCTTTTAAAATATTTCTTTTCTTTCAAAATTACGGGAAAAATATTCACATTTTTTGTTGACCAAATGAATTTTTAAAGCATCCGAATAAAAATTAAATATAAAGGCTCATTGTTTTTTAGTCGCGTTTGACACGTGTGATCTGATTTCTGTGACGTAATCTAGCAACCATCTTAGAACTTAGATGTTTTACAAAGCAAAGGTAAACAATCAGCTCCATTGGCCAAAACGTGCGAAAGGGAAAATTGCTGAACTTAAACTCAAAAAGTATGTGACGACCTGGCTTCCCTGTAGATATGTGTCCCTAGAAAGTTTGAATGGCGTAGCTTAAAAAATGTAGGCGTGCATAGGGAACAGTCACACACAGACTCACAGATTGCCTTTTATATATATACAAGTATCATAGCCCGGCGTTGCCCGTGCAACTCAGAACATTTTAATAGTAGGAGAAGATGCCACTTTTTATTTCCTCATATTTTGTTTTTGTTTGAAAAAACACTTTTTTAAAAAAAAAAAATATTTCTTGTTTCAAAATTACTGGGAAAAATATTCACATTTTTTTGTTGACCAAATGAATTTTTAAAACGACCGAATAAAAATTAAATATAACGGCTTTTTTTTTAATAAAAAATATTTTAGTCGCGTTTGACACGTGTGATTAGATTTCTGTGACGTAATTCAGCAACCATCTTAGTCACACACAGACTCACAGATTGCTTTTATATATATATACATATCGATATATGAGAGAGAGAGAGAGAGAGAGAGAAAGAGAGAGAGAGAGAGAGAGAGAGAGCACAGAACTCAAAGTATGGGACATTTCTCTTCCATAAATCATTTTATAAGTGATATATGCTGAAGTTCAAAGTAAAGCGAAGCATTTAAATTTATAAACGTTTCCTTTTTCTTATTCCATCATTCTATCAGATTCTATTTATCAACAGCAATTAACAGGTGGTTCCATGCTCCTCACAATCTCCCAATCAGAGGCCTTGCTGCCGGATGCAGTTTACTATCATGCCCAGGACCATTAATTTATGTAAACGGGGCGCTAAGGAGATAAGCTTGTCAGAGGAGAAGCTGTGAAAATATTTGTAAAAATAAACAGAGAGAATTTACACTTATCGGTGAGAAAGTGAGTGATGTGAAGCTGCCAAATCGGGATCGATTACATTGCAGATTCTCCTTTGGATTTTGTCAATAATTTCATAATGAATAGCAGGAGCACCCGGCTAGATGTGGCAATAGAATTCAATGCATGGATGAATGGTAGATTTGTATTCGTGCAAGATAGATTCTAGCAGGGGAAAAGAATTCCTGGCTTGACACAGTGACTCAACCTTTCAAGCAGGAGAAGTAGCTATCGATTCGATGTAGTCATTTCACCTGAGGTCGGCTGAAAGAGTGATGCCAAGGAGGTGTATTGCTTCCAGGGAGACAGACTAGTGTGATTCACACTCATGAAAGGTAGAAAATATTCTCTGTGGAGGTTAAAGAAGAGCAGCTTAATTTTGGAAGCATTGAAATTTACGAGCCATTTCTTACCCCAAACCATCACAGATTGAAGGTCATTTTTAAGAGCAGCAGTGAGGTTTACTTTGTCAGTCATGGCAGATATTTTATGGGGGCGGAAGCAAACAGTGGTGTCATCTGCGCAGATGTCTACTTGGGAACTGATTACACCAGGAAGATGAGGATCAGGAAAAGCGTAGGATCTAGAATAGAGCCTTGACGGATTCAGCTATTGAAACGGGAGTAAATGGTGTTGTCATCTGCATAGATGTCTACTTGGGAACTGGTTACACCAGGAAAATCATTGATGAGGATCAAAAAAGTAATAAGAGGCAGATAGGGCGATTATTAAAGGGGTCAGAAATTTCCCATAATTCTTAAAACACAAGAACTACAGAGTAGGACTTTCAACAAGCAGGGAAGCAAGAAGCATCCAGACAATAATTAAGATAGACTAAACTATCGCCCGGTTCACACTCCACCCACATCTATTGAACGTGAAGAGGCTCATCCCTTGTTTCCTGGTTAGGTTGTGGTTTCCGGCTTTCTCTTTTCCAATCTTTTTACTCGTAGCCCCCTGCGCATCAGTGGCATTATCGCCTTGCTTGGGGTGATATGATTAAAAAAAAAAAGAGTTTGGAGAGGGCAGGAGAGGGTTCTGAAGAACATTTCTATAGAACGAACACTGGAATTCAATCACCTCCACTTGCCCTATGGAAGTGAAGTTTAGGAATTAGAGTCCAGAGACGGGGTTATATATACATCACTCAGTTGAGCCACAGTTCTAGGAGGGAAGTCAGGTGTGGGTACTCCAGATGTGTCAAGCGTAGAGCTGTAAGAGAATTTGCAAGCAAAGCGCTCAATCTTGTCCGCGAGGACTGTGAGAACCTCAAATTTATTGAATAGAGGAGAATACTTGGCTTTGGCTGTTGTTTAATACACTTTTGTTGAGCCGCCAGCAGCCTCTGGAGCCAAACTTGCGGTATGTTATACACGGCTTCCTTCTATCTGCAAACAACAGCTTAACAGCATTTAGAACACGCTTGCATTCATTAAAAGCAGAGATAAAAAATATGCCTATTGTAGCCAGAAGAATTGCTCCGGTATATCTAAACTTATTTATAAATGGAACTTTGTGTTTGTGTATGTGTGTGTGTGTGTGTGTGTGTGTGTGTGTGTGTGTGTGTGTGTCCGTTACCTATAGACTCCGAAATGGCTGAACCGATTTTCTTGAAAATTTACACAGTTGTACTATAAGCGTCTGCGAGTGTTCTTAGCTAGGTTTTGTGTCGAGGTACCCCCGATAAATATCAAAATCGATAATTGAAAAAAAATGGGTTATAGAAGGAGTGGTCTGATTTTAATCAAATTTGATACACTCATAGACAAAGACATAAGAATCGATATTCAGAAGTTTCAAGGTTGCAGTTCTTACAATAGTGCAAAAAATCGATAATATATATATATAAAAGGCAAGATGTTTGTGTGTGTGTCTGTTTATCTGCCTGTATGTCTGTATTTTTTTCAGCCCTTTTATTTTAGTTTTTGCTTCGGGTTTGGCTCTAAGTAGGTATAATTGTATTTCTTAGTCTCAGCCATGATACCATTTACTCAGAGGACTTATTTAGCCTTCAAAATTCAGTTTACGACGAAAAAAACTTATTTGATATCGATAGCAGGCAATCAAAATTTGACTTACATCCATTCATTTTTCTTTCAGTCTACGGTTTCGCTTTAACTGGAAACAACTATTGCTTTTTAGTCTTTCGTGCCAACGTCCAAAGAGTCTGAGCTCCAGAACCATGGATTAGTTTTAAAGTTTTCATTACACCCGAGCAACGCCGGGCTATACTGCTAGTATCTAAATATTTGTGAATTGAGGAAATTAATTACATTTCTTTAAAATGCCAAGGAATCATAGTTAAAATGAGAGGTTACGTGACATGAGGTTTAGAAGCTCCACAGGGTTTGTGATTTCGCCTGAATTGGAATTTCAGAAAAAAAAAAGTTTCGGTCCAAATCAAACTTTCGTCTCAATTGATCTTTTGGCCGGAAGTGGACTTATAACCCGAATCAGTGTTAAAGTGAAGTTTGGAAGTTCAATGGAGTGAATTGAGGAATTGAATGTTATTTATTCGAAAGTATCATTGCTGTTTTTTAATCTAGAACGGAGGTCCATTTAGTTTTGGTCCGGAGTCTCAAGTAGACCCTCGTAGTCTGTTCTAACAGAAGACGGAAGGTCCAACACAAAGATCTGAAGGCGAATTGGCATGGCGAAAGACGCATTCCAGAAGCTCAGTAGAATATTAAGAGACAGGAAAATTTCACTAGAAACAAAGAAGAGTGTACTGTATCGCTATGTCATGTCTGTTCTTTAATATGGCAGTGAATGCTGGACAATCACATCAAAGATTAATAAAAAACTAGTAGCAAACGAAATGTGGTTCTTCAGAAGCATACTGGATATAAAGTGGGGGATCAATTCCATACTGAAATCATTATATAAACTGAATCCTCACTTTATGGTCACAGCAGTATCTATATATTTATATTCCTGAGATCCAAAATCACAAGGATGCATTCCAGGAGCTGAGTAGTGTCTTAAGAGACAGGAAAATTTCACTAGAAACAAAGAAGAGTGTACTGGATCGCTATGTGATGTCAGTTCTTCAACATGCATGTGAATGCTGGACAATCTCATCGAAGATGAAGGAAAAACTGAAATGTGGTTCTACAGAAGGATGGTGCGGATATCATGGATCGAGCATATGAGCAATGATGAGGTTCTGGAAAAGATGGAAACGAAAAGGAAATTAAAACTGAGCATCAGGAAAAGACAGCTGAAGTTTCTGGGACATGCAATGAGGAAGGAGGGCTTGGAGAACTTAATACTAACAGGCCAGATAGAGGGAAGAAGAGACGGTGTAACGTACGTGACTGGCCTGTGCGGGGGTTGCACGATGTATCAGGGGAAGGCGTGGAAAGCCATAGGGACAAGTCACATAGAAGAAGAAGAAGAAGAAGAAGAAGAAGAAGAAGAAGAAGAAGAAGAAGAAGGACCTTCAAAATTTGCACGAAGCGCGGTTTTTAAACTAGTTTAAAATAATTTAACACTTATGCGTGTCATTTTGTGTTTTAAATATCTCTAAAAATAGAAGCCCTGGAAGGTAGTGATTAATGGCCAGTTCTTTCATCAACACAGACGTTACCCGAAGCTTTGTCCTGCAGACTACCCTCTTTCGGCTTTATATTAATGACTTGCATAAGAGAATTCACAGGTCATTGGTAAATATAAATATATGCAGACGAACCACGGTCGACACCTCTAAAAATCGAGATGACCAGAACCTGGCAGCTGACCTAGAAATGAAAGCTCAGTGGGGGGGGAAAAGACTGGCTGTTATTCTTCAATACCTCTAAAAGAAAACTAGGAAAGATTTATCACAATTGAGCAGGCTCTAAATTTATTCCAGTTCTGATGAGCGGACGTACTCTCATTGGTACTTCTTGCCTCAAATGTCTGTTCGGACTAAGGCCACGGGAAGTACCTGACCCCTGCTATTCTTTACGATGACAAAAGCCAGATCGGGACAAAAAACAAAAAAAAATGGAACACTATAGTCAACTATAGGAAGGAACTGCATATTCTTCACTTTTCAGTCTCGATAGAGTCCAAAGGCATCTCTGGGTCCTTGCGTTTGTTAAAATAATTTCTACCCTACAATCTTTTTCTGAGAGAGAGAATTCGCAAACCTATGGCTGATCTCTATTTCCATGAAAAGTGCTCTGCTCGGACGAAATACACTAGTTCCACCAGTTCGCAACTTTTCACTATGTTACACACATTGGAGGGAACCACTCTCATTCCCTTTTGATATGTCCCGGAAAGGTATATATATATATATATATATATATAATTCGAGGTAGTTAAGCAGTTTAGGCAAACTCAACCGGGTAGGACAATCTAGTACGTAGACTTAATGGACTATACTCGTCGTATGCAGTATCTTGAAACGTAGGCATAGTCAATAGACATAGACGAATAGCCGTAGACCTCTAGTCGTATAGACGGATGGACGCAGACCTCTAGTCGAAGACCTCTAGCGTCCTCGCCTTCGCCTGTATTTATGGCTGACACCAGCCAATCACATTAATGTAAAGGGGGAACCCAAGTATATCCATATTCATTACATATTCATTACATCACCTTTGCTTTCCACTGGTGAGATGTAAGTTCCACTCAAGCAAGATCTTCATGTGAACCGCCGCTTTGTGATAGCCTTCAAATACTTACCCATACACCATATATATAAAAAGATTTATCATATTTTTGAGCACATTGTTTTGTTTTGTGTCGAGCAGGAAAAGAAAATATGCAATTAAGAGATTCCCAAATTTTTACTCAATCGTAAATAATGGAAATTAGGAAAGTGACACAAGCCGTAATTATTGTTCAGTGAAAGAAATTAATTAATTAGCTTTACTGTAATAGTATTTGCATTCCTTCGATAAAGATTTGCCAATAAATATTGATATAATGTTATTTTAAAAAATCTTTATTCCTGTTTTTTTAATTACACTCGTAACGTTTGATGTCACAGCGTATTAATCCGTTCTATTATAAGATTCTATTATAAGACCGTTATATATATATATATATATATATATGTAAACACGTTACGGAAATTAACGAATTTTAACGAAACTTGGTTAAAAGCAACCGACAATTTGTAATGAATTATTTAATTTCCGTAACATGTTTACATTTGTTGACATTACGATACATTTCAGAGCAGATATGCTTGTTTGCGGTAAAAATTGAAAATTGTGTTACATAAGCATGATAAAAACCTCATCTGATCAAGAGACTATCCATGGTCGAATGGTCAAGACGGTACCAGATCAAATGGTATGCTTCCCCTATGTAATAGGGGTCGCAGGTTTGCAGGTTTGAATCCTGCTGGATAGCACACATTTTCGTAATAAAATTTATCGTAAAATAATCAGGCCGGTAGATATAAATATAAAAATACTGTTTAATTAAAAACAGAATATCTACTTAAATACGGGTATCGGTAAAAATAATGTTCAAAAGAATTCATTATATATATATATATATATATATATATATATATATATATATATATATATAAGTGATATATATATATATATATCACTCTTCATAAGAGAGAGTTAGAATAGTCAGGCAACGTCGACTCAGTTATTTTTTTACTTCTAGTTATTAAACTTTACTACGAGTTATGAAAGCTCTTGCCGCATGTTTGCTTTTTAACAGTGCCTTATCATTTTATTTTTTTGCAATAATTATGTCATCGAGTAGTGAAGAATATATATATATATATATATATATATATATATATATATATATTATAGTAAGGACCGTTATATATATATATATATATATATATATATATATATATATGTATGTATGTATAACTTAAGTTTAGTGTATCAAGGCAGCAAATAATTTTCTAAACATATGCTGTTAAATATAAGAGACAATGAATGTTCATTATGTTTAATCATGAGCCGTTCTAAACGTCGTATTTTGGTTTTAATTTCAGTTGAAAATAAAGACGAAAATTCTCCAACATTTGGATAATTTTTTATTGAGTTGGTTCTAAGCTTTCAGACGTCAGTTATTTTTGGTGACTATTGCCGTTGCCTAGCGGAGTTTTATGTCAACACAAAATAAAATCGTCGCTGATGGTGGATGTTATTGTGTTACCGTCTTAATAACCTCTCTGAAGATGGCTCATGTGAGCCGAAAGCTTAGAACTAAATTAATAAAAAATTATCCAAATGTTGGAGAATTTTTGTCTTTATTTTCAACTGAAATTAAAGCCAAAATACGACGTTTAGAACGGCTCATGTTTAAACGTAATATACATTCATTGTCTCTTATATTTAACAGTATATGTCTAGAATATATATATACCCGGAGTGATATGATTAAATATATATATATATATCTTTTGAATCATTTTCTTTTTCTTTATGCCTTAATGAAAGATACTCAATTGTAGGTGCATCAATATATATATTGCCGTCATTTTAGACGGTATATCAATATAAATATTGTTTCGTCATTTTTAACGGCACAGACGCACTCGTTCATATTTAACTAAGTACTCTCAGCTGAATGGCCAGGTCATCGGTGATAAAACTGCTTTTCACCTTGGATAAAAACCTAACATCTTTAGAAGTAAACATAAAAATAATCCAAAGAATCTGCAATATCATTAATCTTTATCTGGCATCTCGGTTTTAGTCACTTTCCCTGTGTCTTACCTATAAACATTTTTATGGTACTCTTTATTATTAAGTTTTCTTTTTGGTACATCGAATAGACGAATTGAAGCGCAGTACTAGATTGGCTGCAAGGTCTCATTATTTTAAAGTTGGGATCGCTAGATGTAACCATAAGTTCTATGCTAACAGTTTCTTCTCTCACACTTCGCTTCTGGGGATCTCTTTTGAATTATTACTTTCCAGTCAATTTTGATCTTGTTGTGGAGTAGTTTTCGCACTGAAGGTTATAATCGTGTTATCTCAGTTGCTAATCGACTTAAAGTACCTAAAAGTTAAATAACAGGACAGATTGGGGTCTATAGCCTTGGTTGGCAACCAGTCTACCAAAGAAAGTGATGCCAAACTACTGCGGGATAATCTTCTGCCCAGTCAGTCATGTCTTTTTCGAGACATGATTACCCAAAGCGTGTATCACGTATGGTACTTAACTGACTATTTGTGAGCTATGTTGAAATGCCGCATTGGCTTAATCTTTTATCTTTCTTTGACAGGCCTGTCTGCAATATGGCACAACCCATATAGTGAACTAAGACTTTCAGGAGGTGAACAGTCACGCACAGTGTCTATATAACACACAAATAAGAACAAGCAAAGATTTTCCTACTTTTGTTTTGCCGAAAACATTTTTTATTGTCTAGACGTAATTATTGATCCAAACACGCGCCGCTTGCACGACTTGTAAACACTTCATTTGATTTTTACTTCAAATATGTAATTCAAGTTCGTATCAAGAAAAAAACCCGACATTAATTGGGGATAATTTGCTTGAAAGAATAAAAGGCTATGAAAATCTAAAATCAAACTCAAGTGCTATCTAGGCACAACGCGAAACTTTTTTTCTTACTAGCTAGCGTTTTGTGAGTTTGATTGGTGGGTTGCCTAAATTTGCTTAGCGGCATATCAATTCCTGTATGGGTTACCTAAGGCCGAAATTTTAATATTTTGAACGCAATCGCTCCCGTATTCTTGCTTTCCTGACGGCTACAACCTCCAGAAATTTAAATGCAAAGTCAATACTCATCTACTAACCACTGGACTCTAGCTATCTCCCCACCCCTGTATAACCTTCCCTTTCTCTCCACCTATGTATCTGTCATCGCACCTGCTTTCTATTGTTCCTTTCTAACTAGTTTGTACTCCTCACTCTTTTCTAATTAATCTTTGTACATTTATGTAACCCCCTGCACATCAGTGGCGTTTCCGCCTTGCTCGGGGTGAAATGATTAAAAAAAAAAAATCGCATGCCTTCGACTACAAATAAAATGTATTATTAGTCATTTTGGTATAAAATTATATTGCTGGTAATTTTACCATCAATAGGTGTTGTTGGTAATTTTCTTATATAAAAATGTATTTTTGTATTTTTACCATAAAAGGGGATTTATATATTTTCCCAGTGTTTTATTTTTGTTTGGGGATTTGGGGATTAACTATTTGCTCACAGCTGGGACCCTAACAGGTGTTTCTACCCGGATCAGGGTGGATTATACGGAAGTAGGTTGGCATTGCCGGTAGACTGGTTACCAGTCAAGGTAATAGAACCCAATCTGTCCTGTTATTTAACCCATAACTGGAGGGAGAACAGATAAATTATATTACATTATTATATTAAGTATAATTAATGGAGGATCAGTTTATTACTTTATAAGAATAGAAAACCGAGCCCCCATTTTATGCTCAGGCGAAGTTTTAATTATGTTTCCAACTATTATATTCAATCAGTCAGTCAAGTGCCATACGTAATACACGATTGGGCGATCATATCTCGAAAGATTATCCCGCAGTAGGTTGCCATTGCTTTCTGCGGTAGACTTTCCAGACATGATTGCCCGAAGCGTGTTTCACGTATGGCATTTGACAGACTGATTGAATATAATAGTTGGAAACATGATTAAGGCTTCTCCGGGGTATAAAGTGGAGGATTAGTTTTATATTGTTATAAAGTAATAAACTGATCCCTCACTATTATTACTTAATAATATAATACATCTCTCCCTCCTCTAGCTATAAGTCAAATAACAGGACAGATTGGGTTCTATAGCCGTGGCTGGCAACCAGTCTAACGCAGAAAGCAATGGCAACCTACTGCGGGATAATCTTCTGACCAGTCAGTCATGTCTCTTTCGAGACATGATCAGCCAAGCGTGTAACACGTATGGCACTTAACTGACTGACTGCATGTAATAGAAATATAATTAAAACTTCTACTGGGTATAAAGTGGGGGATCAGTCTTATATCGTTATGAAGTAATAAACTGATCCCCCACTAATTACTACATAATAATGTAATACAGCTCTTCCCCTTCTAGCTATGAGCCAAATAACAGGACAGATTGGGTTCTATAGCCTTGGTCGGCAACCAGTCTACCGCAGAAAGCAATGCCAACCTAGTGAGGGATAATCTTCTGACCAGTCAGTCATGTCTCTTTCGAGACATGATCAGCCAAGTGTGTATCACGTATGGCACTTATCTGAATGAGTGATTGGATGAATAATAGAGTAAAATAAATTTTAAAAAAAACATGTCAATATGAAGAAGTATTAAGTAATTCTCATTTTGAATGTATACTATTGTAGGAACATCGACGCTACATAATCTTCGACTCAGGTGTTTATTATATTTAGTATATGTGCATGTACCTCATGTGTAACGAAGATACGCGTGTTATATCTGAATCCAATTTGTCCCTGAAGTATCGTAGTTGTTAACTGATACTATTAAAGTGAGCGTTTAGACTGTTATAGAGTTAATGGCATATTCTCGTTTACGCTGACACGCGGAAATTGAACTTTTACATCGGAGGCGGTCATTTTAACCACTAACCAATCAACAAGTTATGACGTTTGTGTGCTTACACTTGTTACTATCACGATGAATAGACGTGAGTGGGATTGAGATGGGGGAATGTGAAAAAGGTCATCGCCAAAGTAACGATTAGGCTAGCAGTCATTTTCTGATATAATTAACTGACTTTTAGAGAGTGTACAGCGATGAAGTCTGTCGTGGAAGGAGTAAGAGGAAAAAAAAAGGAAAGAGAGTTAAGCCAAGTAAAGTCATATAATGTTGCTTTGAAAAAGTAGACGAAAAGAAGGAGAGAGAGAGAGAGAGAGAGAGAGAGAGAGAGAGAGAGAGAGAGAGAAAATCACGTTTTTGTTAAAGAGTAAAATCTCTTCGTCAACGAATGCATACCATTGCTGTCATGCCCTTTCCAACAAGTGCTATTACCCCCACCGTGTTAACAGGGAGTTAAGGAGTCTGGGCATGGAGCGAGGAGGCGCATGCCTATTAGGACAAGCGTGTGCGCATGATCTAGACGCATAAAGATTTTCACTAATCTCAGACAGAGGGCAAAATGAGGGGGAATCAAAGGCAGGCGAGAAACATTAAATCCTGCCAGATCCTGAAAATTGGAAAGGATGGGAGATCCCAACATTTTGGGAATCCACTGAAAGAAAAAGAGTTGTACGTATTTGTTATAGTGAAACATACCTATTCCTCAGATAATGGACTCTCTCTCCTATATTAATAAGAGTTAACAGGAAGTTAACTCGAGAAGTTTTTGGAAGTTCATAGGAGTTCTTTAGAGTTCGACTGGAGTTCAGTAGAACTACTAGTTTGTTCCAGTTTGGACATAGTTGAACTAAGGAAGTTGATATTAGTCGGCAGTTAGCCGAATACTAAGGAGTCAGCTTTCAGTGGAAGATTACCAAGTTCCTAACATTTTGGGTACGTTAAGTCGATTAGCAACCAAAATAGCACGATTATAACCTTCACTGCGGAAACTACTCCACAACACTAATATATATAGGTATTACCGGAAAATGTTTTATATAATATGTATTGCTGATATTTTTATTATAAATATATGTTTTATACTTTCATAAAATTTTGGTTTTGTTTTAGGGTTCAATATTTGGCATTAGCTGGAACCCTTACAGGTGTTACTACTCCAAGTCAGGGAGAACCTGAGTATATAGAACCCAATCTGTCCTGCCATTTAACTCATAGCTGAAGGAAGAAGAGATATATTATATTACATTATTATATTAAGTATAATTAGTGGGGGATCTTTTTATTATTTCATAAGAATAGAAAACCGATCTCCCACTTTATTCAGTAGAGGTTTTAATCATGTCTGTAACTATTATATTCAGTCAGTTAAATGCCATACGTGATACACGCTTTGGGTAATCATGTCTCAAAAATCTGACTCCTTAGTATTCGGATAACTGCCGACCAATATCAACTGCCTAGTAATTATACTGAACTCCAATAGAAGTCTAAAGTACTCCCATGAACTTCCCAAGTATTTCTTCTGTTAACTCTCTGTTAACTGTTATTAATATAGGAGGGTGAGTCTATTATCTGATGAATAGGTGTTTTTCACCATAACAATATTGGAACCATGGCTCCTGTTTCTCTAAGCAGATCTGCCAATATACACGAGTTAGAAAAAGTACAGGGTGGGGCAGAGCAACTTGTTTATTTGGAATAACAAATAAAACAAAAGTAATGCAGATATACATGTAATTCTTTAAACAGCATCAATTACAACCTTTAAATTTTATGTTTGACAAGCTTTAAAGATGATATCAGTTAGATGGCGTCCATTCTGCTCAATACACTGGGTTAATCGTACTTTGAAGTTTCGGTCAACTCTTTCCAGCATATCGGAGGGTATGCTGGCGACAGCCTGACGAATGTTGTTCTTCAGGTGTGCCAGGGTGTTAGGACGATCGTTGTAAACAATTGACTTCAGGTAGACTCATTGAAAATAGTCACAGGGTGATAAATCAGGGTACCGTGCTGGCCCCTGCAGATCCCCGCTCAAATAGATGAGGTGTCCCGGAAAGTTCTGTTGCAAAACTTATTGACATGCGCGCTGTGTGTGCCGTGGCACCGTCCTGCTGGAACCATACATCTCCAACACCCATCTGGTTCAGTGTTGGTAGGAAAAACTCATTGATCATGCTGACGTAACGTTCAGATGTCACTGATACTGCCTGATCGTTTTCTTAAAAAAAAACCATGGACCAATTATGTCAATTCGCGATAGTGCACACAAAACAGTTACACGTTCTGCGTGTAGAGGACGTTGATGATGTTCTCTGGGGTTTTCAAGGCTCCAATAGCGCATGTTTTGCTTATTTACGGATAGCGAAAGATGGAAGTGAGCCTCATTACTGAAGAAAATAAGCGTGTCGCCAGGCAAGCCAAGAAGCGCCTCACATGCATTTTCACGAGCAACAAAATCGCGTGGATTTGTAGGGATGAACTTTCAATGAAGAATTCATCTCACAGAACGAGCAGACAACCCTAAAGCATGTTTGCGGGCAGACCATCGGGCGGATCTCAAAACAGATTGTTTCACCGCTTCAATGTTTTGGGGTGACCTTGCTGTTCGTGGGAGGCCAAGTTTCTTCTTTACATCACCAGTTTCCCTGAAGTTGTTTACCCAGGAAACAATCGACTGCCGGCCGGGAACACGACCACTGGGGGTAATATTGAAATGTTTACGAAATGCACGTTGCGTGGCGACAATTGAGCCACCGCTTGGAAAATATGCCTCAACAGCAAAAGCGCGTTCCAACTTCGTCTACTGCATGATGCGCAATGAGGTTCCTGTAAAGTAAACAGAAACAAACTTTAAATCCCGCACTCTCGAGTAAGATACCCATCACTTCAGGGCACCAAATTCAAATGTGCAAGTTGCTCTGCCCCACCCTGTAGAAAAACAGTTTAGCAGAATAATTCCTAAAATTAAAAATATGGCTTACCCCTATAGCCTGGACATTTATCTAATTTGAAATGGAACACATTAATTTTGAATTAATACAGGTATGTTGTATGTTGAATTAATACAGATTATGCTGAAGTGCGTCTACGGGTATATCGTGTCGAATGCACCGGTTTCCGTTAAATAACCGAAGTTAATCAACATCGAGCCTGGTCAGTACTTAAATAGGTGACCATTTGGAAATACCAGGTGCTGTAAACGTAAGGACCGAGGATGGTCTACCAGTCCTCCAGATTTGGGTGTTGGGTGCAGGGCTAACAACCCTGCCCTGCAAAAAACAGTTTGTTACAAAAACAGCAACAAAAAAGCTGCTCCCCTATGCACCATTGGGTGTGATGGATAAATGATAATGATGATGATGATGATGATGTGGTGCAATGGATATCGGCTCAGAATAGAAATTCGGAGAGCCGAGTTCGAAATCCAGCTGTATTCGTTGCTTTCACTTATGCGTAAATAGTATTAATCCATCTCCTCTCTCCAGCTATGGGTTAAGTATCAGGAGAGATTTGGTTCTATAGCCTTGACTGGCGACCAGTCTACCGCAGAAAGTAATAGACAACCTACTGCGGGATAATCTTCGGCCCAGTCAGTCATGTCTCTTTCGAGAGATGATCGCCCAAAGCGTGTATCACGTATGACACTTAACTGACTGACTGAATATGATAGTTGGAAACATGATTAAGGTTTCTATTCGGCATAAAGTGGGGTATCAGTTTTATATTGTTAACCTGATCCCCCACTAATTACTACGAAATAATATAATACAGCTCTTCCCCTTCTAGCTATGAGTCAAATAATAGGACAGATTGGGTTCTATAGCCTTGGTCGGCAACCAGTCTATCACAGAAAGCAATGGCAACCTACTGCGGGATAACTTCTGCCCAGTCAGTCATGTCTCTTTCGAGATATGATCGCCCAAGCGTGTTTCACGTATGGCACTTAACTGACTGACTGTATGTAATAGAAATATAATTAAAACTTCTACTGGGTATAAAGTGGGGGATCTGTCTTATATTGTTATGAAGTCATAAACTGATCCCCCACTAATTACTACATAATAATATAATACAGCTCTTCCCCTTCTAGCTATGAGTCAAATAACATGACAGATTGGGTTCTATAACCTTAATTGGCAACCAGTCGATCGCAGAAAGCAATGGCAATCTACTGCGGGATAATCTTCTGCCCAGTCAGTCATGGCTCTTCATAGAGATATGATCGCCCAAGCGTGTTTCACGTATGGCACTTAACTAACTAATTTGGATAAAAGAATTGAATAGCAGGACAGATTGGGTTCTATAGCCTTGGTTGGTAACCAGTCTACCGCAGAAATCAATGACAATCTACTGAGGGATAATCTTCTGTCCAGTCAGTCATGCCCCTTTCGAGATATGATAGCACAAAGCGTGTATCACGTATGGCATTTAACTGACTGATTTGGATAACAGAATTGAATAGCAGGACAGATTGGGTTCAATATCCTTGGTTGGCAACCAGTCTACAGTAGAATCAAATGCAGAAAAATTTGCCTAATCACTTATAGATTGAAATAGACAAGCATGTATCACGTATGGTACTTAACTGACTGACTTAAAATAAATTCAACTGAGGACATAGGTTTCACAAAATTTTACTGAAAACCGTTATAAATCCACCAAAGGAGATCCATTAAAAATTCAGTGGCTGCTTTATCACTTGAATATACGAAAATATTCGTTTTCACATCGGGTACTGAATGAATGGAACACACACACACACACACACACACACACACACACACACACACACACTCATTTGGCAGTCCAGCCAAAATTTTAGACGTCTTCACAAAGGCGATCAAAATACAATTTGATTATAATGCTCGCTTCTTCATAAATTTTCTTTTTTCGTATTTTTGCACACCCAGTTAGCCATTGTGACTTCACTGCCTTGCATGGTGTAGATTCGATTTAAGAATTATTTATAAGTGTTTTTCATATGAATTCCAATGTAGGTTAATTAAACCTACATAGATTCAGACAGTTAAGTGCTATACGTGAAAGAAGCTTGGGCCATCATGTCTAGAAATAGACATCGCTGACTGGGCAGATTATCACGCAGTAGGTTGCCAATGCTTTCTGCGGTAGACTGGTTGCCAACCAAGGCTATAGAACCCAACTTCTTCTGTTATTTGACTCATAGCTAGAGGGTGAACAAATCTAAACTTATTTATAAATGGAACTGTGTGTGTGTGTGTGTGTGTCCGTTACCTATAGACTCCGAAACGGCTGAACCTATTTTCTTGAAAATTTACACAGTTGTACTATAAGCGTCTGCGAGTGTTCTTAGCTAGGTTTTGTGTCGAGGTACCCCCGATAAATTTGAAAATCGATGATCGAAAAAATCGGGTTATAGAAGGAGTGCTCCGATTTTAATCACACTTGATACACTCATAGACAAAAACATAAGAAACGATATTCAGAAGTTTCAAGGTTGCAGTTCTTACAATAGTGCAGAAAATCGATAATATATATATATATATATAAAAGGCAAGATGTCTGTGTGTGTGTCTGTTTATCTGTCTGTATGTCTGTATTTTTTCAGCCCTTTTATTTTAGTTTTTGCTTCGGGTTTGGGTCTAAGTAGGTATAATTGTAGTTCTTAGTCTCAGCCATGATACCATTTACTCAGAGGAAAACTAAAACTAAAAAGCAATAGTTGTTTCCAGTTAAAGCGAAACTGTAGACTGAAAGAAAAATGAATGGATGTAAGTCAAATTTTGATTTCCTGCTATCGATATCAAATAAGTTTTTTTCGTCGTAAACTAAATTTTGAAGGCTAAATAAGCCTTCAAAATTCAGTTTACGACGAAAAAAACTTATAGTTCGCTTTAACTGGAAACAACTATTGCTTTTTAGTTTTTCGTGCCAACGTCCAAAGAGTCTGAGCTCCAGGACCATGGATTAGTTTTAAAGCTTTCATTACACCCGAGCAACGCCGGGCTATACTGCTACTATGTCAATAAAAATGAAAAAAAAAGAAAACAGAAAAAATCTGAAATAAAAATTTCAATTTTGATTTGCAATGTAAAAGGAAATATGTTTGATTCATTTGCTATCAAATAAAAATCGATGTTCAATCCTTTATAGACACAGCTTTGTAAAACATAGATCTGTATAACGTCATAGATCTGTATAATATCATATTTGTAAGTCATAGTAGCAATGATAGAAGAGGTGGCAGTAGCTATCTGCAGACATGGAAAACAATTGACAAACAATATTTAATGTCCTCTTCATGATCAGAGTATAAAATTTGCTTTTCCTTCACATTAATTGAATAATAAAGTTGATTCGTCCAGTGAAAGTGAAAACTTTGATGATTGCAGCTCCAATAGCAATTTTCTTTCAAGATTGTTAGCCATTTCAACAATACGGCATTTCACTGTGCTTGCACTCAACAGAACAGCCTTTAAAACATTTTCTAGGTTTTTTTTAATCGTATCACCCTGAGCAAGGCGGTAATGCCACTGATGTGCAGAGGGCTACATAAGAGTAAATAGATTAATTAGAAGAGAGTGAAGAGAAAGACAAACCAGTTAGAAAGGAGCAAGAGAAGGATGGGTATGCAGGTGTGATGACAGTTGCAAAGGTGGAGAAAAAGGAAAGGATATACAGGTTGGTGTAGAAAGAACTAGAATTAAGTGGTTAAGAGATGAGTATTGACATCGCATTGAAATTCCTGGAGGTTGTAGCTGTCAGGAAAGCAAGAATATGGAAACGAGTTCCACAGGCGGGACGTGCGAGAGAAGAAGCTGAAGGAGTAGAATTGTCGTCTGCATTTGGTTGATCTAACTGTGAATGGGTGGGACCCAGTTGCCAATCTGGTTGCACGAGTAAACACCTGTTGCAGAGGTACCAGTGACTTAAGTTCGTTGGAGCAGAAGTCATGGAAGTATTTATAGAACAAAGGGAAGTCACATCTCGTCGGTGGGGAAGTGGCTGCAGTCGAGCCGCCAAGTCGGTACCTATCACATTACTGATTCTCCTTTGGAGCCTGTCGAGAACACTGAGATGAACAGCAAGGGCGCCTGACCATAGCCTTCATCACATTTCGAATAACCTTAAAAAAGACAGGTATAACCTCTTCTTCACCGATCGAGTGAGGTTTTTCACTTCTTTGCAATAACAAGGATTACATTGTTGAAGGCGTTCACTACGAATCATTTTCAGATGTTCTTTCTTCTTAGATGGCTTCATGCAATCAAGGAACATGGAAATCAATTCATGTTGCGGTGAAGTAATGAATGTGCGTTGTTGTGCAGTGGATATCGGTTCGGAACGAGAAATCGGGGAGCCGAGTTCGAATTCCCGTTGAATTCCTTGCATTCACTTACGCACAAATCCCCTTGGGAAAGGTATTAATCCGTCTCTTCCCTTCAGTTATGAGTTAAATAACAGGACAGATTGGATTCTACAGCCTTGGCTGGCAACTAGTCTACCGCAGAAAACAATGGCAACCTATTGCGGGATAATCTTCTGCCCAGTCAGTTATGTCTCTTTCAAGACATGATCGGCCAAGCGTGTATCACGCATGGCACTTTAACTGACCGTATGAATCCTAATTTCAAATAATCTTTATTATGCTGTCTTCAATTTTTTCAATGTCTTGTATAGTTTAAAAACAAAGGAATATTTATGCAAAAATGAAATCAATTTAAGAGTATATATATATATATATATATATATATATATATATATATATATATATATATCTGCGGGGCTCACGTACACGCGCACGTGCGCCCACCGGGGCTCACACAAACATATATGAGTCGTATGGGGCCAGACATATATCTAAATATCGGTGGGCGGACGCGCGCCTGTGTGTGTCTCTGCGTATGTCAATGGTTGTACAAGTGCGTATATGTTTCCGTTTGTCACGACGACAAATTTTCCTCCTAATTTTCCTCTCACTTCTACAAAAATACACCAATATACGCAGCACGACATATAGCTAATTTTAAAAATATTAATCAGTTTGTTTTACGATCGCAAGAGCGTGAAACCCAGGGTCACAAACTCACACCTATCTATATGATTATGTTAGCTCTATCACTGATATTGAGCACTTTCAAATAAGTACCGCGCATATATAATATATAAACAATATAGTATATATGACAAATTGCATATATATATCATCATCATCATTTATCCATCACACCCAGATTGTGCATAGGGCAGCAACTTTTTGTTGCTGTTTCTGTAACAACCTGTTTTTTATGGGGCAGGGTTGTTAGCCCTGGACCCAACCCCCAAGCCTGGAGGACCGGTGAACCATTCTTGGTCCTTACGTTTACAGCACCTGGTATTCCCAAATGGTCACCCATTTTAAGTACTGACCAGGCTCGATGTTGCTTAACTTCGGTGATCGGACGGGAACCGGTGTATTCAACACGATATATATATATACATTCACATTTCACACACACACACACACATACACACACACACACACACACACACACACACACACACACACACACATATATATATATATATAAATTAAAAAAGAATTAATTCAATGATGTTGGATGATCATTTCGATATGAAAATCCCCACGGGGGATAACACATCACCTCAGCAACAGAAAAATCCTTTCAGAAACTGGAGAAAAATCAGTCTAATTTTCCTTTTTAAATAGATTTGCAAAGAAATTTTTAAAAAATGAAAAAGAAAAAGGAAAAAAGAAAAAGATAAAACAAGATAAAATCAAATAAACAAGAAAAGAAAAAAGAAAAAATATATAGAAAATATATATATATATATATATAAAGTAGAATCCTTGAAATTTGGTAAGGTAAATTCTAATCGGACAAACTCCAAAAAGAACTCAGTTTTAAAATTTATTGCTAAATTTAAAAGAGTATTATACTCAGGAAACAAACGTTAGATATCTTTATAAATCCATTGGTAATAATATATTTCGCGGATCCAGCCGCTCCTCAGACCATATTCATGCAACAATGAATGTTTTAAATTTATCCAGATGAAGTCACGTGAAATAGAAAAGAGAAAACGAAAGATAAATATTAAGAAAAGAAAGAAAATTAGAAGAATAGAAAAAGGAGAAAGGAGGTTTAACTTTACGTATTAGATCTTAGCTTCGCGCAGCAGCTTTGACCTAGATTCTAAAAAAATCAAAAAAAAAAAAAAAAAAAAAGAAAACCGGCATTGACAAAAGAAATGAATCTTTTTCCGAGCTGCCAGTTGTGTATGACATTAAAATTTAAAATTTAAAAATTAAGGGTTGAATTTACGTTCGAAAAATAATTGTTAGTTTTTCTATTTAATTTTAATGGTAATAATAATAGTCGTATTATATTATTATATTTGCAGTAATGATAACATGGTAATAAAGAAATCAGAATCTAGGAAGCTAAGATTAAAAATAATTACAAATTAAGAACTTAAAAAAATTAAAAAAAATTAAAAATCTTTAAAAATTAAAAAAAATTAAGAACATAATTTAAAAAATAATTAAAAAATATATAATAAAATAAATAATAAAAAAATTATATGTAAATAAATAACTAAAAATATGTAAACCATAATAGAAAAATTACAACTAATAATAAAAAAAATAATAACAAAACATAAAAATAAAAATACTATAAATCCTATTAATGACGATAACATACAACCATAAGTGAATATAAATTAATAATTATTATTAATAATATAAAAAAAACAAAAAAACCCAAATTCTTTCATCAACGAAGGTATTTTTTGGTGAATCTAGGTCAAAGACTCTGCGTGAAGCTAAGGTCTAATACGTTAAGTTAAATCCCCTTCCCCCTTATTCTTTTCTTTGAAGCATCCATTATTAAAGTGGGGAAGTTTGTCAATTAACTGAGCAGAATGATGACCAATATATATATATATATAATAAAATGTGTAACCACAGTGTTTGCAAAAATCCCAAAAAGCAAAATATATATGCATTTTTAAAACTGCGCTTAAATTTACTAATTAAATGAAATAAACAAATATTGCATTATACTTGATGCAATCATTTCAATCGGGCTAAATGACCTTCATGATTATAAACTCCTTTTTACAGAGTTTGAACAAGTGGATTGTTATCTAAAATCTACTTGGAATAATTAAAAAGGAGTAAGCAATACTCAATGTAGCATTAAATAAGTAAGCTGCACTACAATTTAGCTTTGAGCAAAGAACACCATGGTCAGTCCGGTGGGTGGTGATCGCACCAGATCGAATGACGAGAGTCCAGAATGGCGCCCTGCAGTCTCCAAAATATTGTTTCGAGATTTACATGTTTTATTATTACTGTTTAACTTACATTTTCATTTGTCTATTTTTTGGGAAAAAAAACAACTTTCTTTCTTCCGATATTTCTTTTATTTTTTTTCTTCTTGATATGCACCCCAATACTAATTGCTTTATTCTTTCCTTCTTTCCTTCTTTCCTTCTTTCTTTCTTTCTTTCTCATTTCATTATTTTTCTTCGTTTTTCTATATGCCTTCCGATAATCATTTATCTATTCTTGTCTTTTTTATATTCTTTCTTTCTTTCTTTCCTTCCTTCTTTCCTTCTTTCTTTCTTTCTTTCTTTCTCATTTCATTATTTTTCTTCGTTTTTCTATATGCCTTCCGATAATCATTTATCTATTCTTGTCTTTTTTATATTCTTTCTTTCTTTCTTTCTTTCCTTCTTTCCTTCTTTCTTTCTTTCTTTCTCATTTCATTATTTTTCTTCGTTTTTCTATATGCCTTCCGATAATCATTTATCTATTCTTGTCTTTTTTATATTCTTTCTTTCTTTCTTTCCTTCCTTCTTTCCTTCTTTCTTTCTTTCTCATTTCATTATTTTTCTTCGTTTTTCTATATGCCTTCCGATAATCATTTATCTATTTTTGTCTTTTTTATATTCTTTCTTTCTTTCTTTCTTTCTTTCTTTCTTTCTTTCTTTCATTTCATTATTTTTCTTCGTTTTTCTATATGCCTTCCGATAATCATTTATCTATTCTTGTCTTTTTTATATTCTTTCTTTCTTTCTTTCTTTCTTTCCTTCTTTCCTTCTTTCTTTCTTTCTTTCTCATTTCATTATTTTTCTTCGTTTTTCTATATGCCTTCCGATAATCATTTATCTATTCTTGTCTTTTTTATATTCTTTCTTTCTTTCTTTCTTTCCTTCTTTCCTTCTTTCTTTCTTTCTTTCTCATTTCATTATTTTTCTTCGTTTTTCTATATGCCTTCCGATAATCATTTATCTATTCTTGTCTTTTTCATATTCTTTCTTTCTTTCTTTCTTTCTTTCTTTCTTTCCTTTCCTTTCCTTTCTTTCTTTCTTTCTTTCTTTCATTTCATTATTTTTCTTCGTTTTTCTATATGACTTCCGATAATCATTTATCTATTCTTGTCTTTTTCATATTCTTTCTTTCTTTCTTTCTTAGTAGTCCTATTTCCACAAAAAAAAAAATACTTCTTGGTTTAATACAACGGAGCGAAGGAAATTACTATTAGTGGTATTGTTGATTTTATTGTAATTCGCGATATGAGCTCTGCTTAAAAAATATTTGATACTATGTGCTTGTAAAATCCGAAAGGTGGAGAAATTGGCTGGAAATTGGGAAAAAAGAAAAAAATCCCATTGTATTCAGAAGCGAATTTTTGCCCGGTAAAAGTGGAAGACAAATTTTGATGGTGTTAAGGTAAGGTCAGATCCTTACTTCTCACATTTGCTGGGAAAGGATTTGAAAATTTGAAAACCTAAAATGATGTAATTCAGAAGAAGAGGACGAAAAGAAAATTATGTCAGATGAGGTGCTGATATTTCATTGGTTGAACCAAGGGGATGATATAACTCTACCTTGAATTGTGTAGGTAGAAGAAATCTTATTGGTCAAATATCTGATTTGCATAAAGGTACACCGGGTCTCTCAGCATCCCCATAGAGAATTGGGGACAAGTATAAAAATCGAGACGCCAGTGAGAAAAATCAGTAGGAGCTGCTGCGCGAAAGAGGCCAGACGAATTTACTACCGCTGTCGTCAAAACTCCCTCTTTCGGCCGTTTCCGTAGAGTTTCGGTAAAGAGCTGTGAAAAGACTTTTTTACTTGGAAAATTGAAAGCTCAGATTATTCTTCACGAAAACTTCACTCTGTTGTCAACATTGAATCCGACGATTGTATATTCTATATATATATATATATATATATATATATATATATATATATATATATATATATATTCAGTAATTCATTCAGGCGTCTTTGAACTTATTCATTTATTTTTTTGTACCGTTGTTTATATTTTTCATCACAAGTGTACACGCACGTGTGTCCGGTCTGGTTTGAGGTGGTAGAGAAACGGCTACCGGGTTTCAATGTGTCTTTCCTGAGATCAATGAACACAGCGTGGGCAGGAAACTTTACCGTTGTAATAGACGTCTATGACGAGGCAATCATCACGATTAGCTACTCGAGAGTGTCGTCATAATCGGTGCCGTTTCGACAGCATCAACTCACACAGGTTCTGGTCATCATCAGAACAGGTTCCCGACAAGGTGCAGCGAGCCAGCTGGAGGCGGATTGTCACACCTACACTTCCCCGATATTTCGTTCTTTCATTTTTTGTTTGTTTGTTTGTTTCTTTTTTTGACACATCCCCAATCTTTCTTTCTTTCTTTCTACACTTGCTGGAACTTCTTTCTTTCTTTCTTTCTTTCTCATTTCATTATTTTTCTTTATTTTCCTCTATGGCTTCCTGTACTCATTTGTCTGTTTTTGTTTTTTGTAATAGCTTTTCTTTCTTTCTTTCTTTCTTTCTCGATGTTTCGTTTTTTCATTTTTCGTTTGTTTGTTTGTTTGTTTCTTTCTTTCTTTTTGCCACACATCTCCAATCTTTCTTTCTTTCTTTCTTTTTACACTTCCTCAATATTTCGTTCTTTCATTTTTTTGTTTGTTTGTTTCTTTCTTTCTTTTTCCACACATCTCCAATCTTTCTTTCTTTCTTTCTTTCTTTCTTTCTTTTTTCACTTCCTCAATATTTCGTTCTTTCATTTTTTGTTTGTTTGTTTCTTTCTTTCTTTTTTCTACACATCCCCAATCTTTCTTTCTTTCTTTCTTTCTTTCTTTTTACACTTCCTCAATATTTCGTTCTTTCATTTTTTGTTTGTTTGTTTCTTTCTTTCTTTTTTCCACACATCTCCAATCTTTCTTTCTTTCTTTCTTTCTTTCTCATTTCATTATTTTTCTTTATTTTCCTCTATGGCTTCCTGTACTCATTTGTCTGTTTTTGTTTTTTGTAATAGCTTTTCTTTCTTTCTTTCTTTCTTTCTTTCTTTCTTTCTCGATGTTTCGTTTTTTCATTTTTCGTTTGTTTGTTTGTTTGTTTCTTTCTTTCTTTTTTCCACACATCTCCAATCTTTCTTTCTTTCTTTCTTTTTACACTTCCTCAATATTTCGTTCTTTCATTTTTTGTTTGTTTGTTTCTTTCTTTCTTTTTCCACACATCTCCAATCTTTCTTTCTTTCTTTCTTTCTTTCTTTCTTTTTTCACTTCCTCAATATTTCGTTCTTTCATATTTTGTTTGTTTCTTTCTTTCTTTCTTTTTTCTACACATCCCCAATCTTTCTTTCTTTCTTTCTTTCTTTCTTTTTACACTTCCTCAATATTTCGTTCTTTCATTTTTTGTTTGTTTGTTTCTTTCTTTCTTTTTTCCACACATCTCCAATCTTTCTTTCTTTCTTTCTTTCTTTCTTTCTTTCTTTCTTTCTGCACCTGCCCGATCTTCTTTCTTTCTTTCTTTTTTCACTTGCCCGATCTTCTTTCTTTCTTTCTTTCTAAATCTATTCTTTTTATAATAACTGATCGGCCATGACTGTCATAGTGGTGGCAACAGAAGACCATTTATTTACGGAAAATATTTAATTGCTAATTTAAATATTGTCTCAACTTTGTTATTATTTCTCTTTTTCTTTAACATTCGTTCGTACAAATATCTTTTTCACGCTTACTATTTGCAATCTTATCACATCTATTTACAAAATCAATCCCAAACTTAATCAAGCCCCATCAAATCAGTTTACACTGAAAGAGATTATAACTTGTAAGTAATTATATTGACGCCACTCAACTGGTTATTATGAAGTCATGAGTTCAGTCCCTGGGCCACGCTGCATGCGATTATAAACCCGGCTGCATGGAGAAGCAGGTCGATATCATAAGAATGGATTGAAAGTTGAGCGTTCTGAAATCCCTTCAGATGTACACCGGACGGGAGAAGAGTGGGAACGCACTCTTGTGGTTGGATAAGTGCTTCTTTTCTCGCATTTCTCTCTCGTTTTTTCCGGCTACATGCTTTCCAGTTAACATCGGCGCAATGTGGCTTCCCTGTGTCTCTTCTACAAATACTTTCACGGTTCTGATGAAATTAGTTCACTGGTTCCCCCTATATATAAATTTAATGGAGCCACAAGATTAGCAACTAGGTCCCATTCTTTTACTGTGAAACCAATAAATTGTAAACGCAAATTCTACTCCATCAGCTTCTTTTCTCGCATTTCACGCCTGTAGAATTCCCTTCCATTTCACACTCCACTCTCGTGTATTGAACAGATGAAGAGGCTCATCCCTTGTTCCCTGTTTAGGATGTGGTTTCCAGCTTTCTCTTTTCCAATCTTTTCACTCCTTTTTCTTTTCTTTTTTTTTTCAATTGGAGTAGATAGACTAAACTGTCACCTGGTTCACACTCCACCCACATCTATTGAACAGATGAAGAGGCTCATCCCTTGTTTCCTGTTTAGGATGTGGTTTCCAGCTTTCTCTTTTCCAATCTTTTCACTCTTACGTAGCCCCCTGCACATCAGTGGCGTTACCGCCTTGCTCGGGGTGATATGATTAAAAAAAAATGTACATGTAATGTCAATCGTCATTTATTGTCTTGCCGATTCTTCTTCTTCTTCTTCTTCTTCTTCTTCTTCTTCTTCTTCTTCTTCTTTCTCCCTTCAGGACTTAGGCGATCATAGCTTTCCACGTCTTCATATCCCTGGTGGTTCCTAGAAAGCTTTCCCCTGTTACATCGCGCAACCTTCGTCCTACCATCCACCCACACAAGCCAGTCAAGTACGTTACATACTGTTTTTCCCTGACTCCTTTTCCCTCTATCTGGCCGGATAGTATCAGGTTCTCCAAGCCTTCCTTCCTCATTGCATGTCCCAGAAATTTAAGCTGTCTCTTCCTGATGCTCAGTATCAATTTCCTTTTCGTTTCCATCCTTTCCAAATCCTTATCATTGCTCACATGCTCGGTCCATTATATCCACAGCATCCTTCTGTCGAACCACATTTCAGTTGCTTCAAGTTTTTCCTTCATCTTCAAAGATATTGTCCAACATTCACTGCCATATTGAAGATCAGACCTCACATAGCAATGAAGTACTCTCTTCTTTGTTTCTAGTGAAATTTTCCTGTCTTTTAATACTTTACTTAGCTTCTGGAATGCAACCTTCGCCTTACCAAATGGGCTTCGGATTTCTGTGTCGCACCTTCAGTCTTCTGTTAGAACACTTCTCAGGTATCTAAATGTTTGTGCCTACTTCATTTTAGTATCCCTCACCTGTATTTGGCATTTTGGGCTGCTTTTTTTTTGCTGATGACTATTGTCACCCTCTTTTGCTACCTTCTGTAGGAGGTCTTGTAGTTTCCTTTCCGTGTCTGCTATCAACACTGTATCATCTGCGTATTTTATGTTGTTCAAATTGTGACCTCCGATGACAAATCCTGGCATAACACCCAGGGTCCTCAAAATAGTCTCGCTGTACAAGTTGAATAGATCCGGTGAAAAACGCATCCTTGTTTTACGCCCCTTTCTATCTTTGTATATCTGCTGAATTCGTTACCTGTCCGTATGCAGGTGGTTTGCTGCCAACAAAGATTCCTGATTACTCTCATGTCTTTCCTAATTACTCTTCGATTATTTTCGCTACTCAGTAATGTTTCTGTTTTCTAATTCTTTCTGTGTCTTAGTGACTTTATTGTCTTACTTGTGATAAATCCGATTAAGAAACTTAGAGTTGTGAGTTCGATACCAGCCTACAGCAGTGGTGAACAAGTAACTTGTAGCGTTAGAAGGAGATAACACATGACTTTCAATTGTGACATTACTACTACGCAAGGAATGAGAATGATATACTCCAGAGGTTGTAATAAAAGGTTCAGTTCGAAATTCCTTGCACCTGAAGAAGGCCGAAACGTCGTACAAATGGCAACAAAGTTGAGGACAATAGTCCGAATAATGTAAGTTTGCTGGTGTTGTTGGGATCAGTCTACCCTGCTTTTGTTCCTAATCTGTCAGAATTTCAAAAATTTAACAACAACAACACTATCACATCTTTTAAATGTAACATAAAAAGGCTATTTTTTAAGTAAAGGTAGAAGCCGAAAGTCAGTTGAAATGACATTTTTCATAGCACTACCTAAGAAGCCAGGTGCAAAGGAATGTGAATTCCACCGAACAATGGAATGTGAATTCCACCGAACAATCGGCTTACTGAGCCGCACAGTAGAATCGGCCCAGAGATAGGACAAGAACAGTGTGGATTTGTTAAAAATAACGGAACAACGAATGCAATATTTATGCTCAGGATGAAAGAGCAATATAAATGCAGAAAGACCACTATCTGTGCTTTATACTATGCAAAAGCATCTGACAAAGCACGACATAAAAGACTTGATAGAGATGCTCAACAACCTCAACATTTTCGGAAAAGACATTAGGACAATCAAGAATATCCATTGGTAGCAAACGGCTTGCGTACGGGTAGGAAGTGAATTCAGTAGGTATACAAAAATAGAAAGGGGCCTAAGACAAGGATGTGTTTTCTAACCGGATCTATTCAACTTAAACAGCGAAACAAGTCTGAGAGAAATAAAACCCTTGCCAGGATTTGTCACAATCTCAACAATGTAAGATACGTAGTGCTGATAGCAGATACGGAAAAGAAAAGGCAGGACCTTCTACAGAAAGTAGCAAGAGAAAGCGAGAAGAAAGGACTAAGCACAATTTTCAAGAAAACTGAATGTATGGTCATCAGCAAAAAGAAGACCCCAAAATGCCAACAACAGGTCGGAGAAACTAAAATAAAAGAAGTAAAGAGATTTAAATACCTAGGAAGCATGCCGACAAAGGATGGAAAGTGTGATGTTGAGATCCAAAAGACACATTGACATGGCTAAGGATGCATTTCAAAAGCTAACCAGAATACTGAAAGACAGGAAAATCTCTTTGGAGACAAAGAAGAAAGTGCTGAATTTCTATGTAATATCTGTTCTTTTGTATGACAGTGAATGTTGGACGGTCTCCTCAAGGATGAAAGAGAGGCTTGAGGCAGAAGAAATGAGGTTCTACAGAAGGATCCTGATGATACCATGGACTGAGCACGTGACTAACGACGAGATGTTGGAGAGGATGGAAACGAGAACAAAACTTATACTTAATATAATGAAGATACAGATAAGGTTTCTGGAACATGTAATGAGGAAGGAAGGTTTGGTGAATCTAATACTCACAGGGCGGATATATATATATATAGAGAGAGAGAGAGAGAGAGAGCGAGAGAGAGGGGGAAAGCAGTGCGAGACATAATTGATGGGCTTGAGCAAATGGATAGTGGATCAGGGTTTCGGAAAAATACCAAGAGGAAAAATATTAACCTCTAGGGCCATTCGTATCATATTTGATACAGTATGAAAACAAGCCTTGAAAGAAATATTTTCCTGAAAAATTTTTTAAGAGAAATATTTTATAAATTTCAAATGAAAGCAGTACTGACTGCTCAGTCAATGAATACCAAATGTTTCCTTATAGGGAAATACCAAATGTTTCCTCATAGGGAAATACTGTATCAAATATGATACGAATGGCTCTAGAGGGTTAACGGCCCCATTGGTCCTTCTATTTTTACTTTCAGGGGATTTATGTTGGCTTTTAACCTTTCCTAGGGCCATTCGTTCATCATATTTGATACAAAGGTAAAAATGAAAACAAGCCTTTGAAAGAAATATTTTCCCTAGAAAAATTTTTTAAGAGAAATATTTTATAAATTTCGTAAATGAAAGCAGCACCTAACTGCTTCAAGTCAATTAATACCAAATGTTTCCTTATAGGGAAATACCAAATGTTTCCTCATAGGGAAATACTGTATCAAATATGATACGAATGGCCCTAGAGGGTTAACGGCCCATTGGCCTCTATTTTTACTTGGGGATTTATGTTGGTTTAACCCTCTAGGGCCATTCGTATCATATTTGATACAGTATGAAAACAAGCCTTGAAAGAAATATTTTCCTGAAAAATTTTTTAAGAGAAATATTTTATAAATTTCAAATGAAAGCAGTACTGACTGCTCAGTCAATGAATACCAAATGTTTCCTTATAGGGAAATACTGTATCAAATACGATACGAATGGCCCTAGAGGGTTAATCATGTTTTCAACTATTTATTCATTTTTAGTCAGTTAAGTGTCTCGAAAGAGACATGACTGACTAGGCAGAAGATTATTCCGCAGTAGGTTACCATTACTTTCTACGGTAGACTGGTTGCCAGCCAAGGCTATAGAACCCAATCTGTCTTGTTATTTGACTCATGGCTAGATGGGGAAGATATGTACTACATTATTAAGTAACAATTAGTGGGGGATCAGTTTATTACTTCATGCAAATAGAAAACCGATCCCCCACTTTATGCCCATTGGAAGCCTTAACCCTCTAGGGCCATTCGTATCATATTTGATACAGTATGAAAACAAACCTTGAAAGAAATATTTTCCTGAAAAATTTTTTAAGAGAAATATTTTATAAATTTCAAATGAAAGCAGTACTGACTGCTCAGTCAATGAATACCAAATGTTTCCTTATAGGGAAATACCAAATGTTTCCTTATAGGGAAATACTGTATCAAATATGATACGAATGGCCCTAGAGGGTTAAGTAGTAATTAGTGGGGGAATCTGTTTATTACTTCATAACAATATAGAACTGATCCCCCACTTTATGATACGAATGGCCCTAGAGGGTTAAGAGCGACAAAAAACAGAGTTAAGTAGTTCATGGTCACCTACGTTCTGAAGGAAATGGCACATGAGAAAGAATAATTTTTTTTAGAAATATACAACAGCAATAAAATATTCAATTTTCCTTGCAGTGAATTTTTTTAATAAAATAATTAATGTCCTTATTATAGTTTGAAATGTGCGGACAGATTTAATTTATGACGGTCAACCTAATATAATTGTGAGTTCGTTGTCAAAGGCTTTGTAGGCAGTTTCTGGTTAATCCTCCGTACTGTTTTCGTGGACAAAGCCTTAGTCGGGGGCTGATTGCTGTTTTTTTTTCTATTCTCAGGTCGTTCAAAAAACTCAACAACTGATGAACAAGTTGATCCTAATCACCGTATGGTTTTGGATGACAGACATCTTACTGTCTGTAGATAGTTAAGTTCATAGGCATTAGTTCTGGTTCGGCGCACACTGTTTTAACTGAGATCTTGGGATGAGCAATCTGTCTGAAAGATGGATGCCAAGGATGCTGACACCAGAGCAGAAGCAGAAAAGCGTTGACATTTTCATTAGACTCCTAACTCGCTTCCAGGCTGATTCTATAAATTTCCACCGCAGATTATTAACTCAAGATGAAACCTGGGTTCACCACTTCGAAACTGTATCTAATATTTAAAGCAAACAATAGAAATACCCTGGTTCTCCATCTTTGAAGAAGTTCAAGTTGGAAGTAAGGTAATGGCGTAATTATTTCCTGTAAAAGGGGGGAAAACTATTAATGAACAGTAATATGCATCACCGGCGCAATGTGGCTTCCTTGTGTCTCTTCTACAAATACTTTCACGGCTCTGATGAAATTAGTTCACTGGTTCCCCCTATATATAAATTTAATGGAGCCACAAGATTAGCAACTAGGTCCCATTCTTTTACTGTGAAACCAATAAATTGTAAACGCAAATTCTACTCCATCAGCTTCTTTTCTCACATTTCACGCCTGTGGAATTCCCTTCCATTTACTTGCTTCTCAGACAGCTACAATCTCCAAGAATTTAAATGTAAGGTCAATAGTCATCTCCTATCTCACTAACCTGCATCCTCTCTCTCATGCTCCTTTCTCCGTTCACTTCACTCTCATCAGTATTCTCATTGTTCTCTTGCCCACTTCCTGGTACCCACTATAACCTGTCACTCTTTCTCATAACTTTCATCCTATGTAATTGTTTTGGGGAAACACCCCTATTCCCCAAGATAATGGACTCTCCCTCCTATATTAATAAGAGTTAACAGGAAGTTAACGGGCGAAATTCTTAGGAGTTCTTAGGAAGTTCATAGGAGTTCTTTAGAGTTCTATTGGAGTTCAGTAGAACTACTAGGCAGTTGATATTAGTCGACAGTTAGCCGAATACTAAGGAGTCAGCTTTCAGTGGAAGATTACCAAGATCCTAACATTTTGGACGCGTTAAGTTGATTAGCAGAAGACATAGCGCGATTATAACCTTCAGTGCGAAAACTACTCCACAACAGTGTTTCACACCGTTTTATTTTTCATATGGCTTTTAATGCGTTTAGATAGATATACATGATGAAGAAGGAGAGACATTGCTTTAAAAAAATCATTGCCGAGTAATGAAGATGCTATAATGGAGATAATAGAGGTGCCTAACATTTTGGGCGCGTTAAGTCGATTAGCAAACGACATAGCGCGATTATAACCCTCAGTGCGAAAACTACTCCACAACAGTAAGCCCCTGCAAAACACTTTGGGCGATATGATTATAAAAAAAATCAGAATTAAGGCAGCTGAAGGAAGTAATAAACGCAGAGGGGACCTGAGGAGGGCAGGTGTTCTATTGTTTCAGGATAACGCGCCCTTTCTCACTGCCCAAGTTGCAGTAGCCAACTGTAACCTTAACTTGGAAAAACGAAAAAGTATACATAACAGCTAAAAGATTATTAAACATCAACATTAGTGATATAAAAGCACCCCACACAGATTACAAACCTCTAATCAACAACTTTATTATGACCAAATGGCAAGAGTTGTGGAACTCCTGAAAAAATAACAAACTCTACAAAATTAAACCCATCCTCAAAGAATGGATAGAAGTTAAAATTTCCAATAGGAAAATGTCAAGAAGAGAATAAGTAGTAATGACTAGACTTCAAATAGGCCACACCGCTGTCACCCATTCACACCTACTAAAAGGTGAGGAGGCACCAATTTGCATTCCATGTCAGGAGCTCTACGCAGTGAAACATATACTAACAAGCTGCACAGATCATGAACAAATGCGATTAAGATACTATCAAGAAAACAATCTGAAAGACATCTTCAACAAAGGTGACCCAAATGACCTTTTAGAATTTCTAAAAACAACAAAATTATATAACAAAATATAGTTTCAAAAGAAGATAGCACAACCATCACACATCAAATCACAACACCTCCACTTATATCTCGACAGCAATAGACTCACAAAAGATCAACAAGCAGTTAACAAAAATCAAACGAATTCTTCACCATTAAATGACCCAAAGGGGTAGATATACTGGTAAAATAAACAAACAAACCAAACCAAGCCTTAACTTGGAATCAAATCCACCTTACTCACTAGCATTAGCTCCAGCTGACTTCTTCCTCAAATTCTAAGTGTGTGGTTACCGTTTCGGAAACAACGATGAGATCTGATGTGCTGTGGAGGAGTTTTTATAGGACCATGACGCCACCTTCGACTGTGATGGGATTGCAATGCTTAAACATCGTTGGATCATGTGCATTGATGGCAAAGGGGACTAAATTGAAAAATAGTGAAAAACAGACTCGTTTCACCAAATTCTTCTGAATGAGGGTCAGAAATATTTGAACGACCCTTGTAGGTATGGATCAATTCTTTTTCTAGAGAATAACTCGAAATTACATCAAAGACTGCTAACAAAATATTTTACACTTCTATAAACATGAAATCACTTTCGGCCAGATCAATCTACGTTTCTTCAGCAGTGTAATGCATTGTACATTGAAATCTGCATATTCAGATAGGTATGTGCATATATATATATATATTTGAAATTGTACGTTGTCTTACGACATGTATCCATATGTGACGGTCTGAAATATCACTTCCTCTCACTCTAATAACTTTGATAATGTACTTCTTCCTCAATCTGTTCTCTTAATAATCGTAGTTATCTATCTATCTATCTATCTATCTATCTATCTATCTATCTATCTATCTATCTATCTATCTATCCTATCCTGTCTGTTCATATCTATCTATCTATCTATCTATCTATCTATCTATCTATCTATCTATCTATCCTAGTCTGTTCATATCTATCTATCTATCTATCTATCTATCTATCTATCTATCTATCTATCTATCCTAGTCTGTTCATATCTATCTATCTATCTATCTATCCTAGTCTGTTCATATCTATCTATCTATCTATCTATCTATCTATCTATCTATCTATCTATCCTAGTCTGTTCATATCTATCTATCTATCTATCTATCTATCTATCTATCTATCTATCTATCTATCTATCTATCTATCCTAGTCTGTTCATATCTATCTATCTATCTATCTATCTATCTATCTATCTATCTATCCTAGTCTGTTCATATCTATCTATCTATCTATCTATCTATCTATCTATCTATCTATCTATCTATCTATCTATCCTAGTCTGTTCATATCTATCTATCTATCTATCTATCTATCTATCTATCTATCCTAGTCTGTTCATATCTATCTATCTATCTATCTATCTATCTATCTATCCTAGTCTGTTCATATCTATCTATCTATCTATCTATCTATCTATCTATCTATCTATCTATCTATCTATCCTAGTCTGTTCATATCTATCTATCTATCTATCTATCTATCTATCTATCTATCTATCTATCTATCTATCCTAGTCTGTTCATATTAACTATCTATCTATCTATCCTAGTCTGTTCATATTAACTATCTATCTATCTATCCTAGTCTGTTCATATTAACTATCTATCTATCTATCCTAGTCTGTTCATATCTATCTATCTATCTATCTATCTATCTATCTATCTATCTATCTATCTATCTATCTTAGTCTGTTCATATCTCTCTATCTGAGTCTGTTCATATCTATCTATCTGAGTCTGTTCATATCTATCTATCTATCTATCTATCTATCTATCTATCTATCTATCTATCTATCTATCTATCAGGTTTTATTTTACTTGGTTGGGTTTTCTGTATGGAATTTGAATTGGCGCGGAAGGAAGACAACACAAAAGCTTAAGAAATAAGTTTCCCAAGAAAGCGTATTTGGCGAGTAGCGTCGTCCTTTAATTCGTAACTAGGAGCAATAGAAGAGGACTTCATCCTCAAAGGCCCTAATTGAAAGATTACATGTCTCATTTTAGTTACCGACCGTGCACATAGGTATGTAAGCATGAGTTGATCTAGGGTTCGGAATTCATCCATTATATTCAGATGCCTGACCAAGCTCAGTGCTGTGTATCTATAGACATACCACACACACACACACACGCGCGCGCGCACCTTTCACTTTCTCTCTCTTTGTCTACATCACTCAGTTCATTATGTATGCGTGTATGTCTATCTATCTCAGTCTGTTCACATCTATCTATCTATCTATCTATCTATCTATCTATCTATCTATCTATCTATCTTATACAACGCATACACACACATACACAATGTTGTGGATCTGTAAATTATTAGCTAAATGTGGATCAGAAATTTTCACTGTCTAATTCTACATCTTTGTGATTAATATTCACAATTCAATTGAGCGCATTGTCAAGGAAGGAGATTATGCAGAAAAATAAAGGCTTTCGTGAAAAATGTTTATTTAATCAGGAGTTTACGGACTTATTGCTGTAGTTATGTATATATTTATAGAAACGCTTGTGCGTCCGCGGATGTGTTACTGTGGGTAGATGTGCATCCGTGTTTGGGTGGTTAAGCACGTTTCAGAGTGAGATGGAATCATTAAAGATCGGTTTTCATCTCTGCCCGAAGAATTAAGAAATGAACGAACGAATGAAAGAACGAATGAAGGAAGAAATTTGTTATAATGGCGGTGAAAGAAACGTGCACGGATTGCGGAACTGGATATTGGAGATATGGCCGCTGGCTGAGTGCAATCAGGAAGAACGGAATGGCAACAGGGGGACTCTGAAAATGGCGTAGAAGAAGGGGGGGGAAAAGAGGAAAAAAGGGGAAAAAGTGGAGTGGGGATGGGAATGGAGGAAGAGAGAGTGAAAGGCAGAGAGAAAAAAGTAAAAACATTGGCAAGCATTTGAAGGAAGTGTTTGAGAAAAAGAGGAAGTAAATATTTGTTGGGGTGAGGGGAGAAAAGACAACAGGAGCAAGAAAGAAGTTTATGGAATAAATAAGGACCAATGAGAAGTGAATAACAAAGGGAACAGGAAAGTGGGAGGTGAGAAGAAAAAATGGAAAATAGAAAGAAGAAGAAGACAGATATAGATATATGAATAAAAAAAAGAGAGTAATATAATGAGGGGGAGATTAAAACGATGTATAAAGAAAGAAAGAAGGAAAATAAGGAAAGAGGAGGCGGTTAGAATAATGTATGAAGAAAAGAAAGAAGGAAAAGAAAGAAGGAAAATAAGGAAAGAGGGGGCGGTTAGAATAATGTATGAAGAAAAGAAAGAAGGAAAATAAGGAAAGAGGGGGCGGTTAGAATAATGTATGAAGAAAAGAAAGAAGGAAAAGAAAGAAGGAAAATAAGGAAAGAGGGGGCGGTTAGAATAATGTATGTAGAAAAGAAAGAAGGAAAAGAAAGAAGGAAAATAAGGAAAGAGGGGGCGGTTAGAATAATGTATGAAGAAAAGAAAGAAGGAAAAGAAAGAAGGAAAATAAGGAAAGAGGGGACGGTTAGAATAATGTATGTAGAAAAGAAAGAAGGAAAAGAAAGAAGGAAAATAAGGAAAGAGGGGGCGGTTAGAATAATGTATGAAGAAAAGAAAGGAGGAAAAGAAAGAAGGAAAATAAGGAAAGAGGGGACGGTTAGAATAATGTATGAAGAAAAGAAAGAAGGAAAAGAAAGAAGGAAAATAAGGAAAGAGGGGTCGGTTAGAATAATGTATGAAGAAAAGAAAGAAGGAAAAGAAAGAAGGAAAATAAGGAAAGAGGGGACGGTTAGAATAATGTATGAAGAAAAGAAAGAAGGAAACGAAAGAAGGAAAATAAGGAAAGAGGGGACGGTTAGAATAATGTATGAAGAAAAGAAAGAAGGAAAAGAAAGAAGGAAAATAAGGAAAGAGGGGACGGTTAGAATAATGTATGAAGAAAAGAAAGAAGGAAACGAAAGAAGGAAAATAAGGAAAGAGGGGGCGGTTAGAATAATGTATGAAGAAAAGAAAGAAGGAAAAGAAAGAAGGAAAATAAGGAAAGAGGGGACGGTTAGAATAATGTATGAAGAAAAGAAAGAAGGAAAAGAAAGAAGGAAAATAAGGAAAGAGGGGTCGGTTAGAATAATGTATGAAGAAAAGAAAGAAGGAAAAGAAAGAAGGAAAATAAGGAAAGAGGGGGCGGTTAGAATAATGTATGAAGAAAAGAAAGAAGGAAAAGAAAGAAGGAAAATAAGGAAAGAGGGGGCGGTTAGAATCATGTATGAAGAAAAGAAAGAAGGAAAAGAAAGAAGGAAAATAAGGAAAGAGGGGGCGGTTAGAATAATGTTTGAAGAAAAGAAAGAAGGAAAAGAAAGAAGGAAAATAAGGAAAGAGGGGGAGGTTAGAATAATGTATGAAGAAAAGAAAGAAGGAAACGAAAGAAGGAAAATAAGGAAAGAGGGGGCGGTTAGAATAATGTATGAAGAAAAGAAAGAAGGAAACGAAAGAAGGAAAATAAGGAAAGAGGGGGCGGTTAGAATAATGTATGAAGAAAAGAAAGAAGGAAAGAGAGAAGGAAAATAAGGAAAGAGGGGGCGGTTAGAATCATGTATGAAGGAAAGAAAGAAGGAAAAGAAAGAAGGAAAGAAAGAAGGAAAATAAGGAATGAACTAACGAAAAGAAGAAACGAAGGAACAGTGACAAAGAGAAATAAAGAAAAGTAGGATAAGATGGCATATGGAAAAATTTAAAGTGTAACGAAAAACGAAAAAAAAAGAAAGAAAGAGAATAAGAAATGAAGGAAAGAAAGAAGGAAGGAATAAAAACAAATTGATTGGTTGTTTGATATTGCTTAGTAGTATATCAACTTCTATGGGTTATTGAATTTCAAAATACAAATATTTTGAACACGATGTTATTGGTTTCACTACCGATGAAATGCATCGCATTTCATTCTTAAATAAAAAAATTATTTATGTCATTTTTGCTATAAAATATATTATTGGTATTTCTGCCATAAAATGTATTGCTGGTATTTTGGCTATAAAATGTATTGTTGGTAATTTCGCTATAAAATGTATTGCTGGTATTTTTGCTATAAAAATGTATTGTTGGTATGTTTGCTATAAAAATATAGTGCTGGTATTTTTGCTATAAAATCTATTGCTGGTATTTTTGCTATAAAATGTACTGCTGGTATTTTGGCTATAAAAATATATTGCTGGTATTTTTACTATAAAATGTATTGTTGGTATGTTTACTATAAAATATATTGTTGATATTTTTGCTATAAAAATGTATTGCTGGTATTTTTGCTATAAAAATGTTATTGCTGGTATTTTTGCTATTTTTAAATGTATTGTGGGTATTTTTGCTATAAAATTTATTGCTGGTATTTTTGCTATAAAAATGTATTGCTGGTATTTTTGCCCTAAAAATGTATTACTGGTATTTTTGCTATAAAATGTATTGCTGGTCGTTTTGCTATAAAATATATTGTTGATATTTTTGCTATAAAAATCTATTGCTGGTACTTTTGCTATAAAATATATTGCTGGTATTTTTGCTATCAAATATACTGTTGATATTTTTGCTATCAAATATACTGTTGATATTTTTGCTACAAAAATGTATTGCTGGTATTTTTGCTATAAAATGTATTGTTGGTATATTTGCTATAAAATATATTGTTGATATTTTGCTATAAAATGTATTGCTGGTATTTTTGCTATAAAATGTATTGTTGGTCTTTTTGCTATAAAAATCCATTGCTGGTATTTTGCTATAAAAGGTATTGCTGGTATTTTTGCTATAAAATATATTGTTGGTATTTTTGCTAGAAAAATGTATTGTTAGTATTTTTGCTAGAAAAATGTATTGTTAGTATTTTTGCTATAAAAATGTATTGCTGGTATGTCTGCTATAATATGTATTACTGGTATTTTTGCTATAAAAAGTATTGTGAGTATTTTTGGAATAAATGTATTGTTGGTATTTTTGCTATAAAAATGTATAGCTGGTATTTTTGCTTTAAAATGTATTGTTGGTATTTTTGCTATAAAATGTATTGGTTGATATTTTTGCTATAAAAATGTATTGCTGGTAATTTGGTTTAAAAATGTATTGTTAGTATGTTTGCTATAAAAAATATATTGCTGGTATTTTTGCTATAAAAATGCATCGCTGGTATTTTTGCTATGAAATGTATTGTTGGCATTTTTGCTATAAAAATGTATTGGTTGATATTTTTGCTATAAAAATGTATTGCTGGTAATTTGATTTAAAAATGTATTGTTATTATTTTTGCTATAAAATTTATTGCCGGTATTTTTGCTATAAAAATGCATCGCTCGTATTTTTGTCATAAAATGTATTGTTAGTATTTTCGCTATAAAATGTATTGGTTGATATTTTTGCTATAAAAATGCATTGCTGGTAATTTGGCTTAAAATGTATTGTTAGTATTTTTGCTATAAAAATGTATTGCTGGTATTTTTACTATGAAATGTATTGTTGGCATTTTTGCTATAAAATGTATTGCTGGTACTTTTGCTATAAAAATGTATTGCTGGTATTTTTGCTATAAAAATGTATTGGTTGTTATTTTTGCTATAAAAATGTATTGTTGGAATTTTTTCTACAAAAATGTATTGCTGGTATTTTTACTATAAAAATCTATACCTACATTTTTATAGTGTTTTCTTTTTGCATGGATATTGTTACGGTGCTCTTTACAGTGGAATGGACTCTTCTTCCGTCAATAAGAATAGAGAGCATATATATATATATATATATATATATATATATAGAGAGAGAGAGAGAGAGAGAGAGAGAGATTAGAGTTTGAGAATGAATGTGGGAAAACACAGGGTGTGATGTGTAAGGTATTACCATTTTGTATATTTCTATTTTCGGATACGCGCGTTGTTTGCTTTTAATTGTGTCGACCGCACAGTATAGTAGGGTCAGTTGGGCACCGTCTGTGAGAAATGTTTGGTATTTTTACTGGAAGATCTAATATGAATATTGCTATAGAGTGCGATGGATAAATTGCCACGATTTGATATTTTCAATTTTGTCATGTGCATTGTTTGTTTTTAATTTTGTCGACTGCACAGTATAGTAAGATCAGCTGGGCACCGTCTGTGAGAAAAATAGCACCATGACGAAATTCAATTCATCGGAAATTTAGAAATGGCTTGCTGTATTGTTTGGCATTCGCACCGGAAACTTCAAAGTGTTTGGGTGTCAATCTGAGGACAGTGCAGAGAATACGGAAAGAGATGATTGATCCAGTTAACGTCATGGTGTTTCGAGTGATCACTAGTGATAGAGACGTTATGTTTCCATTTATCTCTCTACAGGGCCTCTGACTCAACACGAAGGCCTACATCAAATGCCGTGAGGAGATAGGATCAAGAGGGTGGCTGCTGAAAAACTCTATGTCTGGTACTATGCCACACAAACAGAAAAATCCAGTCATGGCTGTCAGACAATTTCTGCGATCACATCACCGCCTTGAATCTTGCCACCCAATTCCACCTCTTGATAATTATGTGTTTAGCGCAGTGGAGCGAGAAACCAGCAAAACTCTTTGTAGCCCCCAAAATGAACTGAAGGCGAGGGTTATGTCAGCATTCCCCAGTTCAAATAAGGAGACAATCCAGAAGAGTTTTAGGAGATTCTGAAGTCCTAGCGATATTATTGAAAAAAAAATCTCTTTACTGTTTCAAGCTATTTTTGTGTAATTTGGGTAAACATATTTGTTAAAATGAGATGTCGATGTCATTTTCATATTTGTATCATTTACACGACAATTCATTCATCGCACTCTGTAAATAGATATACAAAGAAAGAAAGGAAAGGAAAGAAAGAAAAGGAAAACGATAAAGAGAACGCTATAATCAATCAAAGGTGATAAGAATGCACGTGGGAAAATAAGTACAGGAATGAATGAATGAATGAATGAATGAATGAATGAAAGAAAGAAAGGAAAACAGAAGAAAAATCAACCTGAAAAAAGAAAAATATTTCAGGAATAAGAAAAAGAATGTACGAAAGTAAATGAAGGAAAAGCATAAGAATGAAGGAAATAAAACGTAAAAAGAAAAAAAAATGTAGCCAAAGAAAGAAAGTACGAATGAAAAATAAATGAAGACAGTAAGAAAGAAAAATCAACGGATAGAAAAAAAGAAGATATTACGATTGAACGATGAAAAATATATTGAAAACCTTTTTAAAAGTAAGAAAGAAAAATGAATCACGAAAAAGAAAAAATAAATATAAAAAAGAAATATACATTGATAAAACGAGAATGTAGAGTCTCTTTCTTCTTCTATGTGCCCTGTCCTTTCAGGACGTCGGCGATCATGTCTTTCCACGTCTCCCTATCCCTGGTGGCTCTTAGCAAGCCTTCTCCTGTTACACCACCCAACGCTCTGCCAACCACTAGCACAAGCCCATAAATCTAGAATATAAATGTATAGAAACTAGCATGGCCACAAAATGATGAATCAGTTTATTTATTGATTATAATATAGAATTGATCCCCCATTTTATATCCACATTATTATTTCTTATAAAAAGTTGGCATATATATTCTTCTTCTATGTGCCCTGTCCCTTTAGGACGTAGGCGATCATGTATTTCCACGTCTCCCTATCCCTGGTGGCTCTCAACAAACTTTCCCCAATTACACCACGCAACCCTCGTTCCGCCATCCACCCGCAGAGGCCAGTCAAATACGTTACACGCTGTTTTACCCTGTCTCTCCTTGCCTCTATCTGGCGTTTTAGTATCAGGTTCTCCAAGGCCTCCTTCCTCATTGCATGTCCCAGAAACTTCAGCTGTCTCTTCCTGATGCTCAGTATCAATTTCCTTTTCGTTTCCATCCTTTCCAAAGCCTCATCATTTCTCACTTGCTCTGTCCATTATATCCGCAGCATCCTTCTGTAGAACCACATTTCAGTTGCTTTAAGTTTTTCCTTCATCTTTGATGATATTGTCTAACATTCATTGTCATATTGAAGAACTGACATCACATAGCAATCCAGTACTCTCTTCCTAGTTTCTAGCGAAATTGTCCTGTTTCTTAATACCTTACTCAACTTCTGGAATGCTTCCTTTGCCATGCCAATTCGCCTTTGGATTTCTGTGTCGCACCTTCCGTTATTGTTAGAACATTTCCCAGTTATTTAAATTTTTGTACCTGCTTGATTTTAGTATCCCCCACCTGTATCTGGCAGTTTGGGCTGCTTTTTTGCTGATGACCATGCATTCGGTTTTCTCGCAGTTTATTTGTAGTCCTTTCTCGTCACTCTCTTCAGTTACCTTCTGTAGGGGGTCTTGTAGTTTCCTTTCCGTATCTGCCAGCAGCACTGTATTATCTGCGTACCTTATACGAGTTACAAAATTAATATAAAGAATGAAAGATAAAAGAGGAAGAAAGAAAGAGAAAGAAGGAAAGAGAAAGAAACAATAACAAAGATGAAAATTAAGCAATAAGAAAGAATTGGAGAATGAAAAGAACGAAGGAAAGAAAAAAGAGGCACGTGAAAAGAGTAAGAAAGACAGAAAGAAACAAACAGAAAATTGAATAGAGAGAGAGAGAGAGAGAGAGAGAGAGAGAGAGAGAGAGAGAGAGAGAAAGGAAATCAATCAGTTAACGATAAGACAAGAACGGAACTAGAACCGAAACAAAAGAATAAGTGAAAACTTTGAAGAAAGCAGACGACGCAAAAACGTAACAAGATAAAAAGAACGCTATGACGAACATAAGAGAGAAGAACTCGGAGCAAAGAAATAATTAAAAAAAAACAATGGAAATAAAATGAATTTTTATAAAGATCGATTAGAAGAGAAAGAAAAGAAAAAAATGACTGAAAATTAAAACACTCAGAGAAAGAAATAATAACGACAGAAAGACAAGAAAAAATAAAAACGTTGGAAGCCAGAATGAAAAAAATAAAATAATAAAAATAAAAATAATAATTCAGGCAAATATTATCCATAATAATGTGGATCCAAAATGCAGGTTCTGTAATAAATACCAAGAAACAATAGACCATCTAATTTCAGGATGTTCTGTACTTGCCCCAAATGAATATAAAAATCGTGGCGATAGAGTGGGGCAATATTTACATTGGACAATGTGCAAACACTATGGAAAATATGTAAACAAACACTGGTATGAACATCATCCAGCACCGCTTACAGAAATAGAAGATGTCACCATTCTATGGGATTACACCATCTACACAGACGAATAAATTGAAGCAAAAATGCCGGACATTATTATTAAAAAGCAGAAAGAAGAAACTTACCTATTAACTGATATGGCTTGTCCAGCGGATTGTAACATAGCAACCAAAGAATTTGAAAAACTGTCAAAATATAAAGACCTGGAAATTAAAATAAAAATAAAATGTAGAAATTGAAAACAAGAACCGTGCTAGTGACAGTAGGTGCACTTGGAATGATAAAAATGGAACAAAACAACACATTGAAAGAATCCCTGGAAACCCCAGCTTAAGTGATATAAAAAAAATTGTCTTGTTGGGTGCAGCTCCACACGCTAACGAGAACTTTGTCTATGTAACGCTAGGGATGTTGGGGCAGATAGAAAAATCATGAAAGGGAGCCATAACAACACCTCAGGCCTTCCTACAGACTTGGTTGGTAGTGCTACCATAGCAGAAATCGAAATATGATGAAAAATGACATAATAATAAAAGCAGGTGATAATGTGAAGACAAGGAAATGAAAGTGAGTTTTAAAAAAGATTGGAAAAGCGAAAAAGATGGAGAAAGACAAAATTAATGTCCAGATAGTTAAAAGAATGAACGATAAACCTGACGATAATTTTGGTTTTTAATCCGATATGAAAGATTATCTTTTTAGAAAGAGTTGGATTTTTTTTTCTAAAAAGAACTCCAGTTGAATAATACTGAGTCAAAAGCCTGCGACGAAAGAATAAAAAAAAGGATAAAAATAACTGTCAAAGATGGTTTTCAGATAAATATTCGTGACAAATTTAATGAAAATTATGGCAAGCTTGTTTTCTGTTGCTTGCGAGCAGACACATAATTATCACGGTATATAGATGGATTAACGAATTAGATATTTAGATTAACTTTATAGATAGACAAATTGATGTGCGGAATGATAAAGTCGTCAAAAATCACTGGAGAGGGAAGGGAAGGGATCAAGCAAATGAAAAAATTGAAATGTTGCGGAGAGTCGGATTAAACAAAAAGCAAAACTAAAAAATATAACGAAACGAAACAGTTAATATAAATAAATTATTAAGCGTTGAAGCGTGGGAAAGATTGTTACAGTGGGTTATAGATACGGGTGGAAAAACTGGTCGGGTGGATAGTTGAGAAAGAAAAAGAAATAAGACAAAGGATGAAAATAATAAACCGGTAAACGAAATGGAAGAAAGAAAAGACAAAACAATAAAAAAATGTTCTGGAGTGAAAGGAAGTAGAAAAGAAAGAAGAAAAAATAAAAGGAAGAAAACAATGAAATTAAAAGAAAAACGAGAGAAAAAATAAAGAAAGAAATTAAAAAAGAAGAAAGAAATTGAAAAACGAAAAACAATAAATGAAAAAAACAAAGAATAAAGTAAGCATCAAAGAAAATTATTGAAAAAAAAAAAGAAAAAAAGAAATATAAACAAAACCTGAGAAAGAAAAAAAACGAATAAAGAATGAAACAAACGTATATATTGAGAAAAAATTAAACGAATGAAAGAGGAAAGAATAAACAATGGAAAGAAGAAAGAATTATACGAAGAAAATAATAAAAACTGAAAGAAAAAAGAATAAAAAATGAAAAAAAAAAAAAGAATTAAACGAAGGAAAGAAGAAAGATTAAACGAAAAAAGCAGAAGAAATAAACGAATGAAAGAAAAATGAATTAAGCGAACGAAAGAAAAATATGAACGGGGAAAGAAGAAGGAATGAATGATGGAAAGAAGAACAAATAAACGAAGGTAATAATAAACAAGAGAAAGAAGAAAGCATTAAGTGAAGAAAAGAAAAAAGAACGAACGATGGAAAGAAGAAAAAATCAAATGAAGGAAAGAATAAATTATAAATGAAAAAAGAAAAAAAGACTAAACGAAAGAAAGAATTAAGCAAAGGAAAGAAGAAAGAATTAAGTCAAGAAAAGAAAAAAAAACGAACGACGGAAAGAAGAAAAAATCAAATGAAGGGAAGAATAAATTATAAATGAAAAAAGAAAAAAAAACTAAACGAAAGAAAGAATTAAGCAAAGGAAAGAAGAAAGAATTAAGCGAAGGAAAGAAAGAAAGAATAAACGAAAGAAAGAAAGAAAGAATTAGGCAAAAGAATGAAGAAAGAATTAAGTGAAGGAAAAAGAAAGAAATAAGCGAAGAAAGAAAGAAAGAATGAACGATAGAAAAAAGAAAGGATTAAATGAATGAAAAAATAAAGTATAAACAATAGAAAGAAGAAAAAATAAACAAAAGAAAGAAGGAAGTATTAAGCAAAAGAAAGAAAAAAGAATTAAGCGGAGGACAAAAGAAAAATTAAGAGAAGGAAAAAAGAAGGAAAATAATTAAGGGAAAATATTGTATAAACAAAGGAAAGAAAAAAGAATAGACGATTAAAAGAAGAAAAGTACACGACAGAGAGAATGAGTTAAATGATGGAAAGAAGAAATGAACAAAGAAAAGAAGAAAGAATAACCGATGGAAGGAAGAAAGAATTGAATAAAGCGAAAAAGAAAGAATAACCGATTGAAAAAAAAAAAGTAATAATTAAAAGAATTTAAGAAAGAATAAACAATGGAAAGAAAAATAAAAGAATGAAAGAAGAAAGAATAAACAATTGAAAGAAAAATAAAAGAATGAAAGAAGAAAGAATAAACAATGGAAAGAAAAAATAAAAGAATGAAAGAAGAAAGAATAAACAATTGAAAGAAAAATAAAAGAATGAAAGAAGAAAGAATAAACAATGGAAAGAAAAAATAAAAGAATGAAAGAAGAAAGTAGAAAACATAAACGAAATGAATGAGTTGAAGAAAGAAAATATGAAGAAAGAATTAAACAAAAAATAGATTGATAAACAAAAAAAAAAATGAAGAAGGACGAAATAGAAATAAAATTGAAGGAAAAACAGATAAACGAAGACATAATTTAATAAAAATATAATTCAATTTAGAAAAAACGAAAAAGAAACTGAATGAAGTTTGAAAGAAAAGGAAAAATAAAAAAAATGGAATAAAGAAATTCTGAAAGTATGGAGAAAGAACGAATGAAGTCAGGAAGTGAGAGGAACAGAAAGAAATAAGGACAAAAACCAGAAGAAAATGTTAGAAGAAAATAAGCCCGCAATGAAAGAAAAGAAAGAAATAATTAAAGAAAACTTAAAGAAGGCAGGAAAACGTGCCGAATAAGTCAATGGGCAAAGAGATCAACATATTGGAAAAGGTAGAAATATGGAATAAAGAATGCGAACAGATAAGGAAACGTACATACAAAAAACAAGGGCCATAAGAAAAATGACGTCATGGATGTAAACCATTCCAAAAAAAAAAAAAAATGATAAATAAAAATGAAAGAAAAGAAATAAAAAGAAAGGAAAAAAAAAAGGAACAAATAAATGTATATTGACTTTCTCCCAACTTAATTCGCTATACGCAACTGGAATGATTTATCTGCTATTTCTCTTCTACAGTCTTCCAATTTCGCCGCCATCTTGAGGAGACATATTAAAATGGAGGAACAAAGCTTGTCAGACAAAGACGAGAGAAATTGGTTCTAGGAAAATAAGCGCACTGAGGCATAGAAGACATGACGCCAAACATAGATATAAGTAGATATGGATATATGTGTGCCTATGTATGCGTGAGGACTAGGTAAATACGTATGTGCGTATATAGATAGTTATATACACAATATACAGAATACAGTCACGCATGCGCGTGCGTACGCACACACACACACACACACACACACATATATATATATATATATATATATAGATAACTTCAGTGTACTTATGCATAGGCATCACCATTATATCGTGACTGTCAGATACACGCCTAAAGTGAACGTCAGAATATAGTTTGATGATCGCTTGAGGTGTGAAAATGACATTGTCTATATGTAAACTCTCCATCTCCGATATATATATATATGTATAGTCGTCCGCAGACAGATCTGTTTCGCTGTATCACAGCTCATCAGTACGGTTAGACTCCGATTGCTTTTAACCCAGGATTGAAACCCAACCGAATTGGCGTCAGTCGGCGATTCTACCCCTGGGCTATGGGCGCTCGGTAGAAGAAGGCAGATTTTTAGCGTGTATATTATCATTATACACGTCCACTATCCAGTGTGCTCTAATTCATTACTAAATGAGCGATGCGTACATGCCAGGGTAGCTACTGTTTTTCAAAGTCTACCATTCTTCCAGAGTGCACAATCAGGGTCTGAGAGCATAAATAGTCATCCGCAGACAGATCTGTTTCGCTGTATCACAGCTCATCGGTACGGTTAGACTCCGATTGCTTTTAACCCAGGATTGAAACCCGACCGAATTGGCGTCAGTCGGCGATTTATATATATATATTAACATGCTCTGTGGACATAGAAGAATCCAAAGTTTTCGTCGACACTGACCGATGATGATGGCGGAATCTCTGTGGGTTGACAAACAGATGGATTGTTCTTATTTTCTCTTTTAGAGGAGCGACAGTTATATTCTTATCATCTTATATGTTTTTCTTTTGTTCTTTATTTTTATTCGCCGGATTAGGTCGTTGTGAATCCCATTCATGTAGAATCCTTTGTTGAATAAAGACGGAAGCTGAAGATGGCTCGCCTGAAATAGACCTATACTTCCGAATTACCATGAAATAACGCGTCTATCTTAAATTTTCTTATATATATATATATATATATATATATATATATATAAAATATAATATAATATATAAATATACATATATATATATATATATATATATATATATATATATATATATATATATATATATATATATATATATATATATATATATATATATATATATATATATATATATATATATATATATATATATATATATATATATATATATATATATATATATATATATATATATATATATATATATATATATATATATATATATATATATATATATATATATATATATATATATATATATATATATATATATATATATATATATATATATATATATATATATATATATATATATATATATATATATATATATATATATATATATATATATATATATATATATATATATATATATATATATATATATATATATATATATATATATATATATATATATATATATATATTTTAATTCAGATACTTCAATCCATGGGAAAAAAGCAGGAAGGTAAATTCAAAAAAACCCGATCCTAATTAATATTAAAAATTTATTTTAATATTAAAAAATGATACAGGAAGAGAGCTCCATGTAATAAAATATTACAGAGCAAATATATATATATATATATTTTATTTTTTTATTTTTTTTAAGTATATGTGTATGTTTGTGTGTGGATGTGCATATTTGTATATATATGTATATATATGTATATATGTATTTATGTATGTGGGCTATATGTAATTTTGAAAAATTTTTTTTAGCTATTTAAATGCTCCTTTTCATAATATTTATTAATATGTATGTGTGTGAGTGCATATGGAATATATATGAATATATATATATATATATATATATATATATATATATATATATATATATATGCGTGTGTGTGTGTGTGTGTGTGTATATGTGTGCATGTATGTGTACACATGTATATTATGTGTATATGAATTTTTTGTATATAGGTGTGTACACACATATATATGTGTGTATGCGCATGTATATCTATATAAGTGTGTAATAAATTGAATGTATGTGTGTGTATGTGTATGTATATATGTATTCTTATTCGTGGAATTGTGTGTGTATATATATGTATGTATGTGTGTACTTCTATAGGTATGTATATAATAATTGTAATTAATTTTTTTTTTTTTTTACCTAGTGTTGTCTTTATTTAGTTTAATTTCAAATGACCTAATTTTTTTTTAAATAATTTTATTTTAAATCCTATATCTTTTTATTCCCTTTTATTAATAATTATGCCTTTTTAAGTAAAGGCCTTTTTCTAATACTTCAACGTTTTGGGGAAATTAGGTTTTTGAATTTGTCCAGTGTCTGTAATATTTTAAAAAATTTTTTTCTTTAGTTTCTTTCTTTTTCCCTCCCTTCCTTCTTTTATCTCTCTTACCACCTTTTTTCCGTGTTGCTTAAACTTACGTCGATTTAACACGGTTGTCTGTTAATTTTTAGTTACATTCTCCCTTTTTTTTTGCGAACCCAGACGATGTCAATTTTTTTTCTTTTCTTATTTATTTGATTTTATTCTATCTTTTTCTTTTTCTTTTTCGTTTTCTTTTTCTTTCCCTTTATTTTTATTTTATTTTATTATTTATTTTTTAATTTCTTTGCAATCTATTTAAAAAGGAAAAGTAGACTAATTTTTCTCCAGTTTCTGAAAGGTTTTTTCTGTTGCTGAGGTGATGTGTCGTCCCCCGTGGGGATCTTCATATCGAAATGGCCATTCAACATCTTTGAATTAATCCTTTTTTAATATATATATATATATATATATATATATATATATATATATATATATATATATATATATATATATATATATATATATATATATATATATATATATATATATATATATATATATATATATATATATATATATATATATATATATATATATATATATATATATATATATATATATATATATATATATATATATATATATATACATACAGGTTTCATGGAATAATATAGCATGTTATGTCTATTTACTTTTGATAATAATCCTTTTCTAGTTTTCTAATTATTTTCTGGTGTTAAGATGAAATTCATCAAGGAAGATGCCGTAGTTTTTCCTTAACCAAGCGCTCCCAATTGGGATGATGATTTTTTAAATCCCGGGTGAATGCGCTGTTATGATTTAACATTTCAAATCATCCTTTGCTGCTATGGTGTTTCCGTAAACTAGAGTTCACCTTATATGATAGCTAATGCAAAAGGTTGGAGAAATGCATTTTATATATATATATATATATGAAATGATTTGTTTGAACATTATTTTTGATCGATACTCATATTTAAGTAGATATTCTGTTTTTAATTAAAGATTTGTTTGAACATTATTTTTGATCGATACTCATATTTAAGTAGATATTCTGTTTTTAATTAAACAGTATTATATATTTATATCTACTGGCCTGATTATTTACGATAAATTTTTATTACGAAAACGTGCCATTCGGCGGGATTCGAACCTGCGACCCCTATTCACATAGTGGAAGCTACTATTTGATCTGGCAACGTCTTAGACCTCTTGACCACGAATGGACTCCGGTCTAAACGAGGTTTTAATCAAGCCTATACAACACAATTTTTGATTCATCGCAACAACTATATCTGCTCTGAAATGTATCGTAATGTCAACAAAACATATTGCGGAAATTAACGAAGATTAACGAAACTGGTTATAAACAACCGACAATTTGAAATGATTTGTTTTAACATTATTTTTTATCGATACTCCTATTTAAGTAGATATTCTGTTTTTAATCAAACAGTATTATATATTTATATCTACCGGCCTGATTATTTACGATAATCATCATGTTATTGAAATTAACGAAGAGTAACGAAACTTGGTTATAAACAACCGACAATTTGAAATGATTTGTTTGAACATTATTTTTTATCGATACTCATACATTTCATGATATATTTCATACTATTTTTAGTATTTATTGCCAAGTGGATAATTCTAAATGAAAATAGAATGGTTCTTTTGTTATTATTATTTTGCAAAATTTTACAAGGCAAGGAAGCAAAGATGAACTCGTCCGAATCACCCTAAATTTTCTTCATTCTTTCATTGATGAAACTGCAATATATGTAATTATTAAATATTTATAAATTCATTTGATGCACATGTTATTGTGCAGTATTAACAACAGAAACCATTCAATTTTCATTTACAATTATTCACTTGGCAATAAATACTAAAACATAGTATGAAATACATCATTTTTTTAAAACACTGGGGTGGCCTAATAATTATGGCCGGTACTCTATATATATCCCTCCTGTCACACTCGGTCGGGTGAATTATTTTTTTTTCTTATTTTCATGTCAGAAACTCAATAGTAGGTACATTAATATATGCTGCTGACATTTTAGACGGTATATCTATAAAAATATTTTGAATTTTGACGGTACGGGACCACACACACACACACACACACACACACATATATATATATATATATATATATATATATATATAGGGATATTTTAAAGTATCATCGGCCCACTGACCCATCGATGAAATTAAAAATGTAGACATTTGATAAAATTAAGCGTATAATTTGATTAATGCTTTCAACAAAACTTTCGAAAAAAATACTGTAAATATTTATGAATACAAGTTTATGAGTAATGATATATAAAAAACTTTGTCAATGTTGAGGGCAAAATTATCAGTTTACTTATAAGGAAACATTCAACATTTATTCACCTACAATTTAGCATTGAATTTCACGAAATGTTTTCCTTAAAACAATTTTTCAGGAAAATAGGTTTATCAAGTTCAGTAGTTGCTATCGGCATTTACTGCGCTGATGAGAGGTTTCCTTCCTAACCTTTTGTTTGAAGTAGTGCTGAATGTCAACATCTTGATTATATCATTATTTTCTTTTCGAGTTACATGTGCTATACATTTTAATTGTTGCCGTTGTTGAAAGTCTTCAAGTGATGTGGCTTCTGTTATTTAATAAATTTACTTTTTGTGACTATGTAGCGCCAGTCCACGTGATACATGAGGACAATTCCCTCAAACGCAGGCCTCATTTGTTTGAAACCACTTTCAGTAACTTCCTCATCGCCGTAACGAGGCTTCTCTCTACAAATATTTTAACGGCATCTACCCTGATGAGTGGTTTTCTTTCGTGTCCCGTCCACGTAAATTTAAGTGTTCTACTAAATTGTCATCTAGGTACCAAACTTTTACCATCAAAATCGTTGAATGTAACCACCTGTTCTACTCTAATAGTTTCTTTTCTCGCACATTCTGCCTGTGGAACTTACTTCCGTTTACTCGTTTCCCTGATAGGTACTATCTCCAAAAACTTGAATGCAACGTCAATTGCCATCTTCTGTTTTCTTGCAATCCATTCATATTTAACCCTGTATTCAATACCCACTGCACCCAGTCTTTTCTCTCATTGTAAACTCTGTACATTAGTGGCACTCATGCCTTGCTTGGGGTGATATGATTAAAAAAAATTATTGATCTGTAAAAAATTTGTTGGACGCCATGCATGAGTGTCTTGGTTTGATAATGTTATTGAAGAACATGACTCCGTTCTTAATTTAATGTGTTAGCTATCTAGCAAATTGTGGTATTTCAACATCCAAATATTAATTAAGTGGTTTTTCTTCAAAGACGGAAATATTCAATTATGAATAATCAATTATTTACACAAATGCTTGCAAGTTTTCTTTGCAGATAATTAAATTATAATTAGCTTGAAGTTTCAAGTTGTCCTGAATAAATTTTCCGTAGTAAGCATGAAGATTTTCCCGATTTTCATAATAAAACCTGAAGTTGTTCAGATGCTTACATTCATTTAGAATGTTTTTTTTTTATAATCAAGTGAGGGATCAGTTTATATATTGATCGTAATGTAGAACTGATCCCCAACTTTATATCCACAGGATAATAGTATAGAAATTTTTTTTTTATAATCATATCACCCCAAGCAGGGCATTTTACTGCCACTAATGTGGAGAGGGTTACATAGGAGGAAAGTTATGAGAAAGAGTGACATGTTATAGGGGGTGTCAGGAAGTGGTTAGGAGAAGGATGACTGTGACCATAAAGTGAGGGATCAGTTTATATATTGATCGTAATGTAGAACTGATCCCCAACTTTATATCCACAGGATAATAGTATAGAAATTTTTTTTTTATAATCATATCACCCCAAGCAGGGCATTTTACTGCCACTAATGTGGAGAGGGTTACATAGGAGGAAAGTTATGAGAAAGAGTGACATGTTATAGGGGGTGTCAGGAAGTGGTTAGGAGAAGGATGACTGTGACCATAAAGTGAGGGATCAGTTTATATATTGATCGTAATGTAGAACTGATCCCCAACTTTATATCCACAGGATAATAGTATAGAAATTTTTTTTTATAGTCATATCACCCCAAGTAAGTCATTTTACTGCCACTGTTATGCAGGGAGGTTTCTTAGGAGGAAAGTTATGAGAAAGAGTGACAGGTTATAGGGGATGTCAGGAAGTAGGTAAGAAAAGGATGAGAATACTGATGAGAGTGGAGTGGACGGAGGAAGGAACATGAGAGAGAGAGAGAGAGAGAGAGAGGATGCAGGTTAGTGAGACAGGAGATGACTATTGACTTTACATTTAAATTCTTGGAGATTATAACTGTCGGGAAAGCAAGTAAATGGAAGGGAATTCCACAGGCGGGAAGTGCGAGAAAAGAAGCTGCTGGAATAGAATTTGCGTTTACAATTTATTGGTTTCACAGTAAAAGGGTGGGACCTAGTTGCCAATATTGTTGCTCGAGTAAATTTATATATAGGGGGCACCAATGAACTTAGTTCATCGGAGCAGAAGCCGTGAAATTATTTGTAGAAGAGACACAGGGAAGCCACATTGCGCCGGTGAGAAAGTGACTGTATCTGAGCTACCAAGTCGGGATCTATCACATTACAGATTCTCCGTTGAATTTTGTCAAGGACACCTAGGTGGATAGCAGGAGCACCCGACCAGATATGGCAGCAGTATTCAATACACGGGCGGATGGTAGATTTATATATGTGCAGGATTGTTTGGGACGGGAAAAACTTCCTGGCCCTACACAGAGAACTGACTTTCTTAGCAGCGGATTTAGCTATGGATTCTATATAGTCATTCCACTTGAGGTCTGTTGTGAGAGTTAAGCCGTGGAGGCGCAGTATTTTGCTTTCAGGGAGACTAGCCTGATCCATGCTAATGGGGTAAGGTAGGAGCTATTGTCTGTGATGGTTAATAGATAAAAAATTGTTGCTATAACGAAAGTTTTAAGTTCAGAATGTCCACAGCAGAGAGAAATGCTCTTTTATTGATGCTGTTGCTTCTGTTTTGAAGTGTTTATTCATTTGATGTATTTATCACTTTCGTTGTAGTTTTCTTTATATCACTATAATCCGATTCTGGAGACAAAAGGAATACTTGTTTTTTTTAAATTGTTTCATCCCAAGCAAGGCGGTACCGACATTGATGCGCAGGGGGCTACACAAGAGAGTAAAAGTTTAAGCAGAAGGAGAGCGAAGAGAAAGACGAACTAGTTACAGGGGGTGTCAGAGAAAGGACAAGAGAAGGATGGGAATACAGGTGTGAAAACATTTGCGAAGGTCGAGTGAGAAAGTAAAAGAACAAGATACACGTGGTGATGTAGAAAGGACAAGGGAAAGACTGGAGTCAAGTGGATAAGAGATGGGAATTGACATTGCATTTAAATTCCGGGAGATAGTAGCCGTCAGGAAAGCAAATATACAGAAGGGAGTCCCCAGGTGGGAAGTGCGAGAAAAGAAGCTGTGGCAGTAGAAGTGCCCGCTGCGTTTGATAGATTTAACTGTAAAAGTATTAGACCTTGTTGTCAGTCTGGTTGTTCGAGTAAATTCTTGTGTAGGGGGCACCAGTGACCTAAGCTCGTCGGAACAGAAGCCATGAAAATGTTTATAGAAGAGACAAAGGGACACCACATTCCACCGGTGAGAAAGTGGCTGGAGTCGTACTGCCAGATCTGGGCCGATCACATGACAGATTCTTCTTTGGAGCCTGTCGAGAACCCTGAACAGCAGGGGCGCCCGACCATATCTGACAACAGTATTCTATGCACGGTCGGATGGTTGATTTTGTTTTACGGCATATCAGACTCAATGGGTTACTTAATGCTGATAAGATTTTTAGGATATGTTGGCATGGTACAGTGGATATCGGCTCGGAACGAGAAACCGGGGAGCCGAGTTCGAATTCCAGCTGAATCCATTGTATTCACTTACGCGCAAATACCCTTGGGAAAGGTATTAATCCGTCTCTTCCTTCCAGTTATGGGTTAAATAGCAGGACAGATTGGGTTCTATAGCCTTGGTCGGCAACCAGTCTACCAAAGAAGGCAATGGCAACCTACTGCGGGATAATCTTCTGCCCAGTCAGTCATGTCTCGAAAGAGACATGATCGCCCAAGCGTGTATCACGTATGGCACCTAAACTGACTGGCATGATTAGAATATATACTAATTGTAAATCAGGTTTCATTGATTTTAGTAAAGAGGGTTTTCGTTGAACGTTAAATGTATAGATGGTAATATTTTTTTCAAAAACGTATAGCTGTTAATGTATTTTTTCTTCAAAATGCATTGTTAGTAATTTTCATTTTTTCAAAAACGTATTGCTTGTTTCTAAACTTATTTATAAATGGAACTTTGTGTATGTGTGTGTCTGTGTGTGTGTCTGTTATTTATAGACTCCGAAACGGCTGAACTGATTTTCTTGAAAATTTACACAGTTGTACTATAAGCGTCTGCGAGTGTTCTTGGTTAGGTTTTGTGTCGAGGTACCCCCAATAAATATCGAAAATCGATAATCTAAAAAATCGGGTTATAGAAGGAGTGGTCCGATTTTAATCAAATTTGATATACTCATAGACAAAGACATAGGAAACGATATTCAGAAGTTTCAAGGTTGCAGTTCTTACAATAGTGCAGCAAATCGATAATATATATATATATAAGCTTTCATTACACCCGAGCAACGCCGGGCTATACTGGTAGTTCTACTAAAAAAAATATATATATATTTATACTTTCATAGTATTTTGATGCCAGTATGGGTGTTTCGTCAATGGCAGTGACCCTGTCGGGTGCTACCATACCGTTCAGACCCTGGATGAATAGCAATTAAGAGGTGATTCCAGCCTTCTCAAAACCTTTCGATCCTCAAAACCTCCCTTGCTGCCGGATGTAGCTTCTCTTCATGACCAGGACGGAGGGAGTACTTGAAAAACGAGATGAAATATCTTGATTTTCCACTCCGTCCAAGGCCCAGATTAAGCATTAATATATCCAACACCTTAATCCAACTGAATGAAATAACTGAAATAAATTAAGATAGTGATGTTAATGTTCTTTATTAGACATATCTCATTCGCCTAACTGTCGATGGCGACGACTTCTGTCTATCTATTGGTCTACACTGCAACTATTTCAAGCATCGGTTTTCTTGCGTATGCTTCCCTCGCAATTTAAGCATCAGCTGGCTATCCCTGATATATTAACACATTCATACGACGGAAAGAAATTCTCAAATAAAGAGCAGCAAATAAATAAATAAATAAAAATAAAATAAAATAAAATAAATAAATAAATAAATAAATAAATCCCAAAATGATTTGTGCCTGAAACAATTTCATATACAGCAATAGAAATAAGTTATACAGAATTTCATACATAATTTCATATATTTTACAAATTTGTCCCTCTAAAGGTGTATTGCTATGGCCGAAGATGCATTCCAAAAGCTACGCAGGGTATTGAGAGACAGGAAAACTTTATTGAATATTGAGTTTTGAGTTTGAGTTTTGTTTAATGGCGTATCAACCTCTGTGGGTTTTAAATAACCCACAGTGGTTGATACGCCATTAAACAAAACTCAAACTCAAAACTCAAATATACCTTTAGACCTCCCAAAAAGGTGAGGTCTAAAGGTATATTTTTTAATGTTCAGTTATAGTGAGAAGGTTGATTTAATCAGATTTTGATGAAAAAAAAAATTATTTTTATTTTTTGTATTTTAGAAAACTGAAGATATCTTCTAGTTGTGTATTAAAACATGTAATGCTGGTAATAATTTTTTTACTTCAAAAATGTATTATGCCAATAAAATATTTTTTCCTTCAAAAATATAATATTCTCTAAAGTCTATTTTCACCTATATATTTCTATAAAAGTCTATTTTTATACTTTCATAGTGTTTTGACCCCAGTTTGGGGGTTAAATATTTGCCCATAGCTGGGACCCTAACAGGTGCTACCACTCCGGATCAGAGTGGGCCTGGGAACAACAGCAATAAAGAGGTAGTTCCATGCTCCTCACAACATCCCAATCAAAGGCCTTGCTGCAGGATGCAGTTTACCGTCGTACCCAGGACCAGAAAATTTTATTGGAAATAAAGAAGAGAAAATTGGATTGTTATGTGATGTCTGGCCTTCAATATGGCAGTGAATGCTGAAGATCTCATCAAAGATGAAGGAAAGACTTGAGGCAACCGAAATGTATTTCTACAGAAGGATGCTGAGGATACCATAGACTTAACAAGTAAGCAGCGATAAGGTGAGGATGGATAAGAGAAGGAAACTTATACTTAACATTAGGGAGAGACAGCTGAAGTTGCTGTGATATGTAAGGAGGAAGAAAGGCTTGGAGAAGGCTTGGAGAAGGCTTGGAGATACTCACAGGACGGATAGAAGGAAAGAGAGACATGGGAAAGCATCGCATGGCATACTTGATAGGCTTAAGCAAATAGATAGTAGAGCAGCGTTTGGGAGGGGTGACAAGATAAAGGGTGTTAAGACTTACAAGCGATAGGCAGATGTAGAAAGCCATGATCGCCTACTTCTTGAAGGTACAAGGCACAAAGAAGAAGAAGAAGAAGAAGAAGAAGAAGAAGAAGAAGTGAAATAAAACATACAGTACTGTGCAAAAGTATTAGGGAAAGAACTATTTTATCTTTTATGAGGCATCAAAATAAAGTTTAAAATCACCCCTGTCCTAACACTTTTGCACAGTACCGGTAGTGTGCAAAAGTATTAGGACAGGAGTGATTTTCCTAAAAACCTCACTGAAATTCAAATACAGGGTGAAAAGCCAAACCTTTGTAAGAATTATTTAACTAAAAAGGAAGAGGAAGGAAGGCTTCAGAATTTGAATTGGCCCCCACAAAGCCCTGATCGCAATCGTATTGAACATCTACAGGATATTTTGGATAAAAAATTGATAAATCTAATGTTACTTCGCAAGTCACACTTTGGTAACAAATACAAGCTGCTTGGCAGGAGATACCTTGAAGAATCTTGTGATGTCAATGCCTGACAGAATGAAGGCTGTGATCAAAGCAAAAGGCTATTATACTACATATTAAATTTATTTTGTAACAATTATTTTTTCTTGTTAAAACATTTGTTGAGTAAATCAAATAAAATTACTTTAATGAAATTGTTTATTTTCTGTCAATATACCTCATAAAAGATAAAATAGTTCTTGTCCTAATAGTTTTGCACAGTACTGTCAGTTAAGTGCCATGCGCGATACACGCTTGTGCGATCATGTCTCGAAAGAGACATGACTGACTGGGCAGAAGATTATCCCGCAGTAGGTTGCCATTGCTTTCTGCGGTAGACTGGTTGCCGACCAAGGCTATAGAACCCAATCTGTCCTGTTATTTGACTCATAGCTAGAAGGGGAAGAGCTGTATTATATTATTATGTAGTAATTAGTGGGGGATCAGTTTATTACTTCATAACAATATAAGACTGATCCCCCACTTTATACCCAGTAGAAGTTTTAATTAGATTTCTATTACATACAGTCAATCAGTTAAGTGCCATACGTGAAACACGCTTGGGGGATCATGTCTCGAAAGAGGCATGACTGACTGGGCAGAAGATTATCCCGCAGTTGGTTGCCATTGCTTTCTGCGGTAGACTGGTTGCCGACCAAAGGTATAGAACCCAATCTGTCCTATTATTTAACCCATAACTGGAGGGAAGAGACGGATTAATATTTTTCCCAAGGATATTTGACGGATTAATATCTTTCCCAAGAGTATTTGACGACGGATTAATATCTTTCCCAAGGGTATTTGACGGATTAATATCTTTCCCAAAGGTATTTGACGGATTAATATCTTTCCCAAGGGTATTTGACGGATTAATATCTTTCCCAAGGGTATTTGACGGATTAATATCTTTCCCAAGGGTATTTGACGGATTAATATCTTTCCCAAGAGTATTTGACGACGGATTAATATCTTTCCCAAGGGTATTTGCGCGTAAGTGAATGCAAGGAATTCAACTGGAATTCGAACTCGGTACCCCGATTTCTCGTTCCGAGCCGATATCCACTGCGCCACAACGCACATATGAAAAACTAGTGCGTGAAAGGACGAAAATAATGTCTTTATGAAGGCTACTCCCATCCCTGGTGATATGTTTTATACTTTTTACTTACCACGCATGGTATTCTTTAATTTAAATAACCACCGCTGGCTATCGCATATATCTCCCTAGTGGTTTACACAGCCATAGGTTCTTGCACTAGAATTGGTCGTAAGCTAAACACCAACTGAATATAATCAAGAGCGATTACCTTTAGTATTTTTTTTTCTATTTTTGCCTTGGCAATATTTTACAACGGGTGTTTTATTTTATTTTTTATTTTATAAAAGAAAGAAATTTAAAAACAAATATTAAAATATGAAAACGTTTCTTGTACGGATGAAATAATTACGAGATATGTTTTTAACATTTTTAATTCGGTTATCCCCATCCTCTCTCTCCCTCTCCCCCTCCCTCCCCCTCTCCCCTCTCTCTCTCACTTCCCCCACACACATGCACAGACATATGAGATAAAAATATAGTTTTAAGGTATGTTATATTTATGCATAGAATGATGCGTTGTGGTACAGTGGATATCGACTCGGAACGACAAATCGGGAGTTCCGAGTTCGAATTTCTAGTTGAATTCATTGCATTCACTTCCGCGCAAATATCCTTGGCAAAGGTATTAATCCGTCTCTTCCCTCCAGTTACGGGTTAAATAATAGAACAGATTGGGTTCTATAGCCTTGGTCGGCAACCAGTCTACCGCAGAAAGCAATGGCAACCTACTGCGGGATAATCTACTGCCCAATCAGTCATGTTTCTTTTGAGACATGATCCTCTAAAGTGTGTCTCACCTATGGCACTTAACTGACTGACTGAATACAATAGTTGGAAGCATAAGTAAAGATTCTACTGAGCATGAAGTGGAGGATCTGTTTCCTATTGTTATGAAGTAATAAACTGATCCCCCACTAATTATACTTAACATCTCCTTCCATCTTTGAGTTAAATAACAGGACAGATTGGGTTCTATAGCCTTGGACGCAGAAAGCAATGGCAACCTACTGCGGGATAATCTTCTGCTCAGTCAATCATGTCTCTTTCGAGACATGATCGCCCAAGCGTGTATCAAGTATGGCACTTAACTGACTGACCATAGAGGAAATTTAGACAGAACAATTATCATGACAGTATTATATTTATAGAAAAGGCACATAGAAGCTACATTACGGCGTTGGAAAAACAGCCTGAAGCCGAGTTGACAGATCAGGATTAATAATATTGCACATTCTTCTTTACATTTTATCAATAATCTCAAAATTCATAGCAGAAACACCAGAACAGATGTGGCAGAAATATTCAATTCATGAACAAATGGTAGACTTATAAATATAGAAATAGATTATGAAGAGAAGCATTATAGATTCTTCTTTAGGCTTTATTTCGAATCTCAAAATGCATAGTAGAAGCAGTAGACCATATGTGACAGCGATATCTAAAGTACGGACGGATGGTAGACATATAAACATGCAAAATAGATTCAGGTGGGAAAAACTGTCAAGTACGCCACAGTGGCATACTTTCGCAGTAGTAGAGCGAGCAATTAATTCAAGATAATCTTTTTATTTCATGTCAGCGGAAAACGTTAACCGAAGAAGGCGTAACGAGTCACTTACTTGAAGGTAGGAGCATCGGCCAGGCTGATGGAAGACAGAAAAGTTCTCTCATGGGATTAGTCGAGATTAGTTTTCCGTTCAACCAAGACATTGTGATAATAACAATACAATGAAAGACACTCGTGTGAAAAGACAAAGATGTCACTTCCCTTGTGGATAGCAACCGCCAGGCTGATAGAAAGCAAAAAGAATCTCTCAGGCAATTAAAAGAGATCAGTTTTCATTTAAACCATAACATTGTGATAATATTGATACAAGGAAGGAGATTTTTCTGAAAAGTCAACTCTACTGGAGGTTAGCATCAGTCATGTTGGAAGGCCAAATGGTTCTCTTAGACGATTAAAAGAGACCAGTTTTCATTTCAACCAAGACATTGTGATAATAACAATACAAATATAAACATTCATCTCAATATGGCGTACAGACTCACTCACGTTTAGATTAACATACGATTAAAAGAGATCAGTTTTTATTTCAACCAGGACATTGTGTTAATAACAATACAAGGATGGACATTGGTCTGAAAAGGATTAGAGTCACTTTACTGGAGGTTAGCATCAGCCATGTTGGAAGGCCAAAAGGTTATCTCAGACGATTAAAAGAGATCAGTTTTCATTTCAACCCAGACATTCTGATAATAATAATTCAAGGCAGGACATTATTCTAAAAAGGCACACAGATTCCTTTTCTTGAGGTTAACGTCAGCCTGGCTGATGGAAAGTAAAACAGTTTTCTTATACGATTAAAAAAGATCGGGCGTAGCGTTAAGACGTGTGTAAATTGTTGTATCACCAGTGAAATTTTATTCTAGAAAAGATCAATTTTAATCTTATGACATTGATTAGATTGTCCAGGCAATGTTATGCAACACTTAGTATTGAAGTTTAACGAATACTGGAAAGGTTTTGGGTTTCCGGTGAGATTGGAGAGGATCGAGTGGGTAACTAATCTGTGTAATCAGCAGAAGATCATCCTTGACAAAATTAAGTTGAAAGTTTTGGATAAAATTATGTAGCCAACCTTATAAAGAACATTGTGTCGCCTTCGTTCTCTGGAGAATGCGATCAGAGTTCTTACTCAGAAAGAGAGGCTTTTTTAATTTGGCAGTCGTTTTTTTTTTTTCAGATAAAGATTTTAAAGATAAATATATTAAAAATAATATAAAGAGTTTGGTTCATAAATCATATGTGACATTAAATCAAAGTTATTTCCTATTTTATTTCTGTGTGTTCAAAGGTTTGCTCCAATGTAGGTCTCCCTTTTGTTCATAGATCGGGCTTTTTGATTTTCAGTTGTTTCAGTTATATAACGTTTCCTACGTTAAAAGTGTTGATATTCTAAATAAAGACATTTGACGGATCATTTTTCTTGCTAAATATATATCTGATAATCCAATCTGATAATCAAATCTGATAATCCATTACAAATTTGGATGGTCAATTAGCATATAACGATTCATCTATGGCCATGGTTCCCAACCCTGGGTTAAATTACCCCAGTGGGGTAATAAGCCCATATTTTGTTGGTAACGGATGTTTGGTTTGGGAAGAGGCAATCAGCTTAAAACTTCACAGTGTCCTTGGAATGAAGACCAAGAAACGTAGCAGACTCAACGTGACAAACGACGCCTGAATAGCCCTTTCAGTCACAAAGCCAAGAATAAATAAACTGGCACAGGCAATACAAGCTCAACACTCAGATTATGAATCACGGCTAGGCTACGGGTACTATACCTCTGATTATTATAGACTGGTACTATTGTATTGAATAATTTCCATTAACTTTGCTTTTGATAATGAAAATATGATTACTTCTCATGTTTCTTGTATTTGTTCATTGGGGTAATGGATAAAAGTGAAATTATATTTTGGACTAATCGCAGCAAAAAGGTTGGGAATCTATGATTGGTATGGACAGATTAAGAAAGATAAAATATGTAAACTCTTTATCTCCGATATATATATATATATATATATATATATATATATATATATATATATATATGCTAGCAGTATAGCTTGGCCTTGCTCGGATGTAATGAAAGCTTTAAAACTAATCCATGGTCCTGGAGCTCAGACTCTTTGGACGTTGGCACAAAGACTAAAAAGCAATAGTTGTTTCCAGTTAAAGCGAAACCGTAGACTGAAAGAAAAATGAATGGGTGTAAGTCAAATTTTGATTTCCTGGTATCAATATCAAATAAGTTTTTTTCGTCGTAAACTGAATTTTGAAGGCTAAATAAGTCCTCTGAGTAAATGGTATCACGGCTGAGACTAAGAACTACAATTATACATACTTAAAGCTAAATACGAAGCAAAAACTAAAATAAAAGGGCTGAAAAAATACAGACATACAGGCAGATAAACAGACACACACAAAAACATATTGCCTTTTATATATATATATTATCAATTTTCTGCACTATTGTAAGAACTGCAACCTTGAAACTTCTGAATATCGTTTCTTATGTCTTTGTCTATGAGTGTATCAAATTTAATTAAAATCGGACCACTCCTTCTATAACCCGATTGTTTCGATTATCGATTATCGATATTTATCGGGGGCACCTCGACACAAAACCTAGCTAAGAACACTCGCAGACGCTTATATTACAACTGTGTAAATTTTCAAGAAAATCGGTTCAGCCGTTTCGGAGTCTATAAGTAACGGACACACACGCATACACACACACATACGCACACAGACAAAGTTCTATATATAAATAAGTTTAGATAGACAAATCAGATTTTAAAACTAATCAGGATAATTAAAAGAATGATTCTTGTGACCTTTCAAAACAGAGGAAAGATATTTAAAGGCCTTTGAAGAAAACAGCTGAAGTCGTACAAAGGGGAAAAACTACAAGAAATGGATGATGTATAAAACTTTTATTTTTATTATTGTCTTTTGCCTAAGAATAATGTTTAATAGTTTAGATATTTTTAAACGCATGCCTTTAAGAAAAATATTTCATTTGTGTGAAAATCTATTTCAGAATTATCAGTTACGAATCGCTAAAATTATACTTTTGTTAATTGTTGTGGATTCATTTCTTTAATTTAAAGAAAAACAACTTTTCATATTTACTGGCAGATGAGAAACGAGCTATCGGGCCCTTGTGGAAAACTGGATAGAGTTTGCTCTGTTCCATTTTATTGAATTAAAATGACTGCGGTTAGTGGATGGTTTCTGAAAGCAATTAATAATGGAGGAGAAGGTAGTAATGCACTCACACTTCAAAGACGGGGGTTTAATCCAGCCGGATGGGTCATAAATCATCACGAGGGCGAGGGAAGAAGAGCCGACAAGTAAATTTCAAGCAGTTTGTGCGGATTTGATTCCTCAAAGGTTTTTCTTCTTTTTTAATTGTTACAAAGTTTTTTTTGCCGTATGTTGGAAGTGTTCTTCTTCTTTTATGTGCCTTGTCCTTTCAGGACGTAAGCGATCATGGCTTTCCAGACTAAACTATCGCCCGGTTCACACTCCACCCACGTCTATTGAACAGGTGAAGAGGCTCATCCCTTGTTCCCTGTTTAGGATGTGGTTTCCGGTTTTCTCTTTTGTTATTTTTTTTTTTCAATTGGAGTAGATAGACTGAACTATCGCCCAGTTCACACTCCACCCACGTCTATTGAACAGGTGTAGAGGCTCATCCCTTGTTCCCTGTTTAGGATGTGGTTTCCGGCTTTCTCTTTTCCAATCTTTCCACTTTTCTCTTTTGTTATTTTTTTTTTCAATTGGAGTAGATAGACTGAACTATCGCCCAGTTCACACTCCACCCACGTCTATTGAACAGGTGAAGAGGCTCATCCCTTGTTCCCTGTTTAGGATGTGGTTTCCGGCTTTCTCTTTTCCAATCTTTCCACTTTTCTCTTTTGTTATTTTTTTTTTCAATTGGAGTAGATAGACTGAACTATCGCCCAGTTCACACTCCACCCACGTCTATTGAACAGGTGTAGAGGCTCATCCCTTGTTCCCTGTTTAGGATGTGGTTTCCGGCTTTCTTTTTTCCAATCTTTCCACTTTTCTCTTTTGTTATTTTTTTTTCAATTGGAGTAGATAGACTGAACTATCGCCCAGTTCACACTCCACCCACGTCTATTGAACAGGTGAAGAGGCTCATCCCTTGTTCCCTGTTTAGGATGTGGTTTCTGGCTTTCTCTTTTCCAATCTTTCCACTTTTCTCTTTTGTTATTTTTTTTTTTCAATTGGAGTAGATAGACTGAACTATCGCCCAGTTCACACTCCACCCACGTCTATTGAACAGGTGTAGAGGCTCATCCCTTGTTCCCTGTTTAGGATGTGGTTTCCGGCTTTCTCTTTTCCAATCTTTCCACTTTTCTCTTTTGTTATTTTTTTTTTTCAATTGGAGTAGATAGACTGAACTATCGCCCAGTTCACACTCCACCCACGTCTATTGAACAGGTGAAGAGGCTCATCCCTTGTTCCCTGTTTAGGATGTGGTTTCCGGCTTTCTCTTTTCCAAATTTTTCACTCCTGCGTAACCCCCTGCACATCAGTGGTGTTACCGCCTTGTTCGGGGTGATATGATTAAAAAAATAAATCTCCCTATCCCTGGTGGCTCTTAGCACGCTTTCTCTTGTTACACCATGCAACAATCGTTCCATCATCCACCTGATCAGTTCCTTCAAATATGTTATCCGCTGCTTTCCTCTGTCTCTTTTTCCCTCTATCTGGCCTGTTAGTATCAGGTTCTCCAAGCCCTCCTTCCTCATTGCATATCCCAGGAACTGCAACTGTCTATTTCTGATGCTCAGTATTAATTTCCTTTTCGTTTTCATCCTTTCCAAAACTTCATCATTGCTCACATGCACGATCTATCATATTCCCAGCATACTTCTGTAGAACCACATTTCAGTTGCTTCAAGGTTTTCCTTCATCTTTGATGGTATTGTCCAACATTCACTGCCATATTGAAGAACTGACATCACATAGCAATCCAGTACTCTCTTCCTAGTTTCTAGCGAATTTGTCCTGTTTCTTAATACCTTACTCAACTTCTGGAATGCATCCTTGTGCTTTTGGATCTCAAGAATATAAATGTATAAAAACAGCAGTGACCACAAAATGAGGGGTCAGTTTATATATTGATTGTAATATGGAATTGATCCCCCACTTTATAACCAGTATGTTTCTGTAGAACCACATTTCAGTTGCTTCAAGTTTTTCCTTCATCTTTGATGATATCGTCCAGCATTCCCTGCCATATTGAAGAACTGATATCACATAGCAATCTAGTAGTCTCTTCTTTGTTGCCAGCGAAATTGTCCTGTTTCTTAATACTTTACTCAACTTCTGAAATTCTTCCTTCACCATGCCAATTCGCCTTCGGATCTCTGTGTCGCTCTTTCCGTCGTCTGTTAGATTTTTGTACCTGCTTGATTTTAGTATCCCCGACCTGTATTTGGCATTTTGGGCTGCCCTTTTTTGCTGATGACCATGCATTCGGTTTTCTTGCAGTTTATTTGTAGTCCTTTCTTGTCACTCACTTCAGCTACCTTCTGTAGGAGGTCTTGTAGTTTCCCCTCCGTTTCTGCTATCAACACTGTATCATCTGCGTACCTTATATTGTTTAAAATGTGGCCTCCGATGACGAATGTGACTCATTAAGCTGATATTTCGGTGTAGTACTCACTCGTTTACACCTGGCTTCTTCGGCAGTGCTATGAAAATCAACTTGCATAGGTCGTCTGGTATTATTCCACTATTATAAATTTCATTTATTATTTCTGTTATTTTCTCTATGCCGAATTCTTCCAGGGCTATCAGAAGCTCTATTACAATGCCCTCTGGACCAGCTGCTTTGTTTCTGTTTAGTTTGCCCATTGAAGCTTCCACTTTGGACTTTAATATTTCCGGTCCGTCCTCATCCTTGCGTATTTTCACTGAGGTGTTGTGTGATGTCTGCCCTCCTATGTGGCAGCGAATGTTGGAGAATCATCAAAGATTAAGGAAAGACTTGAAGCAGCCAAACTGTGTTTCTATAGAAGGATGCTGAGGGTACTATAGACTGACCATCTTGGTGAGAAGATGGATTTAGCCAGATTTTGTTGAATTCTGTTATTTTATTTTAGAAAACTGAAGAGATCTTCTAGTTTTGTACTCAAAAATGTTTTGCTGTAATAATTTTCTTCTCTTCAAAAATGTATTACGGCAGTAATTTTTATTTCCTTCAAAAATGTGTTACAGCAAGAATGTTTTTTCTTCAAAATGTATATTTATCTATAAAAGTCTATTTTTATGTATATATTTCAATAAAAGTGTACTCTTATACTTTCATAGTGTTTTGACCCCAGTTTAGGGGTTAGCTATTTGCCAAATAGCTGGGACCCTAACCGGTGCTACTACTACTGGTCAGGGTAGACTTGGGAACAACAGCAATTAAGAGGTAATTCCATTCTCTTCACAACCTCCCAATCAGAGGCCTTACTGCCGGATGCAGTTTACCGTCATCTCGAGGACCAGGTTTTGGAGAGAATGGAAACGAAAATGAAACTTATACTTAATATCAGGAAGAGATAGCTAAAGCTTATGAGGTACTGACTGAGGAAAGAACGCTAGGCTAATCTGATACTCAGAAGGCGGATAAAGGGAAAGGGGGATAGGGGAAACCAGCGCGAGACATAACTGATGGTCTTAAGCGGATGGGTGGAAGAGCAGGATTTGAGAGAAATAACAGCACAAGATATATCAAAAGCAAGAGGAAGATGTTGAGGGCCACGATCGCCAACGTCCTGAAGGGACACAGCACATAAAAGAATTAGAAGAGGGTTAAATTTTTTCTAGATGACATCAATTTATTGTGTGTGATATTTGTAACCTTGTTTGCCACTCTGAAGATATCCCAACTAGTCACATAGCCATAGACTAAGACCTCCAACTGACGGAACTATTTTTTCCACATCCAGCCTACCCACTTTGTAATCAAATATGAAGAAACAGGTCCGGATTAAAGGTCCGGATTAAATCTTACAATGTAATGCATAATCCAATAGGCAAGCAAACAAGTGTTCTTATGTCGTTTTTGCGAGAAAAAGTGTAAAATCCTTGCAGGAATTTAGAGCCATTGTATATCGCAAAATTTATAGGTCACTTGTACATATTGCAAGGATTTATTTTATGATATTTTTCTTCTCTAAAACATAATTCATATTTTTTTAAAAATTTGTAGCATAATATTTCAGTTTTTAATTTTAATTAAATATAATTTTGTGCCACGCACGCACGATTGTAATATTAATGGGAAAAGGATGTATTACCTTTTGTATACCAACAAGAATTTTAGAAAAAAAACTATGAGAAATTGGAGAAAAATTAACCTTCCTTCTCTTTCATTCGAAACGTAAGCATCGGCATAAATCCGATGAATTCCTAAGGGACGAAACGCGTTACACGAAACACGTTAAAAATAACCATATGTGATTAATCGATTTAAGATTAAGGAGTCGTCAGTCATATATATATATATATATATATATATATATATATATATATATATATATATATATATATCCGAGTGGGTACAGAACGAAGAAAGAATTTTTTCCGTCCAAAACATTAATTTAAAACAGTGCTCGATATATGATGTATAGAGCTGTGAATATTTATTATAAATTGTTTTAAAACATGGACATTATTTTTTAATATATGTCATCGACAGTCATATGTTTGTTTCAACGTTGGGCGCCCAACGTTGAAACAAACATATGATTGTCGAGGACATATATTAAAAAATAATGTCCATGTTCTAAAACATAATTCATAATAAATATGACAATATTTACGCTCTCACACCCTGATTGAGCACTCTGGAAAAATAGTAGACTTTGATAAACAGTAGCTACTCTGGCATGTACGCATCGCTCATTCAGTGAAATGAATTAGAGCGCGCTAGCTATTGGGCGCGTATAATGACATGCGCTAAAAGTCTGCCTACTTCCATCGTGCGCCCATAGCCCATAGCCCATAGCCATTTCGGTCGGGTTTCAATCCTGGGTAAAAAAAGCAATCGGAGTCTAACCGTACTGATGAGCTGTGATACGGCGAAACAGATCTGTCTGCGGATGACAATATATATATATATATATATATATATATATATATATATATATATAGTTAGGTTTTGGTTATAATTAAATTAGACCAGTACACAGTTGTATTAAAAAGTGTTCAGTACATTTATATAGTAGAACTTTTGATTGTGTGTGTGTGTGTGTGTGAAAAGTGTATGTATATAATTATAAATATCAATATATATATGCAATTTGTTATATATAGTATATTATTTCTACGGCTATATCGTATTGAATACACCGGTTCCCGTCCGATCACCGAAGTTAAGCAACATCGAGCCTGGTCACCTGGTCAGTACTTAAATGGGTGACCATTTGGGAATACCAGATGCTGTAAACGTAAGGACCAAGAATGGTTCACCGGTCCTCCAGGCTTGGGGGTTGGGTCCAGGGCTAACAACCCTGCCCCGTAAAAAACAGGTTGTTACAGAAACAGTAACAAAAAGTTGCTGCCCTATGCACCATCTCGGTGTTATGGATAAATGATGATGATGAGTATAGAATTTAAATATTATATATGCGTGGTACTTATTTAAAAGCGCTTAATATCAGTGATAGAGCTGACATATTCATATAGATAGGTGTCAGTTTGTAACCCTGGGTTTCACGCTCTTGCGATCGTCAGACAAACTGGTTAATTTAAAAAAAAAATTGGCTATATGTAGGGCTGCGTATATTGATGTATTTTTGTGGAAGTGGGAGGAAAATTTGTCGTCATGACAGACGCAGACATATATACACATTTGTGCACCCATTGACGTGCGCAAAGAACACACATACGCGCGTCCGGCCACCGGGGCTTACACAAACATATATGCGTATCGTACAGGGCTCGGCATATATATGTATATGTGTACCGTTGCGCACATCCATATGCATTCGGTTGGTGTATTCAAATAGTGTAGCAATGTCAACGCGCGGACAGTTGTCGATTTCTCGTAGGTACATATGTACGTTTGATGGGGTCTGTGTGAAACTATGATAGGCAAAAATTGCTAATATTTCATTTAAGGCTGTATTGTTATTTTTTATTTTAAAGTCGGTTATTAGCTTGTTTTTTTGTGTGTGATTGCGCATATCTAAATGGTAGAAATTCTAATTTGTAATGCTTGTTAGTATTTATGTGTGGTGGTATTAATTTTACTACGGCAGAGAAGAGTAATTTACGTTAATGATGATTGCGAACTAATACGGTGATAGTAATATTTGATGATAATAACAGTTGTGGTAGCAAATAGTTATTGTAAAGCGGTAGTAGTGATTAGTAATGGTGGTGTCATGATAATAACAATAAATGCAATTATTATGGTGGTAGTTTGAACTAGAGAGAAAAAAAGGAACCGCTGATACCATAATCCTATCAACTATTTTCTGGTTACTGGCGTATGATACATCATACGCTAAACGTCTATCTCCTGCTACCAAGCGCCCATAGCTCAGGGGTAGAATCGCTGACTGACGCCAATTCGTTTGGGTTTCAATCCTAGGTTAAAGGCAAGCGGATGTCTAACCGTACTAATGAGCTGTGATACAGCGAAACAGATCTGTCTGCTGATGACTATATATATATGTATATACATGGTGTATGGTTAGGTGTTTGATGGCTATCACAGTGCGTTTAGTAAAATAAAGGAAGGTAAAGAGGATTTTGGGTAATACCTATTTATTATACATTAATATTTCGAGATCAGAATCTCATCTTCATAATGACAGGAGAGCTTGATTTCACATCCCCTGGAGTACCGTGCCTTTAAACGACAAGGGACCAGCGGACGTGAAATCGAGCTCTCCTATCATTCTGAAGATGAGATTCTGTTATCTTAGGGTGCACTAAGAATTAACTGACATAAAAATCAGAAGCCATAGAATTTTGTACCAATATAAAAAAGGAATGAATGTACATTCATCCAATTCTATAATTGACCATGAAGAGGCCTATCTTGCCATCGTTTTTGCATTTGGTATACCTCATTTGCTCTAGTTTTTAGGTTCAGTGCCGCTGCAGTTGGCGTATTATGGTTTATTTGCACTTCTTCATCTACTTGAAATCCACTTGCTAATCGACTTAACGCACACAAAATGTTAGGAACTTGGTAATCTTCCACTGTAAGCTGACTCCTTAGTATTCGGCTAACTGCCGACTAATATCAACTGCCTTAGTCCAATTATGTCCAAATTGTCTAAAAGTGTCGAATAGATCTACTGAACTCCATTAGAACTCTAAAGAACTCTCAAGAGCTTCTAAGAACTTCTATGAACTTCCCAAGAACTCAAGTTAACTTCCTGTTAACTCTTATTAATATAAGAAGTAGAGTCCATTATCTGAGAAATTGGTGTGTTTCACCATAACACTTTCACTCTGAACAATGCTTCTTCTTCTACTACTACTACTACTAATAATAATTTGAAATAATAATAATAATAATAAAGAAGAAGAAGAAGAAGAAGAAGAAGAAGAAGAAGAAGAAGAAGAAGAAGAAGAAGAAGAAAAGCAAAACAGAAGCCAAGAACCAACTATTGCGGCAAAAAATATGAAAATGAAAGCCAAAGATAAAGCTCTTGAACAGATGAAACAGCGCTGGCAAGACAAACCTCTGCATGGCCAATATCCAGAACGTGCCAATAAATCCAATGTTGACAAAGTTAATACTCATCGATGGTTACGTGCATCTGGATTAAAGTCTGAAACTGAAGGATTTATACTTGCAGCACAAGACCAAAGTCTTTTCACGAGAAACTTTCAGGCAAATATTATGCATAATAATATGGATCCAAAATGCAGGTTTTGTGATAAACACCAAGAAACAATAGACCACCTAATCTCAGGCTGTTCTGTGCTTGCTCCAAACGAATATAAAAATCGCCACGATAGAGTTGGGCAATATTATAATTGGGCAATGTGCAAACATTACGGAAAAGCTGTAAACAAACACTGGTATGAACATCACCCAGCACCGGTTACAGAAATAAAAGATGTAACCATTCTATGGGATTACACCATCTACACAGACAGAGAAATTGAAGCAAACAGGCCAGACATTATTGTTAAAAACCAGAAGGAGAAAACTTGTCTATTAATTGATATGGCTTGTCCAGCGGATTGTAACATAGCAATCAAGGAATTTGAAAAACTGTCAAAATATAAAGACCTGGAAATTGAAATAGAAAAAATGTTGAAATTGAAAACAAGAGTTGTGCCAGTGATAGTAGGTGCACTTGGAATGATAAAAACAACACATTGAACAAAACAACACATTGAAAGAATCCCTAGAAATGCCAGCTTAAGAGATATACAAAACATTGTCTTGTTAAGTACACCCCACACACTAAGGAGAACTTTATGTATGTTACGCTCGAGATGTTAGGGGAGGTAGAAAAAACATGAATTGGGGCCATAACAACACACCACGACCTGCCTTAGATCTTCCCGCAGACTTGGTAGGTAGTGCGACCATAGCAGAAATATAATGTGATGAAAAATAACATAATAATATTAATAATTAAGTTAAGAAAATTATATATAAATATGTGGATAAAATTAAGAGAGATTATTTGCCAGTCAGTTAAGTGCCATACGTGAAACACGCTTGGGCGACCATGTCTCGAAAGAGACATGACTGACTGGGCAGAAGATTATCCTGCAGTAGGTTGCCATTGCTTTCTGTGGTAGACTGGTTGCTGACCAAGGCTATAGAACCCAATCTGTCCTGTTATTTAAGCAACGTTGAGCCTGGTCAGTACTTAGATGGATGACCGCTTGGGAATACCAGGTGCTGTAAGCGTATAGTGACGGATGTGCGCTGTGGTGCAGTGGATATCGGCTCGGAAAGAGAAATCGGTGAGCCGAGTTCGAATTCCAGTTGAATACCCTGCATTCACTTAAGCACTGGTACCCTTGGGAAAGGTATTAATCCGTCCATTCCCTCCAGTTATAGGTTAAATAACAAGGGTAGGGCTTGGGGACCCTGCTCTTAAAAACAAATCCCAATGAATTGTGAAAAAGAAAAACGTTGTTAAAATAAAATAACCTTACCCAAAATCACTGGTTATGACCTTAAAATGATCCCATAAGGATTGATAGGTCGTTAAGCCTCAAAAACAAACAAACTAAAGTGATCAACTTTCTAGATGTTACGTTGGACTTGAATAATGGTTATTACAAACAATGCCCTCAAAATCTATATAACCATAGATTCATTAACAAAGAATCAAATCATAAATCAGTCCAAGTTAAATTACTCCCTAACTCGAGCAAAAAGGAAATATTTGATAATAATAAAATTAAATGTATAAAAGCTTTAGAACAAAGCAACCATAAAGTAAATATATATATATATTTTTTTTTAGAAAAACGATCAATGTAAAAATAAACAGAAGCACCGTAAGCGAAAGATTATGTGGTTTAATCCCCCTTTCAATCGTAATGTTCTAACGAATATCAGAACGTTCCTAAATTTAATTCATAAGCACTTTAACCATTCACCAACACTAAAAAGGATGTTTAACAAAAATAATGTTAAGATCAATTATAGCTACATTAATAACATCGATAAATCTATACCCCAACATAACAACGTTATTTTCAACAATGACAACGTTAATTGTAAAAATAAATGCAACTTTTTTTTTTAATCATTTCACCCCGAGAAAGGCGGAAACGCCACTGATGTGCAGGGGGTTACATAAATGTAAAAAGAATAATTAGAAAAGAGTGAGGAGTACAAACTAGTTAGAAAGGAACAATAGAAAGCTGAGAAAGCAGGTGCAATGACAGATACATGGGTGGAGAGAAAGGGAAGGTTATACAGGGGGAGGGGAGAGAGCTAGAGTCCAGTGGTTAGTAGATGAGTATTAACTTTGCATTTAAATTTCTGGAGGTTGTAGCCGTCAGGAAAGCAAGAATACGGGAGTGAGTTCCACAGGCGGGAAGTGCGAGAGAGGAAGCTGCAGGAGTAGAATTGTCGTCTGCATTTGGCTAACCTGACTGTGAATGGGTGGGACCCAGTTGCCAGTCTGGTTGCACGGGTAAACACCTGTTGAGGAGGCATCAGTGACTTAAGCTCATCCGAGCAGAAGCCATGAAAGTATTTATAGAAGAGACAGAGGGAGGCCACATTTCACCGAAAAAATATAATCTGTCCATTAAACTGTCAATGTCTGAATGATAACATTATATACGGAGCTACCATACATTCGGGTAAAGATGTTAAGTTTAATTTTGATTCTACTGAAAGAACTTGTAAATTTCGTTTCTACCATCATCGAATGATTTTGGATAATATAAAATACAAAAATAGTTTCTAAAATATTATGGCAATTACAGAATAGTGGTATTTCGCCTGTCATCAAATGTGATATCGTAGGTAGAACTAAATGTTACAACGGGAAATTTGTTTCTCTTGCTGAGAAACAAATTATCTTAAAACACTTAAATAATCCGACTTGATTAAATAAGAATAATGGAATGCTGATGACATGCAGATATAAAACTAAATATCTACGTGCGTTGTGGTGCAGTGGATATCGGCTTGGAACGAGAAATCGGAGAGCCGAGTTCGAATTCCAGTTGAATTCCTTGCATTCACATACGCGCAAATACCCTTGGGAAAGGTATTAATCCGTCTCTTCCCTCTAGTTATGGGTTAAATAACAGGACAGATTGGGTTCTATAGCCTTGGTCGGCAACCAGTCTACCGCAGAAATCAATGGCAACCCACTACGGGATAATCTTCTACCCAATCAGTCATGTCTCTTTCGAGACCTGGTCCCCCAAGCGTGTTTCACGTATGGCACTTAACTGACTGACTGTATCTAAAAGAAATATAATTAAAACTTCTACTGGGTATAAAGTGGGGGATCTGTCTTATAATGTTATGAAGTAATAAACTGATCCCACACTAATTACTACATAATATAATACAGCACTTCCCCTTCTAGCTATGAGTCAAATAACCGGACATATTAATCCGTCTCTTCCCTCTAGTTATGGGTTAATTAACAGGACAGATTGGGTTCTATAGCCTTGGTCGGCAACCAGTCTACCGCAGAAATCAATGGCAACCCACTACGGGATAATCTTCTACCCAATCAGTCATGTCTCTTTCGAGACCTGATCGCCCAAGCGTGTTTCACGTATGGCACTTAACTGATTTAGTAATTGGTAATTTATGATTAATTTTTTATTTTAATCCTGGGACTCGAAGGACATTTGGGTTAAAGCCGATGAGACCTTAAATGTTGACAAATTTAATCCCTCTCACTATTTTAAACTTCTGACTAATAAGATTACCAGCACATATAGACTAGACAAAAAGGAGAATATAATGACTGAGATCGATCATGATACCGCTAAATTTGCTAGCAAGATAAACGTAATTGATAGAATAAGGAAGGTCAGTACTAGTTACCTCTTATTCAAAGATCATAAACCCAATTTCGAGAATAGTGTACAATCTAGGTTAATAAATCCTACCAAAAGTGCTTACGGCAATATCACGTTGAATACACCGGTTCTCTCTCGATCGCCTAGTTAAGCAACGTTGAGTCTGGTCAGTACTTAGATGGGTGACCGCTTGGGAATACCAGGTGCTGGAAGCGTTTAATGCTTACGGTCATATCACGTTGAATACACCGGTTTTCGCTCTATCACCTAGTTAAGCAACGTTGAGCCTGGTCAGTACTTAAGTGGGTAACCGCCTTGGGAATACCAGGTGCTGTAAGCGTTTACTGACGGATGTGCATTGTGGTGCAGTGGATGTCATCTCGGAAAGAGAAATCGGTGAGCCGAGTTCGAATTCCAGTTGAATACCCTGCACTGGTACCCTTGGGAAAGGTATTAATCCGTCACTTCTCTCCAGTTATGGGTTAAATAACAGGGTAGGACTTGGGGGCCCTGCCCTTAAAAACAAATCCCAATGGATCTTGATACTCGAAAAGAAAAAAGTATTACTAGACACAAAACTTATATAAAAACAGCAACAAATTGTTGAAAGAAAAAGGTATTACCAGCAATAAATAAATAAAATTTAGTTGGCAATAAATGACCCGCCGAGGTTGATATGCCATAAAAACAAAACAACCAACCAAAAGTGAATAAGGATTAATCTCGAAACATTTTATCAAAAATATAACCACTAAACTCCAAAACGCTCTCCGTCGACAACCTCTGGAAAGATTCTTCAGATAATATCCATTGGTTTAGCAATATTGCTGATAAAGCTAGAACCACATTTCTTAAACTTGATATTGTTGACTCTTATCCCTCTATATCTAAAGACCTCCTAGTAAACTGTATTAGTCGAAAAATCTAATATTATTCTAGCAGCTAGGAAATATCTTCTTATTCTTAACGACTCTTCTTCTTCTATGTGCTCTGTCTCTTCAGAACGTAGGCGATCATGGCTTTCTACATCTCCCTATCCCTAGTGGCTCTTAGCACGCTTTCTCCTGTTACACCACGCAACCCTCGTTCCATCATCCACTTGATTAGGTACTTTAAATATGTTATCCGTTGCTTTCTCCTGTCTCTTTTTCCCTCTATCTAGCCTGTTAGTATCAGGTTCCCCAAGCCCTATTTTCTCATTGCCTGTCCCAGAACTTCAACTGTCTGTTCGTGATGCTCAGTATTAATTTCCTTTTCGTTTACATCCTTCCCAAAACCTCATCATTGCTCACATGCTTGATCCATGATATTCGCAGCATCCTTCTGTAGAACCACATTTCAGTTGCTTCAAGTTTTTCCTTCATCTTTGATGATATTGTCCAGCATTCACTGCCATATTGAAGAAATTATATCACATAGCAATCCAGTACTCCCTTCTTTGTTTCAAGCAAAATTGTCCTGTTTCTTAATACTTTACTCAACTTTTGGAATACTTCCTTCGCCATTCCAATTAGCCTTCGGATCTCTGTGTTTCACTTTCCGTCTTCTGTTATAACACTCCCCAGGTATTTAAAGTTTTGTATCTGCTTAATTTTAGTACCCCCCACCTGTATTTGGGATATTGGACTGCCCCTTTTACTGATGACCATGCATTCTGCTTTTTGCAGTTTATTTGTAGTCCTTTCTTGTCACGCTCTTTATTTGCCTTCAGTCAGTTAAGTGCCATACGTGATACATGCTTGGGCGATCATGTCTCGAAAGAGACATGACTGACTGGACAGAAGATTATCCCGCAGTAGGTTGCCATTGCTTTCTGGTTGCCGACCAAGGCTATAGAACCCAATCTGTCCTGTTAATTAACCCATAACTGGAAGGAATAGACGGATTAATACCTTTCCGAAGGGTATTTGCGCGTAAGTGAATGCAATGAATTCGGCTGGAATTCGAACTCGGCTCCCCGATTTCTTGTTCCGAGCTGATATCCAATGCATCACAACGCACAACCGCTTCACCAGGACTAAAAGTCTCAATAGTAAATTTGACGTCCCCATGGGAGCACTTGATTCAGCCCAAGTTGCCGATTTAATAGGCATCTATATCCTAGATACCCTTAGTAGAATTATGGATCCTAAGCAAGTAAGCCTATACTGAGATGATGGACTTATACTCATCCCGAATATTAATGGCCCCTTGTCTATGAAAATCCAGAAGATATCATTAGAACCTTTAAGATGCTAGGATTTAAAATAGAGATTGCTTCTAAATTTAAGATTGTGAATTACTTAAACATTACCCTCAACCTCGATAATAATTCCATTAAACCATACCATAAGAAAAATGAAACCCTAGATACATTAACATTAATTTTAACCAACCAAACGCCATAATAAAGCAACTACCGAAGAGAGTTTATGCTAGAATTAGCCGATTATCTTCTAAGCTTAGGATCTCTAGCGATAACAAAGAACTATATGAAAAAGCTCTTCAGAGTAGCGGATAAAATATAAATCAACACCCATTTGTTTATCTAAATCGCAGAAAACTAAAAATAGACATACGAAGAGGAAGATAATACGGTTCAATTCCCGTTCTGTAGATTATCAACAGTTAACAAAGTTCTTTCTTCAATTATTTTTTTATAATCATATTGCCCCAGGCAAGGCATTTTATTGCCACCGTTTTGCAGAGGGTTACATAGGAGGAAAGTTAGAAGAAAGAGTGACAGGTTATAGTGGGTGTCAGGGAGGAGGTAAGAAAAGAATGACTGTGGTCATAAAGTGAGGGATCACTTTATATATTGATTGTAATGTAGAATTGACCCCCCACTTTATAACCACATCATAATAGTATAGAATTTTTTTTATAATCATATCGCTCTAAGCAAGGCATTTTGCTGCCACTGTTTTGCAGGGGGGTTACATAGGATGAAAGTTATGAGAAAGAGTGACAGGTTATAAGGGGTGTCAGGAATTAGGTAAGAAAAGGATGAAAATACTGATGAGAGTGGAGTGGACTGAGAAAAGAGCATGAGAGAGAGGATACATTAGTAAGATAGGAGATGACTATTGACTTTACATTTAAATTCTTGGAGATTATAGCTGTCGGGAAAGCAAGTAAATGAAAGGGAATTCCACAGGCGGGAAGTGCGAGCAAAGAATCGGTTGGAATAGAATTTGCGTTTACAATTTATTGGTTTCACAGTAAAAGGGTAGGACCTAGTTGCTAATCTTGTGGCTCGAGTAAATTTATATATAGGAGGCACCAGTGAGCAAAGTTCATCGGAGCAGAAACCGTGAAAGTATTTGTAGAAGAGACACAGGGAAACCACATTGCGCCGGTGAGAAAGTGACTGTATCCGAGCTGCCAAATCGGGATCTATCACATTACAGATTCTCCGTTGAATTTTGTCAAGTACACCTAGGTGGATAGCAGGAGCACTCGACCAGATATGGCAGTAGTATTCAATGCACAGGCAGGTGGTAGATTTATATATGTGCAGGATTGTTTCAGACGGGATAAACTTCCTGGCTCTACACAGAGAACCGACTTTCTTAGCAGCGAATTTAGCTATGGATTCTTTATAGTTATTCCACTTGAGGTCTGTTGTAAGAGTTAAGCCGAGGAGGCGCAGTGTTTTGCTTTCAGGGAGACTAGACTGATCCATGCTAATGGGGGGAAGTAGAAGATAATAGATAAGTATTTTCATAATGATAACCCCCTAAATAAAATATTTAATAGGAAAACGATTAAGATTAGCTGTGTCTGTACTAGTAATATGTACAAAATTATTAGCTCCCATAATAACCAAAGTTTGAAAAATTTCAGTGAATCTAATACACAACACGGGATTATACCCTCCTGCAATTGCAGATTCAAGGAGAACTCTCCGGTTTAAGGTAAATGTTGATCTACAAAAGTTTGATCTATCAAGCTACTATCTTAAAAAGACAAGGAAAAATGTAACATGTATATCGGAATTTCGGCGAGAACTTGGTAACAAAGATTTTATACGTATAGGAACTCTTTTACTAACCCTAGTTTAAGGTATCACACAATCTTCTCCCGAAAATACTAGGAATTGAATGAAGAATGCCTAAACCCACAGATAAGTGGAGGTTGATAGGAACGGCACTTACTCTTAATAGTCTAGGTGATAAATGTAATCTATAACATAAAATAGGATATTAAAATTTCAATATCAGAATGTACTTCTTAATAAACATAACGAATTTATTAGCATGTGTCGTTAGCGTAGTAAATTTAAATGTCACTAATTATCTCTTCCTTCCATTTATTCATAATTTGTTTTGCTTCCTACATAGATTAAAATTAAAATTTGGTGAATTCGTAGCTTTTTCCTACCCACAACCACTAACCAAATGGTCACACAACTTGCCTTCCACTACCAAAAGAAAATTTCTAATGCGATTCTCCTCTGCTTGGTCCTATCGTAACCAAGATTCCTCACCCCTTCTTTGACTAACCCTTGCTTCCAGTACAAGAATTTTTCTCCATTCTTTGGTTGATTGGGGTTGACAATACATGTCTAGAACTGACATGTTGAAATAGCTATCCCCGCTAAATGTGATCTGAATTATATATATATATATATATATATATTATACCGTTTATTTAAAATGTCATATATAATTTTCAAATTAAAATGAAAATAACTGTAATCTCAGTATAATATAAAGCTACGACAAGAACCAGATATGTTTAGTAAAATTTAAATTACGTAATGGTCACTTTATAATCAGTACCTGAAAACTGCATTGTGCATGAAACTTAGAATCGTGCTATCGACGGTTAATTGTTTAATTACTTAGTTTCTTTTCGTAATAAGATTAGACCACTGCACATTTGTATTAAAAAGTGTTCAATACAATTATATTGTAGAACTTTTGAATATTTTCCATTTGTTAACGAGTTATTACGCGACCTAGGTTTCTACCATGAGTGATGTCTTCAGGCGATTTGCAATATTGCAAGACACCACTCATGGTAGAAACCTAGGTCGCGTAATAATTCGTTTACAAATGGAATATATATATATATATATATATATATATATATATATATATATATATGCACAAGTAAATAGCTATATAATATAATAAACCTTCTGTTAATTTATTTATATTTTATTTATAAGCACGAGTGCATAAAATGTAAGAAAGGAGAAGTTAAACAAAATTCTGATATTGAGGGGTGTTGGGAGCTGTCTTCATGATCTCGGATTGTGTTTTCCCGACGGGGACGTTATTGTTCCCTGATGGGCTAAATTTCAACGCAAAAAAGTTTCTCATGAAAAAGAAAAAAATGGCTGTTATTAAGTTTGGTTGCTATTATATAAAAAAGAAAGAAACAAAGAAGAAGGATCAACTTTCTTCTTAGAACTTTAAAAGAAATATTTCTTGAAATTCTCTGCTTTTTAAATTATTTTTTCTACTTTTACTCTTCATAATTTAGCAATCATGGTAATAAATCAAAATAGCACTTGGTTCTTTTCTCTCTTGCCGTAGCACATTGGTTAGCAAGCCCGTTCTTCACGTTTTTTCATTGGTATAATGAGTTCGATTCTGAACAGATGTCTCGCGAAGATAGCTAATCTAAACGAAGCTAATCTTGATAAATAACTTTCACGTTGAAGGTTCAAATCAAGGGAACACGATTTTAAAGGCTAAACTTTCTACAGCGTGCCCAGTAAAAAAGGCGGTAAACTTAGAAAGACGTGAGACAACCTATGAAAACTGGTGACGATTGATATGACTGAAAGATTCAGGAGGAATTTCTGCGCATTTCGTCAATTTCCACATCGGATGTTTTTTCTTTGAAAAGTAAAATAACGTTACGCTCAGAATCGGTGAGCTGTTTTGCCATAGGTGAAGGGCAGAATGAAAGACGAAATTCGTCTTAAAAAGCCTCTAAATGACGAGTCACACGATCGAGGAGCAATTGATCAATCAGTAAAGAACCAATCCGCTGAGGTTGTTGTGAACGGACGTATTTTTTCATGGCTCAAAGAAAGCAATATCGAGTTTTCAAAGTTTTGATTTCGTTTAATTATCCATTTATTCGGATATTTTTCGTTGTTTATTATAACTAGTGTGATCTATCTATCTATCTATCTATTTATCTATCTATCTATCTCATTCCATTCATTATCTATCTATCTATCTATCTATCTATCTATCTATCTATCTATCTATCTATCTATCTCATTCATTCATTATCTATCTATCTATCTATCTATCTATCTATCTATCTATCTCATTCCATTCATTATCTATCTATCTATCTATCTATCTATCTATCTATCTCATTCCATTCATTATCTATCTATCTATCTATCTATCTCATTCCATTCATTATCTATCTGTCTATCTATCTATCTATCTCATTCCATTCATTATCTATCTATCTATCTATCTATCTCATTCATTCATTATCTATCTATCTATCTATCTATCTATCTATCTATCTATCTATCTCATTCCATTCATTATCTATCTATCTATCTATCTATCTATCTCATTCCATTCATTATCTATCTATCTATCTATCTATCTATCTATCTCATTCCATTCATTATCTATCTATCTATCTATCTATCTATCTATCTATCTATCTATCTATCTATCTATCTCATTCCATTTCATTATCTATCTATCTATCTCATTCCATTCATTATCTATCTATCTATCTATCTATCTATCTCATTCCATTCATTATCTATCTATCTATCTATCTATCTATCTATCTCATTCCATTCATTATCTATCTATCTATCTATCTATCTATCTATCTATCTATCTATCTATCTATCTATCTCATTCCATTCATTATCTATCTATCTATCTATCTATCTCATTCCATTCATTATCTATCTATCTATCTATCTATCTATCTCATTCCATTCATTATCTATCTATCTATCTATCTATCTCATTCATTCATTATCTATCTATCTATCTATCTATCCATTCCATTCATTATCTATCTATCTATCTATCTCATTCCATTCATTATCTATCTATCTATCTATCTATCTATCTATCTATCTATCTATCTATCTATCTATCTATCTATCTCATTCCATTCATTATCTATCTATCTATCTATCTATCTATCTCATTCCATTCATTATCTATCTATCTATCTATCTATCTCATTCCATTCATTATCTATCTATCTATCTATCTATCTATCTATCTATCTATCTATCTATCTATCTATCTCATTCATTCATTATCTATCTATCTATCTATCTATCTATCTATCTATCTATCTCATTCCATTCATTATCTATCTATCTATCTATCTATCTATCTATCTATCTATCTATCTATCTATCTAATTCCATTCATTATCTATCTATCTATCTATCTATCTATCTATCTTCGGCGCCTCAGCGTGATGTAATGGTTAGCAAGTCAGTCTTGCTAGAACCTATTAGAACTGAGTAGTGAGTTCGATTCTCATTGGTGGCCCCATACTTCCGGCCTTGTGCCACATCTAAGCGGCGCTTAGAAAATCAACTAGGGTACCTCGGCGTGGTGTAATGGTTACCAATCTTGTCTCGCTAGAACCAATTACAACTGAGTAGTGAGTTCGATTCTCACTGGGTGTCCCATACCTTTGGTTTTGTACCACATCTAAGCTACGCTTAGAAAATCACCTATCTATCTATCTATCTATCTATCTATCTATCTATCTATCTATCTTCGGGTTTAAAATAGCCCACAATAGGTTGATAAGCTGTAAAATCAAATCAACCAATTGTCAGATGACGTGTATCATGTTATTATTTTGAATTTCAATAATTTAGGCCATTATAATAATTATTTTACGCTTCACCGACTGTAATTTTCACATTCCGCAACTCTCTTGACATGCTTATCTATTTTTCAGATTCTTACATTTTCACTACTGTCTTTGTGGTAAGCTAGAGAACAATGGAATCAGCTTTCTGGTACGGACTTCTCTTCTTATTAACGATGACTAGATCCGATCTTCTCTCTTAGATTCGATGAGCCGGTTAAATGCCAAAATCCCTAACGAGTTTATATGTTTCATTGGCCTGTATGGTCAAAATGCAGTAGCTTGCACAGTTCTCAGTAGATCATCTTTACCCTGTCATGTTTATACTCAATGGTATTTTTATAGTTTGGATTAATTTGCGATTTCTGCAGTATAGATATTTCCTTCCGGGCCACAACCTGAGTCCTAAGACAAGAAATGGCTTCATGACATTTTCTACTGATCGTCTTTTGCACCACCACCACCAACAACAACAACAACAACACAGACTAAGATCACACACATCTAAACTTATTTATAAATGGAACTTTGTCTGTGTGTGTGTGTGTGTGTGTGTGTGTGTGTGTGTGTCCGTTACCTATAGACTTCGAAACGGCTGAACCGATTTTCTTGAAAATTTACACAGTTTTAGTATAAGCGTCTGCGACTGTTCTTAGCTAGGTTTTGTGTCGAGGTACCCCCGATAAATATAGAAAATCGATAATCGAAAAAATCGGGTTATAGAAAGAGTGGTCCTATTTTAATCAAATTTGATACACTCATAGACAAAGATACAAAAAACGATATTCAGAAGTTTCAAGGTTGCAGTTCTTACAATAGTGCAGAAAATCGATATATATATATATATATATATATATATATATATATATATATATATATATATATATATATATAAAAGGCAAGATGTTTGTGTGTGTCTGTTTATCTGCCTGTATGTCTGTATTTTTTCAGCCCTTTTATTTTAGTTTTTGCTTCGGGTTTGGCTCTAAGTAGGTATAATTGCAGTTCTTAGTCTCAGCCTTGATAACATTTGCTCAGAGGGCTTATTTAGCTTTCAAAATTCAGTTTACGACGAAAAAGACTTATTTGATATCGATACCAGGAAATCAAAATTTCACTTACATCCATTCATTTTTATTTCAGTCTACGTTTCGCTTTAACTGGAAACAACTATTGCTTTTTAGTCTTTCGTGCCAACGTCCAAAGAGTCTGAGTTCCAGGACCATGGATTAGTTTTAAAGCTTTCATTACACCCGAGCAACGCGGGTCTATACTGCTAGTTTTACATAGATAAAGCCTTTCGTATGGTGTAAGCAGTATGTGTGAGTACAATCTTTTTTTATTTCTTTAAGGTAAGGACTTTGCTCATCAATCCGCAATCTTCAACTACAGCTGGAATTATTGATGTCCTTATGTGCCACATTTGCGAGATTTCTACTCCAAGATCCTTGTATTTTGATAGTTTTTTGAATATCTTCAAAGATACGTTACAATCTGAAGGGACTGCAATGCCAATAAGAAAGCCCATTTTGTTCTTGTGGTCTTTGATATTTGAGATGAGTTTTGATTGTTCTGTCTGTGTGTATTAATGGGAGTAGATAGACTAATTGGAGTAGATAGACTAAACTATCGCCCGGTTCACACTCCACCCACATCTATTGAACAGGTGAAGAGGCTCATCCCTTGTTCCTTGTTTAGGATATGGTTTCCGGCTTTCTCTTTTAAAATCTTTTCACTCTTTTCTTTTTTTTAAAATTGGAGTAGATAGACTAAACTATCGCCCGGTTCACACTCCACCCACGTCTATTGAACAGGTGAAGAAGCTCACCGCTTGTTCCTTGTTTAGGATGTGGTTTCCGGCTTTCTCTTCTCCAATTTTTTCTTTCTTACGTAGCCCCATGCGCTTCAGTGGCGTTACCGCCTTGCTCGGGGTGATACGATTAAAAAAAAAAATCTGTATCTGATCCTAACTCATATATATCGTGTATTTGAGCAGGTATCCTTCTTTTATACAAATTTCATTAAAATCAGCTGACAAGGTACTGCTGTTACTTCCCTTGTTGGCTGCCAGGTCAAAAAATTGTAATCTTCCATGAAATTGTTACAAGTCTTATCTCGGTAATCGGGTCTGCGTGATGTTAATGCAAGTTTATTGCGGTTTCCATCCCCCGTAAAATTTGCAGATATTGGCCCAGCCTGTCATTCCGAGTTTTATATTCAGTGCGTGCAAATACCGTACAACCTGATGCAAGATGGTCAGTTAAGTGCCATACGTGATACACGCTATCGCATCTGCAATTTAATTGAGTTAATGTTTCAATCAATATTTTAATATTATTAATAAAAAGTGATGAATTATAACAAAAGATGATGAAATATATAATAAACATAAAAAAGTGTCAAGTTAGATGAACTGTCGAATTAAGCAAAGTTGAATTAAGTGAATATTTTTAGTAGTAATTTGTTTTTAAGGGTATAAAAAGTATTGAATTAGACAAATTATCAAAGTAGAAGTCAAAAGAGACATGACTGAATGAACAGAACATTATTCTGCATTAGATTGCCATTGCTTTCTGTGGTAGACTGGTTGCCAGCCAAGGCTATAGAACTCAGTCTTTCCTATTATTTAACTCATAACTGGAGGGAAGAGACGGAATAATACCTTTTTCACGGGTATTCTGTCCTGTTCTTTTAACTCATAGCTGGAGGGAGAAGAGATAAGATTATATTACATTATTATATTAAGTATAATTAGTCGGGGAGAATTTTATTACTTTATAGCAATATAAAATCGATCCCCCACTTTATGGCCACTAGAAGTTTTAATTATGTTTCCAACTATTATCTTCAGTCACTCAGTTAAGTGCCATACATGATACACGCTTGGGTGATCATGTCTCGAAAAATGATGAAATATATCATAATAAACATAATACTGAAAATCGTATACAAAAATATTACAAAGAAAAGAATTTATATGTAATTGATTAAAAAAATAATAAAAAATTGATTATTCTATTATATTTTTTTTATAAGCGTTTCACCCCGAGCAAGGCATGTCACTGCCACTACTGCGCAGGGGGCTACATAGAGTGGAGAAAGGATGGTTAAATATAGGAAATGTCAGAGGGTGGGTATGATAGGCAGGTAAGGATACCGAGAATGAGGGTTGGGTAGATGAGAGTGTTCTGAGAATAATTGGGAGTTAGAGTGATAGGAGGTGTCTATTGACCCTACATTTAAACACCTGGAGATTGTAGCTGTCGGGAAAGCAGACTTGTGGAAGGGAGTTCCACAGGCGGGAAGCGCGAGAAAAGAAGCTGTTCGAGTAGAATTTACGGTTACATCTTATCTGTTTAAGTGTAAAGGGTGGGACCTAGTTGCTAATCTAGTATCTCGTGTAAATTCCTGCTTAGGCGGCACCAGTGCTCTAAGTTCATCGGAGCAGAAGCCATGAAAGTACTTGTAGAAGAGGAACAGGGAAGCCACATCACGTCGGTGAGAGAGTGGTTGCAGCCGGTCTGCCAAGTCAGTATCAACCACGTTACAGATCCTCCTTTGTATTTTGTCAAGAAGCCCAAGGAGAGCAGCAGGGTTACCCGACCAGACATGGCAGCAATACTCAATACTCAATTTTATAATTAATCCTGATAATCAACTCTAATGATAAATTGACAAGCAAAGTTTGATTGACAAAAATGATAAAAGATATCATCAGAATTTAGATGTTGAAAATGTTATGGTGAAACACACCTATTCCTCAGATAAAGAACCCTCCCTCCTATATTAATAAGAGTTCACAGGAAGTTAACTCGAGAAGTTCTTGGGAAGTTCTTAGGAGTTCTTAGAAGTTCTACAGAGTTCTACTGGAGTTCAGTAGAACTATTAGTTAGTTCCAGTTTGGACATAGTTCGACTAAGGCAGTTGATATTGGTTGCCAGTTAGCCGAATACTAAGGAGTCAGCTTTCAGTGGAAGATTACCAAGTTCCTAACATTTAGGGTGCGTTAAGTCGATTAGCAACCGACATAGCACGATTATAACCTTCAGTCAGGATCGATCACATTACAGATTCTCCGTTGAATTTCGTCAAGGACCCCTAGGTGGACAGCAGGGGCGCCCGACCAGATATGGCAGTAGTATTCAACGCACGGTCGGATGCTATGTCGGGATCGATCACATTACCGATTCTCCGTTGGATTTCGTCAAGGACCCCAAGGTGGATAGCAGGGACGCCCAACCAGATATGGCAGCAGTATTCAACGCACGGGTGGATGTTAAGTCGGGATTGATCACATTACCGATTCTCCGTTGGATATTGTCAAGGACCCCTAGGTGGATAGCAGGAGCACTCGACCAGATATGGCAGCAGTATTCAATGCACGGGCGGATGCTATGTCGGGATCGATCACATTACCGATTCTCCGTTGGATTTCGTCAAGGACCCCTAGGTGGATAACAGGGACGCCCAACCAGATATGGCAGCAGTATTCAACGCACGGGTGGATTTTAAGTCGGGATTGATCACATTACCGATTCTCCGTTGGATTTTGTCAAGGACCCCTAGGTGGATAGCAGGAGCACTCGACCAGATATGGCAGCAGTATTCAATGCACGGGCGGATGCTATGTCGGGATCGATCACATTACCGATTCTCCGTTGGATTTCGTCAAGGACCCCTAGGTGGATAACAGGGACGCCCAACCAGATATGGCAGCAGTATTCAACGCACGGGTGGATGTTAAGTCGGGATTGATCACATTACCGATTCTCCGTTGGATATTGTCAAGGACCCCTAGGTGGATAGCAGGAGCACTCGACCAGATATGGCAGCAGTATTCAATGCACGGGCGGATGCTATGTCGGGATCGATCACATTACCGATTCTCCGTTGGATTTCGTCAAGGACCCCTAGGTGGATAACAGGGACGCCCAACCAGATATGGCAGCAGTATTCAACGCACGGGTGGATGTTAAGTCGGGATTGATCACATTACAGATTCTCCGTTGGATTTTGTCAAGGACCCCTAGGTGGATAGCAGGAGCACTCGACCAGATATGGCAGCAGTATTTAATGCACGGGCGGATGCTATGTCGGGATCGATCACATTACCGATTCTCCGTTGGATTTCGTCAAGGACCCCTAGGTGGATAACAGGGACGCCCAACCAGATATGGCAGCAGTATTCAACGCACGGGTGGATGTTAAGTCGGGATTGATCACATTACCGATTCTCCGTTGGATATTGTCAAGGACCCCTAGATGGATAGCAGGAGCACTCGACCAGATATGGCAGCAGTATTCAATGCACGGGCGGATGCTATGTCGGGATCGATCACATTACCGATTCTCCGTTGGATTTCGTCAAGGACCCCTAGGTGGATAACAGGGACGCCCAACCAGATATGGCAGCAGTATTCAACGCACGGGTGGATGTTAAGTCGGGATTGATCACATTACCGATTCTCCGTTGGATTTCGTCAAGGACCCCTAGGTGGATAACAGGGACGCCCAACCAGATATGGCAGCAGTATTCAACGCACGGGTGGATGTTAAGTTTGGATTGATTACTTTACCGATTCTCCGTTGGATTTCGTCAAGGACCCTAGGTGGATAGCAGGGACGCCCGACCAGATATGGCAGCAGTATTCAACGCACGGGTGGATGTTAAGTCGGGATTGATCACATTACCGATTCTCCGTTGGATTTCGTCAATGACCCCTAGGTGGATAGCAGGGGCGTCCGACCAGATATGGCAGCAGTATTCAACGCACGGTCAGATGCTATGTCGGGATCGATCACATTACCGATTCTCCGTTGGATTTCGTCAAGGACCCCTAGGTGGATAGCAGTGGCGCCCGACCAGATATGACAGCAGTATTCAACGCACGGTCGGATGCTATGTCGGGATCGATCACATTACCGATTCTCCGTTGGATTTCGTCAAGGACCCCTAGGTGGATAGCAGGGACACCCGACCAGATATGGCAGCAGTATTCAACGCACGGGTGGATCTTAAGTCGGGATTGATCACATTACCGATTCTCCGTTGGATTTCGTCAAGGACCCCTAGGTGGATAACAGGGACGCCCGACCAGATATGGCAGCAGTATTAAACGCACGGGCGGATGTTAAGTCGGGATTGATCACATTACCGATTCTCCGTTGGATTTTCATCAAGGCTTGTATTACTTCGGTTGGAATTTATAAAATCTTTCTCTTGAAAAATCTTTTTAGAGAAATAGGTTTTCTCATGTCCAGTTGCTGTTATCACTCTTTCCAGTATTGATGAGGGATGTCGTTCTTAACCGTTTATTTGAAAAGTAGTACTGGAGAAGGCAGCTGACGTTTCTGGGACATATAGTGAGGAAGGTGGGCCTGGAGAATCTGAGGCTCACGGGACTGATAGAAGGAAGGAGAGACAAGGAAAAGCAACGCCTAACATACTTGAGGACTTGAGTAAATCGGTAGCAGAGCTGGGTTTGAGCTAGATAACAAGAGAGATAAAAGGGATAAGAAGATGTGGAGGGTCATGATCGTCTACGTTCTGACAGAACCCGGGACATAGAAGAAGAAGAAAATTGGAAGAGTCTTCTTCTTCTATGTGCCTTGTCTTTCAGGACGTAGGCGATCATGGCCTTCCACGTCTCCCTATCCCTGGTGGTTCTGAGCACACTTTTTCCTGTGACACCACGCAACCCCCGTTCTGTCATCCACCTGCTCAGGCCCTTCAAATATGTTATCCACTGCTTTCTTCTCTTTTTCCCTCTATCTAGCCTGTTAGTATCAAGTTCTCCAAGCCCTCCTTCCTCGTTGTATGTCCCAGGAACATCAGTTGTCTCTTCCTGATGCTCACTATTAATTTTTTCGTTTCCATTCTTTCCAAATCTTATCATTGCTCACATGCTCAAAAGTTTAAAAAGATCCTCTCGCTAATTTCACAGCGATGACCCACTGACATCTGGTTTTAATTTGCAAATATTTAATATTACTCTAACAGCTTCTTTTCTCGCATGTGGAATTCCCTTCCATATACTTGCTTCCCCGACAGCTACAATCTCCAATAATTTAAATGTGAGGTCAATAGACATCTCCTAATTTTCTTTTTGTTTCCATTTTTTCCAAAACCTCATCATTGCTCACATGCTCCGTCCACGATATCCGCAGCATCCTTCTGTAGAACATTGGAAGAGTAAATGAAAGAAAGATACCTTTCTTAATAGCATTATGCATAGAAAAATAATCTCAGACTAATTTGCTTGTATTCAAAGTCCGTATTCATGAGTGACTCCATTCCCTTTGGCTTGTACCAAATTTGAGAACAAAAAAAAAAAAAAGGAAAAAAGATGACTTCCTATTTTTCACATTTCTTCATCGTTTTTCATTCTTTCGTTTTTCTTCTTTTTTTTGCATTTTCTCTTTCTTTCTTATTTTCTTCTTCATTCGCCTCTCATGTTCTTTACATTTTCCTCGTTCCGACAAGCTTTTTTTCACATTTTTTTTCTGTCTTGCTATTTCTTTCTTACCGTTTCTTTCACTGTTTCTCTTTCTTTTCCCTCTCTTCTTCTTTCGTTCTTTCTAACTTCCTTCACTCTTTTCTTTAATTTCACATTTTTGCTTTTTCAATTTTTTTCCCAAAATCTACACTTTCACACCCTTTTTTTTTGCTACTTTCCTCTTTACTTTTTTTTCTTTCGCTTTTCACCTTCTTTCGTTCTTTCTCTAACGTTTGAGTTTTTTCTTTCTCTTTCCATTTCCTCCTTCATTTTTCTTTTTCATTTCTTCAAGTTTTGCCTTCTATTTTCACATTTTCTTCTGCTCTTCTCGTATCTTCATCTCCCCGCAAATCCTTGATCATTTATTGTTTTCTCCTCTTCCCTCCTTTTCTTCTTTCCTTAGTTGTTTTTCTTTTTTACTTTTTCTCTTTCCATTTCCCCCTTCATTTTCTTTTTCAATTTCTTCACATTTCCTACAGTCTTGCTTTTTCTCTTTCCTTCCTCTCTGTTCAGTTTCTTTCGCTCATCATTTTTTTTCTTTTTTCTTCCTTTTAATATTTCTTTTTCATTCCCTTCCAATTTTCTTTCTTGTCCTTCCTCGCCCATTCTTCATAAATATTTCATCATTTTTTGCATTGATTATTAATTTCCCGTATTTTTGATTCTTCTTTTCTTCGCTTTTTTTCACATTTTATATTTTAATCGGAACTCGATGGTATCAAGCTCAAGACACGAAGTCACGAAGATTCCCGCCTGTGATCACATGCTACTGCGGGAAGAACGCCAGAGGGCGGCAAAACCCCCGTTCGCCATGAAACGTCGGCCGTTCTCGGGTTGGTCCGTTTACAGTCGACACCTCAAGCTTTGCCTCAAGGAAAGAGTCAGGAATTTCAGGAACGCCGGAATTTTATTGAATTCCTTTTTCACCATTTTTTCCGAATTTTTTTTTTTTTTTCTGGCGTAAATAATTTTTTAAAATATTCCGGTAGTGTCATTTCTTACAGCTTAGCTCTAAGTACACAACAGATGGGAATCGTGTTTGGCTTTGTGCAGCATATATATATATATATATATATATATATATATATATATATATAGTATAGTACAGTACACTTATGTATGTAATCCGGGTAAATTCCAAAGGAGATGAACTCGAGAGAACTCAATGTTAAATTCATTTATTTAACAGAGTAAGATTTTATATAACGGATTTTTAATTATTAGTTTGGATTATACATATTTCGCCGCTCTTGTGTTCTTGGCGCGGCTCCTCAGATCCAAATAGTACAATAATGGGTAATCGAAATATCACCCCCCCCAAATTAAAGAACCGAAAATTCCTTCTCTTTTATTTGATTTGCAGTAGACGCCCACATGCCCATATTAGGACGGGCATTTGCGACGGTTATATACGAAAAGGCTCTCGTTCATTCGAAACTCAAAAATTTGAGAACTAGCCCCGCGTAAAGTATGTGGAAGGGTTGACGATTGACATGTTCTAGGACGGCAAAGGTTAAACCCGAAAAAGGAAAAAAGTAGAAGAGGTAAAGCTGAAGTGGTTGACCCGATCGGCGGTGATATTTCGATTACCCATTGAGGAGCCGCGCCAAGAACACAAGAGCGGCGAAATATGCATAATAAAAAATAATAATTAAAAGTCCGTTATATAAAATTATATATATATATATATATATATATATATATATATATAGGAAAACACCCACACACACATACTCACACATTTAGCAAATAATATATATATGTTTATATGTCAAGAAATATTACGTACTGCTTCATTTCATCTTTCTTGTCATATTTTCTATTACAACAATATGAGGGTACGGATGTGCGTTGTAGTGGAGTGGATATCGACTCGGAACGAAAAATCGGGGAGCCGAGTTAGAATTCCAGTTGAATTCAATGCATTCACTTACGCGCAAATACCCTTGGGAAAGGTATTAATCCGTCTCTTCCCTCCAGTTATGGGTTAAATAACAGGACAGATAGGGTTCTATAGCCTTGGCTGGCAACTAGTCTACCACAGAAAGCAATGCGGTATAATCTTCAGTCGTGTCCCTTTCGAGACATGATCGCCCAAAGCGTGTATCACGGATGGCACTGAACTAACTGAGGGTATTTAAAACAAAAGTATTTAAAAAGAAAAGTGATAAAATATAAACAACAACAACAACAAAGAAACTAAATAAAACAGTTTAGATACTCAAAACACATTAAAATTAAAAAAGAATAAATTTAAAATTTCGACGTTTTTCTGTCTTTATCATGCGCATGTGTAATTAAATCAACGTAAATATCACTTCCGATAAATCCATAACAGATGAAACGTGCGACACGAAAATATTTCCGATTTTGTGGTAGATTTTCTTTATATATATATATATATATATATATATATATATATATATATATATACTAGCAGTATAGCCCGGCGTTGCTCGAGTGTAATGAAAGCTTTAAAACTAATCCATGGTCCTGGAGCTCAGACTATGGACGTTGGCACGAAAGACTAAAAAGCAATAGTTGTTTCCAGTTAAAGCGAAACCGTAGACTGAAAGAAAAATGAATGGATGTAAGACAAATGTTGATTTCTTGGTATCGATATTAAATAAGTTTTTCGTCGTAAACTGAATTTTGAAGGCTAAATAAGTCCCCTAAGTAAATGGTGTCATGGCTGAGTCTGAGAGCTACAATTATACCTACTTAGAGCCAAACCCGAAGCAAAAACTAAAATAAAAGGGCTGAAAAAAAACAAAAACAAACAAACAAAAAAAAAAAACCCAGACATACAGGCAGATAAACAGATACACGCACAAACATCTTGCCTTATATATATATATATATATATATATATATATATATGTTATTGATTTTCTGCACTATTGTAAGAACTGTAACCTTGAAACTTCTGAATATCGTTTCTTATGTCTTTGTCTATGAGTGTATCAAATTTGATTAAAATCGGACCACTCCTTCTATAAGCCGATTTTTTCGATAATCGATATTTATCGAGGGTACCTCGACACAAAACTTAGCTAAGAACACTCGCAGACGCTTATAGTACAACTGTGTAAATTTTCAAGAAATCAGTTTAGCCGTTTCGAAGTCTGTAGATAATGGACACACACACACACACAGACAAAGTTCCATTTATAAATAAGTTTAGATAGATTAGATCAGATTAGATTAGATAGATATAGTCATACGCAGACAGATCTGTTTCGCTGTGTCACAGATCATCATTACGGTTAGACATCCAATGGCTTTTACCAAGGATTGAAACCCAACGGAATAGGTGTCAGTCGGTGATTCCACCCCTGAGCTATGGGCGCTCGGTAGAAGGAGGCAACAAATCTATAGTCTAATTTTGATTTGATGTGTGACCTGGTAGTTATCGCACGTTTTTGAATAGCAGCAAGTCTAATCAAATCTAGAGTCCTATTATTATACAATAATTCATTGATTTTTAAATCCAAAAGTAAACGCTTGCATGATATGAAAACGTTTCAAATATAAAGTAGTCATAGTGTTCCATCAATTATACACACGTTTCCACAAAACTTAAAGTGACAGAATGTTTCCTGATACATTTCAATCAGATTTCTCAGATATAAAGTCCTTCCTAACGGGTAGGTCCCTAAATATAGTTGCTAACAGCCAGTCATTGGAGACCCTAGCAATCAATACAGGTGTTTCCTGCGAGTCGCTTCTCAGAGCAATCTTATTTTTAACTTTATATAAATGATCTGCCTAAGAGAATCAGTCAGTCAGTTAAGTGCCATACGTGATACACGCTTTGGACGATCATGTCTCGAAAGAGACATGACTGACTGGGCAGAACATTATCCCGCAGTAGGTTGAAGTTACTTTCTGCGGTAGACTGGTTGCCAGCCAAGGCTACAGAACCCAATCTGTCCTGTTATTTAACTTATAGCTGGAAGGGGAAGAGATGTATTATATTATTAAGTAGTAATTAGTGGGGGATCAGTTTATTACTTTATAACCATGTAAAACTGATCCCCCATTTTATGCCCAATAGAAGCCTTAATCTTTTTAAATGATTTGTGAGCGTTTTTAAAGTTGCCAACACTGTTTGTTTATAGATGCGGAATTTGGAATAAAGCTCATTTCATCTTTTTTCCTTGATAAAGTCCATCACAGGATGAAACGCGTAGGCGATTTAAATACAGTTTTCCTCTTGTCTTCTTTTTATTTAACCATATATATATATATATATATATATATATATATATATATATATATATTTATATGAGTGAATAAGGAACGAAGAAAAATTTTAAAACGTCCAAAACATTAATTTAAAACAGTGCTCGATATGTAATATAGAGCTGTCAATAGTTTAAATTATATTTAGAACATGTACAAATTTTTTTTATATCCACTACAAAGTGTAGATTTTGTTTCGACATTGAAATTACAATGCCTCATCAGTTGGTGTGGAAAGGAAGGGAAAGCCACTTTAAAAAATTTGTACATGTTGTAATATATATATGAGCTGTGATACAGCGAAACAGATCTGTCTGCTGATGACTATATATATATATATAGTCATCCACAGACAGATATATTTTTATATATATATATATATATATATATATATATATATAAAAACTTCATATTTATTAATATGCATATACACAATAATTTGTTTAAGAAAAATAATAATTGAATAGATATTAAAATAAGTTAATTGATATTTCAGTTTTTTTGTAATGATTAAATAGATATTTAAAAGATTGTATAAGGATATTAGGAAGTAGATTAGAATAAGAAATAAGAATGTTTTTTTATAATTTAAAAGGAAAATATTAGAATTAAACACATACTGAATTGAAATAAGTATAGTAGATTTACTCAAAAGCCCCTCTAAGTCAGATCAAAATAAAAAATTTTTTTTTCTTCATCTCTTTCCTTTTGTATATGAGAAGAGGTCAAGATTACCTTTCTGTTACCTTTCTCTTTCAAAAGCTGAAAGAGAAAGGTAACAGGATCTAGAGAGGGTTAGGGTTAGGGTTAGAAAGGTGACAGGATCTGGAGAGGGTTAGGGTTAGGGTTAGAAAGGTGACAGGATCTGGAGAGGGTTAGGGTTAGGGTTAGAAAGGTGACAGGATCTGGAGAGGGTTAGGGTTAGGGTTAGAAAGGTGACAGGATCTGGAGAGGGTTAGGGTTAGGGTTAGAAAGGTGACAGGATCTGGAGAGGGTTAGGGTTAGGGTTAGAAAGGTGACAGGATCTAGAGAGGGTTAGGGTTAGGGTTAGAAAGGTGACAGGATCTAGAGAGGGTTAGGGTTAGGGTTAGAAAGGTGACAGGATCTGGAGAGGGTTAGGGTTAGGGTTAGAAAGGTGACAGGATATGGAGAGGGTTAGGGTTAGGGTTAGAAAGGTGACAGGATATGGAGAGGGTTAGGGTTAGGGTTAGGGTTAGAAAGGTGACAGGATCTGGAGAGGGTTAGGGTTAGGGTTAGAAAGGTGACAGGATCTGGAGAGGGTTAGGGTTAGGGTTAGAAAGGTGACAGGATCTAGAGAGGGTTAGGGTTAGAAAAGTGACAGGATCTAGAGAGGGTTAGGGTTAGGGTTAGAAAGGTGACAGGATTTAGAGAGGGTTAATAGAAATAAAAAATAAAATTAGGTTGACAATTTGACTGTTAAGAATGAAGGAAGAAAGCATGTATTCCTGAAAAATAGAAACTATTTGTCAAATTTTAGTTAAATGGAAAACACACAAATTTTTATGTCTTCCCTCATCTACAAATAACAAACGTATTGTTACTTATTTAAATGAAATTAACATCTAACATTGACTGAGGACGAGATAAAAATCTTGAAACAGAAATTCCCGTGTAGCATTGTAACCCTGTTTTATGGGGTCACAAATGAAAACAGGAACACGGGATTAGTGTAAACAATTTGTATTACAAAATACGGTAAATGTACAAGATACCAGCTTGTTCGTCTAGCTAACGAGCAATCGGTGTTGGATATCACAAAGTCACTCTACGATTGTCTGACGCATACCAGACTGGTGCTCCCTTGATGGCTACTAGTCACATGGTATATATGTGCAGGTCGGGTTAATCCATTACCATGTTAATGGGTAGGTCCGCCACAACAATAACAAATTTAATTATATCATTATATATACCAATGGCGTGCCGTAAATTGTCTTAATTACGCTAAAATGAAAATTACACTGACATTTCATTTTAACACATATATTTACCAATATTACACAAAAATATCTTGAAATGCTAAAGAGTAAATTTATTCAATAAAATCACCATTGGCTTCAACCATGCAATACTGATTCCTATGTCCTCAATGTCTATATATATATATATAAATGCTATTCAGGGTGCGATGGATGAATTGTCGTCTAAATGATACAAAAATGAAAATAACACTGACATCTCATTTTAACAGATATATTTACCAAAATTACACAAAAATATCTTAAAATACTAAAGAGTAAATTTATTCAATAAAATCACCATTGGCTTTAACCATGCAGTACTGATTCCTATGTCCTGAATGTCTATATCTATAAATGCTCTGCAGGGTGCGATGGATGAATTGTCGTCTAAATGACACAAAAATGAAAATAACACTGACATCTCATTTTAACAGATATATTTACCAAAATTAACAAATATACCTTGAAATACTAAAGAGTAAATTTGTTCAATAAAATTGCCATTGGTTTCAACCCGGACTCCAGCTGAATCTCCTGTAACTCTTCTAGACGGTCTTTTTGTTTAAGTTGGTGAATGCAGCCATAATCATTGCCTTCAATTCATCGTTTGTGTTACAAGGAGTTTTTGTTTTTTTGGTCTCTCGTTCAGCTGCGTTCCACACATTATAATCAAGGTGTTTACAGTCTGGGGTGTTATGTGGCCAGATGTGAGGGATGATATCGTTGCAGAAATTGTCTGAGAGCAGCGGCTGGTTTCTCTTACTTGTGTGACATGGTACAGAGTCCTGTTGCCTTTTAGCAGTCACTGTCTTGACCCAGGCCAGCACTAGGCAATTGATGTAGGACTCCGAGTTAATTCTGACGCTTTGTCGGAAGATGACGAGACATAACGTTACCATCACTTGTGATCACTTCAAAGATCACCATTAGACTCATTCAATTGTTTTCCAAATTGTCAGCTCTGTCCACAGATTGACACCCAAACATTTTGAAATGTTTGTATTGGAGATTCCGGCGGGAATGACAAGTAGTACATCTTGCCTTTTCCAAATTTCTGGAGTAAATTGCGTCAGTCAATTAAGTGCCGTATGTGATACACGGTTTGGGCGATCATGTCTCGAAAGTGACAAGACTGACTGGGCAGAAGATTATAACGCAATAGGTTGCCATTGCTTTCTGCGGTAGACTGGTTGCCGACCAAGGCTATAGAACCCAATCTGTCCTATTATTTAACCCATAACTGGAGGGAAGAGATGGATTAATTCCTTTCCCAAGAGTATTTGCGCGTAAGTAAATCCAAGGAATTCAACTGGAATTCGAACTCGGCTCCTCGATTTGTCGTTCCGAGTCGATATGCACTGCATCACAACGCAAATTGCGTTATGATCAGTACCGTGCTTGGGAACATCGCGCTCCCCACGCAGAATGCACTTTGCGGCCCCTAACTACAAAATTCAACATGCGCCCCCCCTTCAACATACTGAACCCACAATAAATGGTACTTTGAACAAAATAACATACTCTCGGAACGCAGATATTCGGTGATAACGAAAAAACAGAAGAAATCGCAGAATTGGGGTTTTGAAGCTAACGGTTTCACAACTTTTAGCTACTTTTGGGTATTTTCTAGCTATTTTTATAGCCAGTTCAGTGCGTTTTGGTTCTCAATCTTCTACAAGTTTTTCCAAAGAATTTTCAAACAATTTAAACCTAAATTTCAAAACTATTTTGCTACAGAAAGTTTGATATACTGTCAAAAATTAGACTTCAGGGGTTTATTTAAAAAATAGGGAGGGGGTGTCAGAAAGTGTTCGTATAGGGAGGAAAGAAAAAAAACGATAAATTTTAAAATCAAAACAACATTAAAAGTAACCAAGTCATTTTGAAATGTCACGATGTAGGAGAAAGTGCTAAAAGGCCCCTACACCCACTACTATGATGCGATAAATACAAACTTGATAACTTGATAAAGAAAATGCGTGAAGTTTTTTTTTATTTTAATTAGAGAGAGAGAGAGAGAGAGAGAGAGAGAGAAAGACGGGTTGAGAGATATATATATTTCAACATACAAATATGATAATAATTTTCAAGTTAATCCTAATAATTATTTTTTTTATTACAATAAATTTGCGGAGCCAAAAAGAGCCTTGCGGCTTACCGGGGCCTTGCTGCTCTTCGGGAACTTGTGTCCCTCCGCAATTGCGAAGTCTGCGGGGGCCCTAAGCACGGCTTTGGTTATGGTGCGATTTTTCTCACAGCTGGTGCCGAACTGACTCTACCATACTGTGCAGTTCACAAAATCAAAAACAAACAACGCTATGTAACTAGAGATTGTGGATAAAAATCCAAAGAAGACTCTGCAATGTTATCGGCTCTGACCTGGTATCTCGGCGGAACGGAGGGTATCAGTATTCAGTCAGTTAAGTGCCATACGTGGTACACGCTTGGGCGATCATATCTCGAAAGAGACGTGACTGACTGGGCAGAAGATTATAACGCAATAGGTTGCCATTGTTTTCTGCGGTAGACTGGTTGCCAACCAAGGCTATAGAACCCAATCTGTCCTGTTATTTGACCCATAGCTGGAAGGAAGAGACGGATTAATACCTTTCCCAAGGGTATTTGCGCGTATATGATTGCAACGAATTCAACTGGAATTCGAACTCGGCTCTCCGATTTCTCGTTCCGAGTCGATATCCACTGAACCACAACGCACATCCTCCATAAGAATAATCAGTAATAAGAAAATGAAACTGAAATACTCCGGTCATATAATGAGGAATGAGGGCTTAGAAAACTTAACCCCCATGAGGTATATTTAAGAGTAGAGAGATTGGGAAAGGCAGTGAGCTATTTACCTGGCGAACCTGCGGGAATGGAAAGCGGAACGGAGGGTATCAGCATTAGCAAAGGGGAAAAAAATCTGCCAAGAGCCACAAGAAATAGAGAGCTATGATCGCCAACATTCTGAAGCGACACAACACATAGAAGAAAAAAATTAAGTTATAACTTAACATTAGCTGTGTGCTGCATGTAAATATGTGCACAGGAACTAATTCAAATGGCTTCTTCTACTTCTATGTACCCTGTCCTTTCAGAACATAGGCGATCATGGCTTTCCACGTCTCCCTATCTCTGGTGGATCTTAGCACGCTTTCTCCTGTTACACCACCCAAACCTCGCTCTGCCATCCACCAGCTCAAGCCCATCAGTCTAGAATACAAATGTATAGAAACTAGCATGGTCATAAAATGAGGGATCTGTTTATATTTTGATTATAATATAGAATTGATCCCTCACTTTATATCCACATTATAATTTCTTATATACAGTTGGCATATATATTCTTCTTCTATGTGTCTTATCCTTTCGTCTACCTATCCCTGGTTGCTCTTAGTATGTTTTCTCCTCTTACACCATGCAACCTCCGTTCCGTCAGCCACCTGCTCAGGCCCTTCAAATATTTTATCCGCTGCCTTCCTCTGTCTCGCTTTCCTTCTATCTGGCCTGTTAGTATCAGGTTCTCTAAGCCCTCCTTCTTTATTGCAGGTCCCAGGCACTTCAGTTGTCTCTTCCTGATGCTCACTATTAATTTTCTTTTCGTTGCCAAAACCTCATCATTGCTCACATGCTCGAAAGTTTAAAAAACATCCTGTCGTTAATTTCACAGCGATGACCCACTGAAATGTGGTCTTAATTTGCAAATATTTAATATTACTCTAACAGATTCTTTTCTCGCACTTCCCGCATGTGGAATTCTCTTCCATATACTTGCTTCCCTGACAGCTACAATCTCCAGGATTTTAAATGTAAGGTCAATAGACATCTCCTATTTCACTAACTCGCATCCATGGTCGGATGCCCCTGCTATTCACCTTTGGATTCTTGACAAAATCCAACGAAGAATCTGTAATGTGATCGATACCGACTTGGCAGCTCGGCTGCAGTCGTTCTCTCACCGGCGTGACGTGGCTTCCCTGTGCCCCTTCTACAAATAACTTCACAGCTTCTGCTCCAATGGAGTTTGCTCACTAATGCTCCCTATGTATGAATTTACACGAGATACTAGACTAGCAACTATGTCCCACCGTTTTACAGTGAAACCGATAAAATGTAACCGCAATTTTCTCGCACTTCTCGCCTGTGGAATTCCCTTCCATATACATTCTTCCCCGACATCTACAATCTCCAGGAATTTAAGTGTAAGGTCAATAGACATCTTCTATCTCACTAACTCGTATCCATTCTCTCAAGCTCTTTTCTCCATCCACTCCACCCCAATTACACTGTATTCTCATCCGTCTATTACCCTTCTCCTGACATCCATATAACTAACCCCTCTTTCTCATAACTTTCTCCTATGTAACCCCCTGCGCAACAGTGGCAGCAAAATGCCTTGCTTGTGGTGTAATGATTAAAAAAATATTTGTGGGTAGAATAATGTTCAAACAGCAACAATAGATTCGAGTACCCATTTGCCAAAAGGTAGTCTCTAAATAAATTCTGGTGAGCTCAACGAGCAAATACAGCTTGTGGGTTCGAGCACTCCAAGCCTTCAAATGATTTTTGAAATTTGAATTACAGAGTAATTTTGAGGTCTATGAAATGTACGTTAGAGCATATTCTAAGACTAGAATTAGCTACTTTAATCCAATGGCTTACGATTCTATCACGAAAATGGCCATATTTTAATAACACACAATTTTGTTTTGTTGAAAAATTTTCCCAATAAAACCTTTGTTCAAGGGGCTTTTATTAGTTTCATAGCCTTCTTTAATTCATTCACTCATTGATTACCTTGAGCTGAATGACTCTTGCTGTCTAAAACAGTCTGAATAGACGTTCTTTGTTAGAATCATCCATAATCTCTAGCTTTACATACATATTTTCTGCACCTTCAGTTCTATCTTTAAAGTTTCCGGTGGCTGAGGGGTTTTGAATCCAGAGTTGTCCTTCTCTTAAACTAGTTGGCAGCCATGACTAGATAGCTATAGGGTTGTATGACTCGTGATCAATATTATTGCGAAGGAAGGTCCTCTTGCTTTGATGTGACAGGAGAAAGAAAACTGACTTAAAAAATCAACCTGAAGAGGGATGGGCTCCGCCAAGCTAATATACTATTTAACCTATAGGCGAAAGATGAGAAAAAGATAGATTCATCTGTTTCCCAAGGATATTTGTGCGAACGTAAGTGCAACGTAGTCGACCAGTTTATAGAACACTAAAGGATTGTAAGACTCGTGACCAATATTATTATTGTTAGGGGTCCTCTTGCCTTGATGTGGCAACCAGTGTCGGGGAAAATGATGCGCAACAATAAGGCTATACTTACATTAGATGGCCCTAAGGATTTAATAATGTACGGGACCCGTGACGTAGCGATATAAAAATTATAAACATAGAAAACCAAGACATAAGGAAGCACACTAATTCTCTAGCGACATCATTAAACTAAATGAAGAAGAATGTGATTAATAATGCCAGAGAACTGAACAGACTTTCTATGACTAATTCTGCAGCGATAATCTTCGACATCGGGTATTGTTAACTTGAAAATGCATAAAGAGAAGAATCAGTCAGTTAAGTGCCATACGCGAAACACGCTTGGGCGATCATGTCTCGAAAGACATAACAATATAAGACTGATCCCCCACTTTATACCCAGTAGAAGTTTTATTTATATTTCTATTACATACAGTCAGTCAGTTAAGTGCCATACGTGATACACGCTTGGGGGATCATGTCTCGAAAGAGGCATGACTGACTGGGCAGAAGATTATCCCGCAGTAGGTTGCCATTGCTTTCTGCGGTAGATTGGTTGAACCAATAGAACCCAATCTGACCTGTTATTTAACTATAGAACCCAATCTGTCCTGTTATTTAACCCATAACTGGAAGGAAGAGACGGATTAATACCTTTCCCAAGGGTATTTGCGCGCAAGTGAATGCAATGAATTCAATTGGAATTTGAACTCAGCTCCCCGATTTCTTTTTTCAAGCCGATATCCATTGCACCACAACGCACATCCTTCAGTCAGTTAAGTGCCATACGTGAAACACGCTTGGGCGATCATGTCTCGAAAGGGGCATGACTGACTGGGCAGAAGATTATCCCGCAGTAGGTTGCCATTGCTTTCTGCGGTAGACTGGCTGCCAGCCAAGGCTATAGAACTCAATCTGTCCTGTTATTTAACCCATAACTGGAAGGAAGAGACGGATTAATACCTTTCCCAAGGGTATTTGCGCGTAAGTGAATGCAATGAATATCAACAGGAATTCGAACTCGGCTCTCCGATTTCTCCTTCCGAGCCGATATCCACTGGACCACCACGCACATCCAAGAGAAGAATAATTGAATAATATTGTTAGTGCTTTACGGAAACAGTCACTGATCAAGTCTACAGAAATCACATGGCATATGGCGTTCAATTATATTGTTTGAAAATTATTAAAAAGTTTAAAGGATTCAACAGTGTTAACACTCTGAATTGGTTGGTTGAATTTGTTTAGAAGCTTATCAACATCTCTATGGGTTACTTAATGCCGAAATCAAAATATTTTATATACAATTTTTATCGCTCCAGCTACAAATAACTTGGATGCAATCTCATAGTACATAATTTTATACTTTAAGAGCAAACGTATATTTTATAGATATACTAGCCCCGCGTTGCCATTGCAACCCAGACCATTTTAGTTTAGAAGATGCCAATCAGAGGAGTAGATGGAAATCATTTATTGAAATTTGGAAAGGAGAGCTGAGGCTGTTATTAACCATTTTCAGCATTAAGAAGAAGGCATTGAATGCATGTCTATATTTTTGTTTTGCGTAAACTTGATTTGATGTCTTTTGTGACATTGTAAACAAAATTGCGTTTGTTTTTGTTTCAAAATAACGGCGGAAAATATGTACATTTATTGTTGACTAAATGAATTTAACATTAAAATAAAAATTATTTATTTTGTTTTACTGAAATTAGAAATATAAAAAAAACTATTAGGCTCTCAGTTCAGAAATTTTCGAAGAATATTTAAAGGTGTAGACATTTTATTGTCTGAAGTATGAAATATTAAATCTGAAAAAAAAACTTAAATAATTAAATTAAGCATTGTTTTTTTCTTTTTTATATATATTTTGTTTTTGTTTGAAAAAACACATTTTTAAAAAAATATTTCTTTTGTTTCAAAATTACGGGGGAAAATATTCACATATTTTTGTTGACCAAATGAATTTTTAAAACGTCGGAATAAAAATTAAATATTAAGGCTTATTATTTTTAATAAAAATATTTTCGACGCGTGTGATTTGATTTCTGTGACATTAGCAATCATCATAGATCTTAAATGTTTTACGGAACATATTGGCTCCATTGGCCAAAGAGTGCGAAAGGGAAAATTGCTGAACTTCAACTCAAATAGTATGTGTCGACCTGGCTTCCCTGGTAAATTTTCGTTTTAGGATCCGAAGGCTAATATCCCTTATATACGCAAACACATGTAAATAACTTTTTATACTCGCTACTTTTTTTTCACTTGTTTCAATGTCAATAACTTTCTTCTGAAATTAAGTACCGAAAAAAAAAAAAGAAAAAATCGCGTACTAATTTCTGCAAGGACTTTTCTGTGAAGGAAGTAAATAGGCCCAATTTTTTACTACGGATAAAATCGTAATGCAACGAATGGCTCTCACTAAGCCGGTAATGGCTGACAATAAGAGCGAGAAGTCCGAGTTTTTCTGGTCGTTAACATAAAAAAGGTCGGTTTCTTCAATATCTAATTGCTGATGTGAGTTCAGCATATACATTTTCACGGAAATAAGACTTTTTTTGAAAAATTTGAAGGGATATTAGCCTTCGGGTCTTAAAACGAAAAGTTAGTCCCCTTTTTTTTTTTTACATATTTTTGTTTGAAAAAACACTTTTTTTTTTTTTAAATATTTCTTTTGTTTCAAAATTACAGGGAAAAAAATTCACATTTTTTTTGTTGACCAAATGAATTTTAAGACGTCGGAATAAAAATTAAATAGAAAGGCTCATTTTTTAAAAATCGCATTTGACCCGTGTGATTTGATTTCTGTGACGTAATCTAGCAACCATCTTAGATCTTAGATGTTTTACGGAGCAAATGTAAAAAATCTGCTACGTCAGCCAAAATGTGTGAAAGGTAAAAATTGCTGAACTTAAACACAAAAAGTATGTGACGACCTTGCTTCCCTGTAGATATATGTCCCTCGAAAGTTTGAATGACGTAGCTTAAATAATGTAGGCGTGCATAGGGAACAGTCACACACAGACTCACTGATTGACTTATATATATATAGATTGTTTGTAGGTGATAAAATGTATTGTTGTCAATTAAAAATATATTGCTGGTGGCTTCACTTCAAAAATATGTTGCTGGTCATTTTTTATGAAAAAGGTAATGTTACTATAAAAATGTATTTTATACTTTTTAGTGTTGTATTGATTGTCATTTTGCTTGTCATTTTCATTATTATTACTAGCAGTATAGCCCGGCGTTGCTCGGGTGTAATAAAAGCTTTAAAACTAATCCATGGTCCTGGAGCTCAGACTCTTTGGACGTTGGCACGAAAGACTAAAAAGCAATAGTTGTTTCCAGTTAAAGCGAAACCGTAGACTGAAAGAAAAATGAATGGATGTAAGTCAAATTTTGATTTCTTGGTATCGATATCAAATAAGGTTTTTCGTCGTAAACTGAATTTTGAAGGCTAAATAAGTCCTCTGAGTAAATGGTGTCATGGCTGAGACTAAGAACTACAATTATACCTACTTAAAACCAAACCCGAAGCAAAAACTAAAATAAAAGGGCTGAAAAGAATACAGACATACAGGCAGATAAACAGACACACAAACAAATATCTTGCCTTTTATATATATATATATATATATATATATATTTATATATATATATATATATATATTATCGATTTTCTGCACTCTTGTAAGAACTGCAACCTTGTAACGTCTGAATATCGTTTATTATGTCTTTGTCTATGAGTGTATCAAATTTGATTAAAATCGGAACAATCCTTCTATAACCCGATTTTTTCGATTATCAATTTTCGATATTTGTCGGGAGTACCGCGACACAAAACCTAGCTAAGGACACTCGCAAATGCATATAGTACAACTGTGCAAATTTTCAAGAAAATCGGTTCAGCCATTTCGGAGTCTATAGGTAACGAACACACACACATACTGGTAAGTTCAGCATGTTCTGCAAATTCTCTAATCTATGAAATTATAAAATCACGTGTTAGCATCCAAATGCGTCAAACAAATTTAATTACGTTGGTGGTTTCATGAATCTCCGGGTATACAAAATCTAACATGTATTTGCCTTCAAAATGCATGAAGATAATGATAACTTATAATATTGGTCATTTCAGTAGGTCTTGCTTATTCTAAATGTATGAAACTATTAAATAATTTGTTAGCATTCAAGACAAAGGTAATCAGTAACCATTGTGGTTTTAGGAGGCCCCGCTTATTCTAATTAGAAGAAATTATAAAATTATGTGTCAGCATTCAAATGCATGAAGACAAATTGTTGTCGATCTTCGTCGTCAATTTGTTGTGGCAAATCTTAATGCGAGTGTTTGTCGCCAATTATTTGTGGAATTGTTGTGGCGAAACTTCGGAAATAAGACATGGAACAACAGAAGGTAGGTTCAAAACTGTATTTTCTTAATCATATCGCCCCCAGCAAGGCATTTTACTGCCTCTATTTTGCAGGGGGTTACATAGAAGGAAGATTAAGAGAAAGAGTGACAGGTTATAAGGGGTGTCAGGAAGTGGGCAAGAAAACAATGAGAATACTGATGAGGGTGGAGTGGACGGAGAAAAGAGCATGAGAGAGAGAGAGAGAGAGAGAGAGAGGATGCAGGTTAGTGAGATAGGAGATGACTATTGACTTTACATTTAAATTCTTGGAGATTGTAGCTGTTTGGGAAACAAGTAAATGGAAGGGAATTCCACAGACGGGAAGTGCAAGAAAAGAAGCTGATGGAGTAGAATTTGCGTTTACATTTTATTGGTTTTACAGTAAATTGATGGGACCTAGTTACTAATCTTGTTGCTCGAGTAAATTCATATATAGGGGCACCAGTGAGCTAAGTTCATCAGAGGTATTAGTATAACAAGAACATAGATACAAATTAATGTTAGCAATAAGTAAATAGAAATAAGTAAGTCCGAACGGTACAGTTACGCTGCTTATTGCCTGACTAGTTGGCTTTAACTGCGTAGTAGCTGCCGTCAACTTAACGACCTCCTCCGGAAGTCACGCAGTATATATAACAACAGGAAGAGTTCATTCCTCGTAGGAGGGCACCATAAGACAAATATAATTATTAACTTTGGCGATTTCACGAGGCCTCACTTATGCTATATTAATCAAATTCTAATAACTTGTGTTTAATTGCGTAAAAACAATGTTAATAATAATAGATTTCAGGAGCCCAGTTTATACTAAATCTATGAAATTATAAGATCATGTGTTAGCATTCAAAAGATTGAAGTCGAAGGTTATTATATAAAAGTTGGCGATTTTAGGTCGCTTTGCATATACTAAATCTTTCATATTCTAACAACTTGATGCCTTCAAATACATTAAGACAATGGGAACTAATACTGGCGATTTCAGGAGGCCCCGCTAATTCTATATTTATGAAATTATAAAATCATGTGTTAGTATTGAAATGCATGAAGTCAAAGATAACCATTAGCCATGTCGATTTCACTAAGCCACGCTTATAATAAATCTATCAAATTCGAACAACACACTTTAATTTTCTCTTGTTTGGATCTTATATTTACTAAGCTAAATGTTGTATCTATAATTTTTATTACTGATACGATTGTCACAATTAATGGAAGCAAATGTTCTCATGAATTGATTACTGATTCAATTGCTACTATTAAGAAATAAGTAAGATTATCTTTAATTTCTGAGATAAACATATATGCTAGTTAAAAATTAATAATTCTCATTTCTACTACTGATAAGATTGTAACAATTAGTGGAAGGGAATAATATTATGAATTGATTACTGATTCAATTGCTACTATTAAGAAATAAATAGAATTAGAATACCGTAAAGTTTGAGGTTAAGCAAGCAGTGCAGACGTGACTTCATGAGCAACCGAAAATCTTTTCGGAAGGTATGAAGAAGCTCATTGAATGATACTAGAGGTACATCGTCATGCAGGGTAGGAGACTATGTCGAAAAGGGACATATGCAGTCTTTTTCATCCTTGAAAATAAAGGTGTTGAAATTGAAATGGCTTTTACTTTTTGATGTACCCTCGCATATCTATGAATTTATGTACGTATGTACGAATTAAATTAAATAAAAACGTACACCACATTTCAAAGAAACCTTTTTTTTTAAATATATATTATTTAATGCTTAGTAATGGCAACCTACTGCGGGATAATCTTCTGTCCAGTCAGTCATGTCTCTTTCGAGACATGATCCCCCAAGCGTGTTTCACGTATGGCACTTAACTGATTGACTGTATGTAATAGAAATATAATTAAAACTTCTACTGGGTATAAAGTGGGGGATCAATCTTATATTGTTATGAAGTAATCAACTGAGATAAACATATATGCTAGTTAAAAATTAATAATTCTCATTTCTATTACTGATAAGATTGTAACAATTAGTGGAAGGGAATAATATTATGAATTGATTACTGATTCAATTGCTACTATTAAGAAATAAGTAAGATTATTTTGAATTTCTAATAGAAAAGCAAGTGAGACAAAAATGAAAAAATGATAATCGTGTTACGAATGCTAATGAAGACTTAATCTTTTAAAATCAATTTTTATTTAATTTAAATTAAAATTTAATTAAAATTGTTTCCTTTAATATTATTTTTAAAAAATTTCAAACGGATTTAAAAATTTACTTATTTTTCCCAATAGATCAGAAGGTTACATTGCCCTTGAATTTAGGCAGAATGTTGGCTGTTACCGAGCGAAGGAAGCCGACCTTTTCTAGTTCATTTGCTAAAAATTATTGTTAAAATAGCGTTAGTCGCTCTAAAGACTGCAGATACTTATTCTCACTTCTTCTTGGAGGCAAATTAAGTGCATTCCGTGTTGGAGGTGAACTAACTGCTTTACGTTATGGCAGCAGTATTTTATGCATACTAATTTGCCAGTGGATGTGCGTTGTGGTGCATTGGATATCGGCTCGGTACGAGAAATCGGTGGAGCCGAGTTCGAATTCCAGCCGAATTCAGTGCATTCACTTACGCGCAAATACCCTTGGGAAAGGTATTAATCCGTCTATTCCTTCCAGTTATGGGTTAAATAACAGGACAGATTGGGTTCTATAGCCTTGGTCGGCAACCAGTCTACCGCAGAAAGCAATGGTAACCTACTGCGGGATAATCTTCTGCCCAGTCAGTCATGTCTCTTTCGAGACATGATCGCCCAATCGTGTATCACGTATGGCACTTAACTGACTGAATTTGCCAGTGTCACTACATCTCCCTGAAACGTATAGGTTTTATACCTCTAGTAGTTCTTGTTCTTCTTCTCATGATAGTTTTATTGCTTCGCTCTTCTACTTCTTCTCTCTCCCGTATTTCCTTCTCTGGGAGACCTAGATCTGTCTTGCGCCCATCTGTAATCATCTGCATTGTCTTGCATGATTTGATCTTCGCCCAAACTTTCCAAGTCATTCTGGCCCACTTGATTCTGCATTACATCGTCTTCTGATGTTTCATTCTGTAATAGTTGTTCTAATGAACCATTACCAGACGGAATCGTATCCATTTCTTCCTCATTTTGCTCTTCATATTCACCCTGGGTCCTTATTTGATCTGCATCGGCTAATATACTCTTGCCGTTTTCTCTATTTATTATAACTGTATTGTGGCCTTTTTGCATGATAAATTCTGCCCTTTCCGGATTAGCTTCTTTGTTCTTTTTGTACAACATTTTTTAATTTGTGGAATACGACATCGTTAGCGGAGCTCTAATTTGTATTCCCATTAAAGCTGATGGGATTTCTAGTCTTCCAGCATGTGGTATTGTGCGATAGCTTAAAAGCAGCCTCGGTAAAAAAACAAAAACAAACAAAAAACTTCTATTTTTTCTTTTTGCTATTAGTCTCTTTTTTACGGTCTGCACCATTTTTCCCGCTAACCCGTTCGACTGAGGGTGATATGGGAGTGTCTTATACGGTTTACATCCTATTCTGATGCATTGTCAGATACAAGGGTTTTTGGTATGCTATTTCTGGAAAATATGACCCTTAGAATCTGTTTTTTCGTAGACCTTTTCTTGTCTGGCACCCAGATTATTTCAGGTCAGCCTGAAAAAAAGTCTACTAGAATTAGTAAGAGTCCCACTCCATTAATATACGCATGATCCATATGCACCCAACTGTATGGCTCTATTTCTCTGGGCCACGAATGTAGTCTGTTTAAAATTTCTTAATTCTTTACATTTTTTGCACCTTTTATATATTCTTCATCTCTTGAATATCCGGGATACCATGCTTCTAATTTTTTTTTTTGCGTGGCCGCTACTCCACAATGTATATCGTCATGTACACGTACACTTTATTACCAATTTTCTTTGTGTTTCTAGGGGAATTACCAGATCCCCATTACAAACCACTCGATGTTCTATCGTTAATTTCTGTCTTATTTCTTTGTAGGGTCTTTCCACCCTAGAACAATTTCCCCATGAGTTTTTTTCTTATTCTCGATAATATTCTACTTAGTACTGGATCATGTCTAGTTTCCGCAGCCATTCTACCTAAAGACAAAACATCAGTCTCTATCCAACGTAAGAATGCATCTTCAAATTCTTCTGTTTTATCTTTTGTCTCCTTGTAAAATCCTAATCTTGATAGTGTGTCTATATGTGAAATTGAATTTCCTTTGACATATTCTATATCAAAGTCAAATGCCATTAATCTTATTGTCCATCTTAGTATCCTCGATGTCGTGACTTTAGGTCACTCTTTCCTTGGGTTAAATATAAATTCTAATGGTCTATGATCACTTTTTAACAGACATTTTTTCCCAATTAAAAATTGTCGGGCTCTAGTAGTTGTCCACACGATAGCTAATGCTTCTTTCTCTATATTTGAATAATTAAATTCGGTGTTTGTTAGTCTTTTTGATAAATACATTATCGGATGTCCTTCTTGTGATAATATTGCCGATATTGAATGTTCGCTTGCATCTGGGCTTAACGTTACGTCTTTTTTGGGATCAAACATGTTCACTACTGGTTTCTTTGTCATAATTATTTTTAATCGGTCAAAAGCTTTCTGTTGTTCCTCTGACCACAAATTCAACATTCTTTTTTCTTAAATTTGCAAACGGTTCAGTCGAGTCTGTGTATTTTGGTAAATCTCGTCCGTAAAAATTTAACAATCCCCCCAAAAGACTCCAGTTCTTTCTTATTTGTAGGTGTAACTACTTTTAGTATTTTTTCTATCAAGGCTTTGTCTGGTGATAGACCTTCTTTTGGAATGGAATAACCTAAAAAAGGTATGTTACTACAATTGCTTACACATTTTTTTCATTTATTTTCATTCCTGCATTTTTTAATCTATTCAAGATTATGTCGGTTTTCTTTTTTAATTCCATTTCATCAGTGGCTCCTATGCATATATCATCTTGGTAACAAATCATATTTTTCATATTTCCTAAAACATGTTCGATAGCCCTTTGAAATATGGCACTTGCGGGTTTTATCCCATATGGCATCGTTTTCAATCTTAGTAATCCTATTGACGTATTTATCGTGGTTACGTCTTTGAAATTATCGTCTATCGGTACGTGGTGGTATGCCGTTTTTAAATCTATTTTTGCATAAACGCTCATTCCTGCCAGTGCATGCAATGCAACTTCAACATTCGGTTTGGGATCCGAATCCGAACAGATTTTATGATTTACTCCTATTTTGTAATCTCCACAAATACGTAAATCACCATCTGTCTTCCTCAACACTACAATGGGTAATGCCCACTTGCTACCCTCAGGGGGATCATGTTTAAGGTCTTGTTCTATTAACTTTCGTAGTTTTGTTACTACTAATGGCAACAAATGTACTGGTACTTTTCGTGCCTCATAATAAGGAGAGACATTCTCTTTTGTTTTAAACTCGCTTTATAGTTTTTTTTAACTTTCCGGTATTTTCCATTTTTATCTCATTAATTACTTTAGTAGAATTTATGTTAAGCACGTCGTCCAAGAAGTCCGTGGTTCTTTTTACAACTTGTGACAATTATAGGTATTACTTCAAATTTACTCCAAGGAACCTACAAAGTATCCTAAATTTTTCATGACCGATCCATCAAATTGGCGGATTTGTAAACTGCTCTTTCGTAAGGGTGGCCTTCCAATGCGTTCCCAAAAATTTGTTATCAGCGTTACTTCACCCCCAGTATCTATTTGCATATCTAAATTGTAGTTGTTAATTTTAACCTTTAATATGTCTTTTTTCTTTTGTTCAATTTTTTCTATATTCTTATTTTTTAATGTAAAGACCTCCATATTGGTTTCATTTTCTACCAGTCTTTCAACATTTTTCTTTTTTACTTTGCATACTGATTGAAAGTGGTTCTTTTTTATATGCTGGGAATTTTTCCTTTTTTATTTCGTGATCATGTCCACAATACGAACATTTTCTTATCGTTTTTTCCCCATGTACGTCTCAGCGGATATTTGTTCGCTGGGTTGACTTTTATGATGGCTGTATTTCTGTATTAATTCTTGTTGCTGTATAAAGTCTATGCATGTATTTAAAGACATATTTCCTATTTGTAGTTGTTCCATTATTTTTTATATCGGTGTGATGCATTGCACATACCTTCAATTAACCTTAATTGAATCAAATCCTTTTAAATAGTTTGTCCGTCTTGCCTGAGTTTTTCAAATTCGCAATATCAACTCACATTTCGTAGACGGTGTGGATACGTTATAATTGGTTCGTCAATTTCTTGTATCCATGACACGAATTTCTTTCTTTCCGCCAGCACCAGTCCTTTATTGGGTCTCATATTTCTCTTTATAATCTGACTTATTTTTTTCGAAAGTCAGGTCTTCCAAGTTTGTGGGGTATGCCATGGTAGGGACTTTCATTTTCGCCTCCCTTCTCCTTGTCTTTCAGCTTTTTACTTCTCGCAGTGGCAGAAAAACAGCGAATCCATGCCTCGACAAAATTTGGATCTTCTAGAGAGAAATGGGATCCTATCGGCGACGCCATTGATGTGAAATGTGGTTTATCACACTATTCTGTATAATATACAAAATTGTGGCACAAGGCCGAAAAGGGGAGGAGAAGAGGTTGGTAATCACTGAACTATCCTATACCTAGCTAAACACTATCACGACCCATTCACTCGTTACAATTTGCACAATCACCACAAGAACCCATCCATCAACTCTCAATCCTTCATACACCACAATGCCACAAACTTACAAGGGGCACCTAAAAAAAAGTGGAGAAATTAACCCATGACAATAAAAATGTATTTATATACAATATAAAATAATGTACAATAATATGTAAAAATAGTATACAATAAAACATTTAATGAAAAATGAAATGATGGGAGGGGAATGAACCCCAAAATAAACTAAAAATACAACAAATGTTTGAACTAAAATAATCAATGTTAGTAAAAACCGTCCATCCCAGAAAAAAATGTGGCCGCTGTATTCCGCCAAACGGCGAAATCAAGAAGCACGCTCGCTACGGGAGTGGGGAGGTGGGTAAAAGAATTAATGGAATGGGATAAAAATGTGTTTATCACTAATCAGTCGCTAAGCCTGCTGTATTTACTAGCCTTCCCACGCAAGGCCGGATGTGACACATGGTCATTTTAATGTGGGAATTCCCGGCCATATAGCCGGGCCAAAAATATGTCTGTCTATTTTTACCGAGTCGTGGTTCTACCCTTCGGCGGAACCACGACTGGGTTTGTGCTCTCTGCTCGGAAGCAGAGAGCTGACAGTGTTATAGAGCAGTCATCCTAAGACGACTGCTCCAATACAAACTCTGCTCAGTCGCCAAGCCTGCTGTATTTACTAGCCTTCCCACGCAAGGCCGGATGTGACACATGGTCATTTTAATGTGGGTATTCCCGGCCATATAGCCGGGCCAAAAATATGTCTGTCTATTTTTACCGAGTCGTGGTTCTACCCTTCGGCGGAACCACGACTGGGTTTGTGCTCTCTGCTTGGAAGCAGAGAGCTGACAGTGTTATAGAGTTACAGAGCAGTCATCCTAAGACGACTGCTTCAATGCAAACCCTGCTCAGTCGCTAAGCCTGTCCATACTTATTCTCAGTGACGAGTTATATAGTCTCTCTCTTGCACTTATGCAAATCAGGGATACTAATTTGCCAGTGTCACTACAATTTTCAATACCTGATTTTCTTGCCTAAATAATGTTTTTAGTTTCTATTAATGTCAACTCAAAGTAAAAATTTTGAAGTACCTGCATGTCAAATATTTCAACTAAAGATTTATACTTAATATTTTTTGATATTTTCAAAATCGGATATGATATACCCATAGTTAGTAACTTTAATTGATGCTTAGTGTTCCAGGGTTAAGTACTGAGTTACCTCCGCTGTTTCATTATAGGCGTGAATTTAATTTTGAGAGCGGTCGAGTACATTTTTTTGTATTTTCACTATTGAGAATGGTCAAGATCATTGCAGTTATTCCTTTTTATTTTAATAATAATCTCTTGCTAAACGCCGAGTATTGCATTGGTGCGGGTTTGCCGCATTTGACTGCTCCTTCTAGATTTCTTCTTTCTGTGATATCTGGTCTGGTGGCGGCATGGGTGCAGTCAGTTTGCCTGTTGAAATCACATACGACCTTGATTAGACCGTTTCTGTTCGACTCTAAGTTCGTACTTCCTACATAGGCACTGATGCAGACAAAGAGGGTCACTTATTATGGTGACGCTTGTATTTCTTCTGTGCAGGCGTTCCGTAAGCGCCAATAATTTTGTGACATTATCCACTTCCATGCCACACAATATTTGTAGTCAGGGCTTGGGCTTTCAGTTTTAAGTTGGACTTGCGTCAACCAATCTTTTGACTTAATGCCCATGGTGTCTGCCTCAAATTATCCATGAACTGGCATTACTCTCTTTCTTTTAACTTCTATTTCAATAACCTTTTCTTAAAATTTTTTTTGAAAATTTGTACAAACGTCTCTTCTGTTTGCCAGGTACACACCAACCTTAGCGCTACACACTCTTCAATACCAACGGGTCCTCTACATCTCTTTTTTTTTCTCGTAGAGTGTCTAATCATATATCAGTTGTGTTGTGGTATCTCCCCCCCCCTTTTTTTTAATGGAATAATGGACTTTCCTGATGTGTGCATATAATCCAGCATATAGAGAGAACAAGTAGTTGTTGGCCCCAGTTTTCTTTTAGTTTAATCCCCCACCCCTTCCCACTTTAGGCGTTCAGGAATGTTAGTTCTCCGGTGGATGCGTGGCGTCTTTCGTTATTTTTCAAGTATGTTTTTCGTTTTGGCCTTTGCCCTGACGATCCGGGAAGTTCATAGAAGTTCTTTTTTTGACTTGCGTGTTCATTTCGGACTTACCTGACCTTGGTTTGGCGAGTGTTGAACTTTTTGTTGGAAAAAAAAAATCCCTTATTTGGACGTTATTTTTTTAAAAAAAAGACCTTTTTGAATAGATAAGTTTATTTTTATTTATTTATTTTCATTTATTTACTTTGTTCTTTTCTGTTTTATTTTCCTACCTTTTTGTTTTTAATTTCGTATTTTTGGCGGCCATATTTGTTTTTGTTTAGGTCGACCGTTTTTGAATTTATTCGTTTTTCCTTTGTTTTCATTATCTGTTAGGCCTTAAGTGCCAGTTTTTATTTTGTTTAAAAAAAAAACAACAAACAAACAAAAAAACTTTCTTTTTTACAGCATTTCCTTTATTTTTTGTTGACCAAGAACTGATACATTAGTTGTTTTTTTTTCCTCGTTAACTTTTCTTTTTCAGCCCCTCCTCAGTTTTCTGTTGCGAAAGTAGACGTTAGGAGACTTTTCGCTTTTTTGTTTGTTTTCTGTGTGCATTTGATTGATTTGTAAATTTGTAAAGTTTATTCATTGTCCAAATTTATTTTTTTTAATTTTGTAAAAGTCTAGTTAATCCGTTTTAAGTTAGCCTTAGCCTCTCCCCCTATTTCTTTTTTTCGGGAGAAGCCGTTTAGGCAACTCTTCGTTTTGCTGTTTGTTTTATTTTTATTTCCTTGTGTAATCGTAACTTGTAAAGTTTATTGTACAAATTTGTTTAACTGTTAGTTTATTAAACCTCTCACGAGGCTAACTGTTTCTTGCCTTTTAAGGCAATTTTTACTTAAAGTTTCTTTGTGGCCGTTAAAGGCTAGTTTTTAATTTACCAGTTTTTGTAATTTTTGTTTGCCGTTATTGGCTGATTTGTTCCTATTTCCTGAAATCCTTTGGGGTTTATTTATTCTTGTGTTAAAACCGTTATCTTGTCCTTGCTGTTTAAGTTTACTTTGTGTATTTTTTTTCCCCATTTTACTCCCGCTTTCTCCCACCCCTCCCATACTTTTAATTAGATTGGAAAAAAAAACCCAAAATTACTGAGCTGATTCTAAAATTTCAAAATGGCCGACAGTAGTCGGTCCATAAAGAAAAAGTTATCTTTTGACCCCCCCCCTGGAAGAAACCTCCAGATAAAAATGATGAGACGTTTCCTCCCCTTCCTACAAAAGAGAAGGATGAAAAGCTTATTCCGACCAAATCAAAGATGGCCGATAATGGTCAATCGAATGAAGATGAAAATGATAAAGAAAAAATGAAGGAAAACAAGACAACCAAAGATACTGAGGTCGGGGAATCGCCCTGTGGCTGGAAGTCCCCTCCAAAATGCAAAATCAATCTGACAGAGTTCTTGGAGAGAGCTAAGAGCTACGCTCACCTTGTAAAAGAAGGTGGGCTCTTAGAAGATCCCCAGGAATTAAAGAGGATTGAGAAAAGAATAGTGTCGGTCTTCGTGGTGGACAAGCGTTCGCGCAAAATTTGTCGCAGCACGAAAGACACAGTGATCAAAACACTGAGGTCAAAAGAGTTTAAGCCCTTAAGGATAGTGAAAGGTGCGGGCTTCTTCATGTGGGACGTGCTGCTACCCACACCAGAAGATTGCCTGAAAATGGCCAAAGAAGACCTAATAACTGATGAGTACATCTTCCGTACAGAGTACGAAGGCAAAAGAAGGACCATGGTAGCAGTATATGAGGTTCCTCCTCAGGTCATCGGGGAGCATCTTGCTGCGTACTTTTCGCAGTTCGGCGAAATTTTAGATGCCTCCTGCGATGACCTGACCGGGGGATGGTCTTTTGATTTAATGATCGACCGCCACGCCTTCCTGACCATCCCCAACTGTCTTGACGTAGGGGGCCTGAGCTTGCCGGTAATCGTGGCCGGCCGCAAGCCAAAATGCTGGAGGTGTGGGGAGACTGGTCCCCTCTCCTCCTCCTCCTGCCCAGAGAAGAAGGCCTCTGGAAGCCAGGCTCCAAAAGACCAAAATCCCCCTCTGGCCGCTTCTGTTACATCTGTCTCGCCCGTAGTGGGCATGCCAACACCCAGGACCGGTGAGCTAGTTCCCCCGGTTGGGAATAAAAAAGTTCCCTCACCCCCCGGAAAACCTTCGCCAACTGCAAGTGCAGCCATGGAGAAGGAAAAGGGGGAGTGGCTGGTTGTTGGTAGGGCCAGGGGGAAGCGCCAAGCAGCGGAACCTCGGTCCCCAGAAACTCCTATGACTAAACAGCCCCACTCCCTCCACCAGCAAGAAGGGCGATGCTTCGGCCTGGTCGGCCCCTAAATTGGAAGACCTCAGGAGGGCTTACGACCCAGGGTATGAAAAATTTCAAAAGATTAATGAGCTGAAGAAAATCCTTGAGAAACGTCCATTTCGTCCTTCAGAGGACCTAAAGAAACAACTGGCCCAACGTTCACCCTGCCCTTCGGCTTCTGCCCCATCTTCTCCCGAAAAAAATAAAATCGTAAAGAAAAACAAATCAGCTCAGCCCTCGCCCAGAAAAACCACCCCTCTTAGTAGGGAACCCAGCACTTTCCGTATACCCTCCCAACCGTCTCCCAGTCCTTCCCCTAAGGAAAAATTACCCCTGCCTGCTAAGAGGCATAGGAGCCCCACCCAAGAGGATAGAGAGCCCCCAAAAAAAAAACATCAAAAGCCTCACATCTAATGGGCAAAGACGTATGCAAAATTTCCTATGCACAAGAAGAAAGAGCCAAAAATTTTGGAAATCGCATCAACAAGTTAAAAATTCTTCTCGCAATGAAGAAGTGCAAGGAAAAAGACATAGAGATTCCCACCAATTTCCCAGAAGCGAAACGCATACTCACAGTGGTTCGCACTGGGACTGGGACGGCCAAAGTTTGGGACATGCTCCTAGAAGCGGAGAAAAATTTAAAAATGTCTCCGCCTATCGTCTCTAAGGAGGACGAAATGTTAGAAAAAGTTAAAGATTGCTGTGTAGGACGGGTCCCAATTTTGGTTCACCCCTCCCTTTACAGGGCTCTCAAACTAACATTTCCCTGGGATGTTGGTGGCCTCTCCCGTGACGGCTCCATTGACAAAGAGATGGGCAAAGGATCTATGGGAGAGGCTGTCGGCATCCTTTCCCCGTCCATGTTCTGTCCAGGACCCCAACCCTAATCTCGGATCACAATGGCTCTTTGGTTAGCAAGTGTAAATGCCCGGGGGCTGAGGTCAGAGTCTCTGAGGGTGAGACTCACTCATGATCTCCAGCGCCTCGGGGTTGATGTTTGTTGTCTGCAGGAAACCCGGTTTTTAGCTGGCGACTATGAGGGCATTCTGTCTAGGGATTACGATCTTTATTCAGCATGTTTTGATGGTCATTCTAGAGGTGTTTCTTTGCTAGTGAGCAAGTCATTGGGTGCGGTGTGTACGCTTGTCTTCGCGGATCCAGCGGGCAGGATTTGTGTGCTGGATATTACCATAAAGGAGAAGTCTTTTCGGCTCATTGGGGTTTATGCGCCCAATGTCCATGCGGAGCGTCCTGCTTTGTTTCGGCAGCTCGAGTTGTTCTTTGGAACATCGAGGCGGGTAATTTTAGCGGGTGATTGGAATGCCGTCCTTGACCCTGAGAAAGATCGGATAGGAGAAAGATCGGGTACTAACAACCCGGATGTGAAACCATTTCGGGAATTTCTCGACAGGAATGATATTGTCGATAAATACCGAAATGAGCACCCCCGGGAGGTAGTGTGGACTTGGACTAATAGGGGCAGCTCGGATTCGAAGGTACGCGCAAGCTACCTCGACCGAGTCCTAGTTAGGAGAGTCGACGTAGGGCTCTTAGGTTGTCCAAGTTTCCATTCGATAGTTTACACGGATCATAGGCTCGTCCGGGTTCGTGTAAACTTAGATAAGCCTAAGGTTAAGTTGGCTGGCTACTGGAAATTGAACGCGTCATTATTTGATAGCCAAGATTTCCAGCACCAGCTTTTACTAACACTAAAGCGGGAACTGACGGGGGCTGTGGTTGGGAATAAGTGGTGGGACACACTTAAATCCAAACTTAGGTCGTTTGCTGCCGACTATAGTCGTCGGCTCAACTTAGCTAATTTAGCGGCGCAAACGGCGATAGAGAAAAAAGTCGATCGGGCAGTGAAATCCCGTAATAGTGGGGACGTAGCCTTAGCTAGGGCCGAGCTGGCCTCCTTGCATATCAAGAAGGATCTGGTAGTTAGGGCTAGGTTAAAAAGAATATCTTCTGAGGCAACGAATATTGCCGCAGAATTGCGTGTAGAGGAAACTAGGCAAGCAGCCAATCGGCATATCGAGGACATAACATTGCCGGATGGACGCACCGTGACTACAGACGTGGGTATATGTGGGGCTTTTCGGGATTACTTCCAGGATCTTTTTACCAGGGAGCCCGGTCTGAGCTCTGCTCAGTTCGACACCTATTTGGCTGACTTTCCCCGCCTCGAGGCGGCTGAAGCAGCTGGATGCGAGGGGCCCATAACAGAGTCGGAAATCTGGGATGCGTTGAAATTGGTTAGCCGGGACAAAACTCCAGGATTGGATGGTCTTCCCTACGAACTGTACTTGAGGCAGTCGTCCGTTTTTGTTCCTCTGCTGGCGCTTGTTTACAACAACTGGATGAAGCAGGGGTCTATACCTCGACGCTTTACCAGGGGTGTGATCAAGTTGCTTCGCAAGAGCAAGATCGGTGGTGGTGGCATAGATAATTATCGGCCTTTAACGATGTTAAATACTGACTTAAAGATTTTTGCCAAGGTCTTGGCCCGCCGTTTGCAGGCTGTCCTCTCTAGTCTGATTGGCCCCGAGCAGACTTGTGCTGTGAAGGGCAGGACTATTCAGGACAACCTTCATTTGGTACGCCTGATCATTGAGAAAACCGACACTGAAGCCGCGCTGATCAATTTAGATCAGTCCAAGGCATTCGATAGGGTTGACCATCGGTTTTTGGAGTCTGTCCTTTCCGCCGCCGGTTTCGGGCCGTACTTTCGCTCTTGGATCCGACTGCTGTATGAGTCCCCCGGTGCGCTGGTGGAAGTGAATGGGGTAAGATCGAAGCCCTTCACATTATCTCGCTCCATTCGTCAAGGTTGTCCACTTTCGCCTTTGCTCTACGTTCTTGCGTTGGAGCCTTTCCTCCGCAAGTTAAAGGCGAATCCGGTCCTTCGCGGAATTTCCGTACCTGGTGCTACCACCTCGGCCAGGTACTCCGCCTATGCTGACGACGTTTCGGTTTTTGTGTCGAGCAAAGCCGAAATTGACGAAGTTAGCAAAGAGATCAGATGTTATGAGACGGTGACAGGGGCCAAGATCAATCGCGATAAGTCTGTTGGCTTGCGATTGGGTGCGTGGAAGGGAGTTTCTCTTCCCGGACCTTTCCTCTGGACGGACGGGCCGATCAAGATTCTCGGCGTCTTTTTCGGTCCGGATCTCCAGGTGGAAATGAATTGGTCGGAGGTTCGAGAGAAGGCCGAGGGCGCAGTTCGTCTATGGACTCAGAGGAATCTTTCCTTAAAGGGGAGGGCGGAAGTATGTGCCTCGCACATCTACCCGATTCTCCTTTACCGACTCTCGGTACTTCCTCTCCCGTGTGCCATTCGTTTGGGTCTAATACAGCTCTTGTTCTCCTTCCTTTGGGGAGGAGGCAAGTCTCCCAAGGTGCGTCGCGAGATCTGTTGCCTTCATCCGTCTGAGGGCGGTCCGGGCATGCCTAGCGTTGAGATTCGTCAACATACGCTTCGCGTTAGATTCCTGGATCGAATGTGTATGCTAGCGGATGAGAACGGCGCCCTCGTTAAAGAGGACGTCCATAAACACTTTCCATCCTTGAGAAGTGTGCACTTGTAGGAGGAGGAGGCCGGCCGTACTCCTCGTGGCGAGTGCTCCTTCTATAAAGAATGTCGTTTGGCTCTCCAGTTTCTCTTACGGGCTACGGATGGCCTCTCCAACGCCCAAGCGTTGTCTCTTAGGGCATTATATCGGGTGTTAGTTAGTGGGGCCGTTCAAGATGACCTGATAGGCGAGCTCGGGCTTACGAAGCAGGAGGCTCGCTCCATATGGCCTTGGGCGCCCGGGTTGAAATGTCTCACTAACGATGAGGCATCACTCACCTGGCTGATGATTTGGAATGCTCTCTGGGTAGGCAAGAAGCTTCGTGCAGCGGGCCTAACACCGAAATCAACCTGCGTGCGTTGTGGGCTGTCGACGGAAACCGTCGATCACGCCTTCTTCCACTGCAGTGTTGTTGCTCCGTTGTGCAAGTTTCTTGAAGATCTCGTGGTTCGTATGCTGCGTGGAAAGTTCTTTGTCCTTGAGGTTAGTTCTGTTTGTAGCAATGTCGTACCTCCGTTATCTAGGATTGAGCACTATGTGCTCTTTTGCTTGCTGGGTGTTATGCGAGTCGTGATTTGGACGACGCGACAGAAGGAATTCTATGGTGATGAGAAGTTTACCTCTTCCCAACTGATCTTGTTCTTTAAGCATCAGCTTAAAGTCAAGATCAGGACGGAAAGGAGACGACTCACTCCATCTGAATTTGGCAAAAGGTGGGTGACTCTTGCGCGTCTCTGTCGAGTGAAAGGTACTGACCTAGAGTGGTTGTTTGATGCTGGTTAGGCATCAGGATATTGGGTGTGCTGGGCACTACATGTGCACCCCTTCCCGGTTAGTTTAGAATAGGTTTTTGATTTTCTGTTTTTCGCTCTAAAGTTAACTTAGCTAGGTTATGATTGCTCATTGGCCCACTTTTCTTTTTGTCCCCTGTTTTTCTTTAGTTTAATCCCCCACCCCTTCCCACCTTAGGTGTTCAACAATGTTAGTTCTCCGGTGGATGCGTGGCGTCTTTCGTTATCTTTCAAGTGTGCTTTTCGTTTTTGTTATAGTGTCTGAATGTGTGAGTGATTGTGTGAGTGATTGTGTGAGTGATTGCTGATCGGATAAGTGAGATCATATTTCTAAAAGCCACGCATTATATTTCGTCCGGAGAAGTGATTTTGCTGTCACAATATTAGAGTAGTGGGGGGCTTTTATTACTAATACAGTTTTGTTTGGTTTCTTGTAAATAACGTACCTTCATTGTATAAAACATTGGGGATATTTTAAAATTTGTTATTATCTACCCATGCCCTCCACTGAAAATTGTAAATATGGGAGTTAAGTAGGACTTCATAGAGCAGCCGAAGTATTATGGTGGACGTGGTAAGAAAGGTAAGTAAAAATGTGGTATTGTGGTGTCAGGTTTATTGTAAGTGTGACAGGGTCGACGAAAGTGGATAGCTAAGTTAAACTAGGACAGAGGATGACCAGCCTTCCCCATTCCCATTTTGGCCTTGTGCCCTATTTGTACTTTTGTACAATAAATACATTTGCCCTGACGATCCGTAGTTTGAAACCGCGGTTGTCGTTCTTTTTGTGCGAAAGGTTGCTTTTTTGGTATTTTTCCTATGTGGAAGCCTTGTTACTTGTGAGTACGTCGTTTTGTATACAGTTTTTTATTGTCTTCGTCGTTTGTCTGTGTGAACTGTTTTAAATTTTTTTTTTTTTTGTGCTCTGTGAGTGGGGGCAAGTCTAATCATGGCTTTGTCTCCCCAACCGTCTACTTCATCGGCGGGTATGCCGACGGTAACTTCTCCACCGAGGGCATGGAACAATGTACCTGCTAAAAAAGACTGGAATTATTACCAACAAATGCAGGAAAAATTTAAAGAATACATTGTTGGAAATGAATTACTAATTATTCCGGAAGTTGTAAATGTAATTGCTGTAAAAACGATCTCCCTGCTGACGTCGGACCCAAAAACGCATAAGTTTGTGGGCGTCAGCAGGGAAAACATGGAGGAGGCATTGAAATGCCTGGAAATCGTCCCAAAAGTGCTGGCCCGACGGTCTCGTGCAATGTGGGACGTACTTCTTAGCACAGAAGACGAGGCCAAAGAATTGGCCGGAACAACACGACTGGCCAAAGGAATTAGACTCCAAACGGAGTACATGGGAACCAGGCGGACCCGAGTTATCATTCACGGCGTGCCGCTAGGAATCTCTGAGGATCACATTGGGGCTTACTTTGCCCAGTTCGGAGCGGTGGACGGGGGTGGCCCGCGTTAAAAGCAAGGCAGGCGTACCCACGGAGGATGTGGTGGCATACATAGTCGTAGACAGGCCGAGTTTTTTACGGATGCCAGATGTTTTGATTTGTGGTGTCCGGAAACTTTTTGTAGCGGTGGAGGGGCGAAAGCCGAATTGTTGACTCTGCGGGATGGCAGGCCATGTGGCCAAAATGTGCTCCTCCAAAAAAAACAAGATGCCGAAAGACAAACAACAGCAACACCGGTGACACCGGCAACGCCGCCAGTGTCAAAATCTCAAGTTCCTGATGGAAAAAAGGCCGGAACTACTGAGTGGACGGAAGTGGTGAGGAAGGGAAAGGTTTCTTCCCCTCCTCCACAAACTAGGAAGCCTCCGTCACCAGTCAAAGAAAAGACCAAACAGAAGCAGCGACAAGAAAAACAGCAGGAACATGAACAGCAACAACAACAACTACAACAAGACGAAACCAAGATGGAGTGTGTGGAAATGCTTCCCCCTCGTTCATCATCTTTGAAGAGAGCCAGAGAAGAGGAGGAGGAGGTGTGTGTCCCTAAAAAGGGTAAAAAAGAAGAACGTGGCAGGCCAGAACGGGTCATGGTTGCCGCCAGGGCCCAATCCGCCTTTTCATCACCAACTAAAAAGACTCCCCTAAAAGGGAGGTGTCATTCTACCTCCCCAGTAAGATGTAAATCGTTGCCTTCTCCCACACCATCTTCCCAACTAGTAACTCCTTCGCCACAAACATCTTCCCTATCTAAAACGCCCCCTGAGCAATCTGAATATCCCTCCACCCCATTGGAAACATCCTCCCAACACTCCCCTAGCAATAGCCAATCCACCCCAAATGAGAAGAAAAAGAAAAGAACAAATCAATTTAAAAGAGAAGACATTTGTCAAATTGACAGGTCGGCATTGGAGAGGGACCTTTCTACCCAGAAGAAGGCCCTCCTAAGGCCACTGTTTAAATTGTCCGCAATAGATGGAAAGGCCATCGAAGACCCCCAAAATTTTCCTAATGCCCCCGGAGTTATGACCCTCATAAGAAATAACGGGGGAAATCGGAAAGTGTGGGATTTTCTACAGGGGGCCGTGGAAGCTTTTCCGAATATAACAATGGCCCAGATTGGCACCAAATACCTTCAGAAACTTTCCAATTTTTGTGCGGGGAGGGTCCCTGTCATCCTCCATCCTTCTTTGTATAGGGCAATAAAACTAACGTTCCCTACGGACGTCGGCGGCATTGTCCTGGACGGACGAATTACGTCCGATATTGGCACTGGATCTCTGGGACAATCCGTCGGGGTCCCTGTTGCCACAGATTTTCGCCCTGTATGTGACCAGAAGTAATTTTTCTGCTTTCTCTTTACAGGTCTAAACGATGTCAATTAAGTTAGCCACTATGAACGTGAAGGGCCTTAGGGATCGGAGTAAGGCTGCCCGCCTGCTTCGGGACCTCTTGTCCTTCGGCGTGGATGTCGCCGCGATCCAAGAGACTCACTTTGTTTGCAAGGTCGATGCCTGTGTGCTGTCTAACGACTTTGTCGTCTATTCAGCATATGGGAACCGGCTGGCCAGAGGAGTTTCTTTGCTGGTCAAGCGTACCCTGGACGCGAAGGCGGATCTTGTCCATGTCGGTGCCGAGGGCCGGTTGATCGTGGCCGATATTGCAGTGAAAAGCAATGCGTTTCGACTGGTGGCGGTTTATGCGCCCAACGACCAGGAGGAGCGCGTCTCGTTTTTTCGGCGGTTGGAGCCCTTCCTGGTGGATTCAAAGCGACTCGTCTTAGTGGGGGACTGGAATGCCATCCTGGACCCCAAGCTGGATAGAGGGTGGGGAGCTAGAGGGAAGGCACGTGATCGTAGCTTGGTCGATCTGATCGAGGACTTCGGTCTAGTCGATAGATACCGGGCCGATCACAAGGGCGGGAGAATGTGGACGTGGGCTAATAGTTGGCCTTCTACCAAGGTGGCTAGCTACCTTGATAGAATGTTAGTTCGTGAAGCCGAGCTAGATTTTTTAGATTGTCCCACGTTCCACTGGCTAGGTTACTCGGTCCACAAACTCGTTTCTGCCCGGGTAAATTTAGAAAATAGGGTTAGAATGGCTGGTTACTGGAAGTTCAACGTGTCCTTACTGGACAGGCGGGACTTCCGGCGCCAGCTAAATTAACTTAGTGCAGCGGGCGTTAACTGGGGCAGTCATCGGGAATAAATGGTGGGAGAACCTTAAGAATAGTATTAGGTCTTTCACCACCCAGTTCAGCAAACGGCTGAAACTAGATAAGGCTGACAAGGTGAAGACACTTAGAGCTAATTACTCCCGGGCGGTGACTGGTGGGGATCCCCTAGAGATAGCCATAGCTAAGGAGGCCGTGGAACGGTCGAATAGCGATCGTTACATGGGCCAGGTAGTTAGACATAAGTTAAGCAAGATGTCTTCCGAAGCTGTGAACATGGGCGCAGAACTGCGCAAGGAAGAAATTCGCCGCGGAGGCGACCGGTACATTCGAGAGGTTCGCAACCCGGAGGGTCACACTCTGCGGTCGACTGACGACATGTGTGAGGCGTTTCGGCGGCATTTCGAGATCCTGTTTACCAAGGAGCCTGGTCTCCGTGATGAGGAGTTTCGCAGCTATTTGGCTGACTTCCCCTGGCTTTTGCCGGCTGATGCAGCTAGCTGCGAGGGAGAGATTACGGAGGGCGAAGTCTACGCGGCGCTGAAGAAGGTCGGCAGTGGCAAATCGCCGGGTTTCGATGGTTTGCCCTATGAATTGTACTTGAGGCTGTCGCACATCTTTGTCCCGATTTTGACTGTCGTGTTCAACAACTGGTTCCGGCAGGGGTCCATCCCCAACCGGTTCACCAGGGGTGTGATCACGCTGTTGAGAAAAGGCAAGGATGTGGGGAGGGAGCTAGAGGGTTACCGGCCCATAACTCTGCTAAACACAGAGTTAAAGATTTTGGCCAAGATCTTGCAAAATCGTTTGCAATTAGTTGCCGAGTCTCTGTTGGGACCTGAGCAGACTTGTGCTGTGAAGGGCCGAACAATTCAGAGCAACCTGCATCTGATACGCACGATCATAGAGGGGATAAAAGACGACGACGAAGCCGCGCTGATCCATTTAGATCAGTCCAAGGCATTTGATAGGGTTGACCATCGGTATCTGGCGGCTGTCCTGCAGGCAGCTGGATTCGAAACCAACTTCCGCCGCTGGATTAGCCTCCTGTATCAATCCCCGACGGCTGTGGTACAGGTGAACGGAAAGTTGTCGGGCGTTCTGGCGCTGTCTAGGTCGGTCCGACAGGGTTGTCCACTGTCGCCCCTACTTTATGCTTTGGCGTTGGAGCCCCTCCTTCGCCGGCTAAGGGACAGGGCGTTCAGTCCGGTCCTACGTGGAATCGCTGTCCCTGGTGGTGCTCGAGCCAGGGTTTCCGCGTACGCCGACGACGTCACTACTTTCGTGTCCTCCCGCAGGGACATCGAGGTGGTACAGAAGGCGCTTGAACGGTACGAACAGGTGACAGGGGCCAAGATTAACCGCAACAAGTCGTCCGGCTTGCGGTTAGGCGCCTGGAAGGGTCTGACCCTCCCGGGGCCCTTCGACTGGACGGACAGCCCGGTCTGCATTCGTTGAGTGTGGTTCGGGCCCGACCTACAGTTGGAGAAAAATTGGTCTGAAATACTGGCAAAGGTAGGCGCATTGGCCAAGACTTGGCGCCGAAGGAATTTGTCCTTAAAGGGTATGGCTGAGGCGTGTGCTACATACGTCTTTCCCACTATCCTTTACCAGTTGTCAGTACTTCCACTTTGTAAACGACATAAGAATGCGATCGAGCGTTTGCTATTCTCCATTTTATGGAGAGGACGCAAACACTATGTCGACAAACGTGTCTGTTACCAACGTCCGTGTCATGGGGGTCTGGGAATGCCATACCTGATGGGCCATAAGGTTGCGTCAAGGTTGGTTTTTCTCAGGCGAGCGATTTCCGAAGACTCATTGCTTAGGGGGATAGTGAGGGACATGTTCCCTAGCCTTACTATCACTCCCCCCATCTCGAGGCGGTGCCGTAAGCCTCGAGAGCGATCGAGTTTTCTCCTCGAATGTCTGGCGGCCCTGCGGGCCATTCCACGGTCCAGTGACCTTTCACGGCCTAGGAGAGTCTTCTATCGTGGGTTAGTGGAGGGCGTCGCAAAGGATTCATTACGTGATGTGCTGCGCTTGTCGGAGGACGAGTTTCGCTCGTTCTGGTTTTGGGCGCCAGGTAGTGATTATCTCAACAACTCTGAGTTTTCGCTCACCTGGCGATTAGCTCGGAATCGCTTGCCTCTCAATGACAAGGCCTTCATATGGGGCCTGGCGGATTTGCCAGATTGTGAACGCTGCAACCTTGGCTTGGAAGAAACGGCTTCGCACGCCTTCTACCATTGTTCGCGGGTTCGCCCTCTATGGGACCGGGTCGGCGAGTTGACTGCTCGTATCGAGCCGCGAGAGCTTGTGCTCATTGATCGTGCATTCGCCTGTGATAATGTGTCGCCCCCGTTTTCTGGGATGAAGCGTATGGTGTTTCTGTCGCTGATAGCCACGGCTCGAATGGTGATTTGGACGACGCGAATGGAGGAAGTCTTGCGAGGTCAGCGTCTTTCACATCAGGATCTGATCTGTTATTTTGAGCATCAGCTCAAAATAAAGATTAGAACTGATTGGAAACGTTTGACTTCGACAGACTTCAGCAAAAGGTGGATAAATGTGGCGAGCCTGGTTCGCTTGAACGGGGCTAATCTTGATTTTCTCTTTTAGATCTGCTGGCTACATCGGGGTGGATTCCTGTGGAACCCTCCCCTGGTTAAGCTAGTTCTCTTTTGTGTACCTAGTTAAAGTGAATGAATGTGTTCCTAGCCTGTACCCGGCTTTCTCTTTTGTTATGATCCATGTCGAGATTCCCAACCTCCCCAGTTTGTTTTGGTCTCCTTTTATCTCGGCTGGTTCAGCCTTTTATTGTCCCATTCCGCTAATTTTTTACCCCTCCCCACTCCCTTAGCGAGTGTGCTTCTTGATTTCGCCGTTTGGCGGAATACAGCGGCCACTCTTTTTTTTCTGGGATGGTCGGTTCTTACTAACATTGATTATTATTTTAGTTTAAAAATTTGTTGTATTTTTAGTTTATTTTTGGGTTCATTCCCCTCCCATCATTTCATTTTTCATTAAATATTTTATAATATTGTACATGAAATATCTTGTACATTTATTTTTATATTGTATATAAATACATTTTTATTGTCATGGGTTAATTTCCCCCATTTTTTTAGGTGCCCCTTGTAAGTTTCTGGCATTGTGGTGTACGAAGGATTGGGAGTAGATGGATGGGTTCTTTTGGTGACTCTTCAAATTGTAACGAGTGAATGGGTCGTGATAGTGTTTAGCTAGGTATAGGATAGTTAAGTGAGAACCAACCTCTCCCCCTCCCCTTTTAGGCCTTGTGCCATAATTTTTGTATTTTATGCAAAAATAAATACAGTATGTTTTTCGTTTTTGTTATGGTGTTTAAATGTGTGAGTGATTGTGTGAGTGATTGCTGATCGGATAAGTGGTATTATTATATTTATACAGCCACGCATTATATTTCGTCCGGGGAAGTGATTTTGCTGTCACAATGTTAGAGTAGTGGGGGGGGGGGCTTTTATTACTAATACAATTTTATTTCTTGTAAATATCGTATATTCATTGTATAAAATCATTGGGGAATTTTAAATGTTGTTATTTTCTTCCCATGCCCTTCACTGAAAATTGTACATATGGGAGTTAAGTAGGACTACATAGAGAAGCTGAGGTATTATGGTGGACGTGGTAAGAATGGTAAGTAAAAATGTGGTATTATGGTGTAAGGTTTATTGTGTGTCAGGGTCAACGAAAGTGAATAACAAGAAAGTTAAATTAGGACAGATGAAGACCAGCCTTCCCCATCCCCAATTTCGGCCTTGTGCCACATTTTTTGTATGTTATACGAAAATAAATAATGTTGAGTAGTTGTTGGCCCCAGTTTTCTTTTAGTTTAATCCCCCACCCCTTCCCACTTTAGGTGTTCAGGAATGTTAGTTCTCCTGTGGATGCGTGGCGTCTTTCGTTATTTTTCAAGTGTGTTTTTCGTTTTTGTTATGGTGTTTAAATGTGTGAGTGATTGTGTGAGTGATTGCTGATCGGATAAGTGGTATTATTCCCCGTTCAAGCGAACTCTTTACAACGACTCAACATTATTTATTGTACGAATAGTAGAAATGTGGCACGAGGCCGAATTTGGGGATGGGGAAGGCTGGTCATCATCTGTCCCAATTTAACTTAGCTATTCACTTTCGTCGACCCTGACACACTTACAATATACCTTACACCATAACACCACATTTTAAAAACATTCTACGTCAGCGTAGAATCCAAGTTGAGTGTTGATGTCATCAGGAAGCACGTTAATAAAAATCAAAAACAACGTAGGGCCCAGGATGGATCCCTGTGGGAAACCCACGTTAGTACGAAAGGATCTAGACGAGTGAACGTCTAAGATAATTTTCATTTCACGATTTGATACGATAGACAGGATCACCGCAAAGACATCTCCAGTGGTACCGTAACTTGTGGATGATACCTGTATGGCTGACCCTATTAAAGATATCCACTTCTACAGACAAGACTTCATCGTTTTTGTTTATCTACAGATTTCCGCAATTATCGTCAGTACATCAGTTGATCTGGAGAAACGAAAGCCTTATTGCTTGTCTGAGAAAAGGCCTTTTGATGATGAGCCAATTCAGTATTGATTAGGATTTGTATGAATTTCCCAATAGAGGATTAATAGGCTGATAGTTGGAAGGGTTGGAGGGCTCAACCGAGTTATTAAAAAATGGAACAACAAATGATGATTTCAAGCAGACAGGAAAGCAGGAGGCAGCGAGGCATTTATTGTACAGTTTAGAGAAAACGGGTGCATACTTCCTTATGGCTATTACAGGGAAACTATCGGTTCGACATGATTTGTGGGGATCTAGGTTTGAGATGATAACAGAAACCATAGAACGGGTTATGTGCATATTATTCAGCAGAGACGCAGTTCTAAGTGGGATGCTTCAGCTGAGGAGAGTTTGAGGAGAATTTATTGGCAGTCAGCTTTACCAGAAATTTACACTCCAAATTGATTGAAAAGTAGAGAACAAAGACTTACAGTATTATATACCCTATTTACTAATTCTGTCGGCAAACAAGAACTTTACTCCTTCGAGGACTGGCTTATAATTATTCCAAGCAGTAACGAATAGACGCCTGTTAGGACAAGAGCTGTCACACTGGTATAGCCGAATATAGTGGTCCCTGTGTGCTATAGCGGTCGAGGATGCTGATGCGAACCAGAAAGAGGATTTAAGTTTCACCTGAAATTTCTAAGAAAGGATCAAAGTCCCAGTGTCGGCTCTCTTATTTCCTTTTTTTTTTTGTTGTTGTCTTTCAGTTCTCTCCTTTCTTTCTTTCTTTCTTTCTTTCTTTGTCAATAAATTCCTTTTTCGTTTCCTCTTATGTCAGTATCATTTCTTTCTCTTCTTTCTTTCTTTCTTTCTTTTCTTTTGTGATTTTCTTCTTTTTTTCTTGTCAAACAGTTATATATTCTTTTCTTCCTATTTTTTCTCTTTTCTTTCTTTCTTTCTTTCTTTTTGTGATTTTCTGCTTTTTTTCTTGTCAAACGTTTATATATTCTTTTTTCCTTCCTATTTTATTCTCTTTCCTTTCGTTCTTTTTTTCTTTCTTTCTTTCTTTCTTTGTCAATCAATTCTCTTTTCAATCCTTCTTATTTCATTCTCTTTTGTTTGTTTCCTTGTTTCTTTCTTTTTACACACATCTTTGCTTGTAAATAAATACCCATTTCCTTCCTTTTTATTTCATTCTATTTTCCCTCTTACTTTCTTTTTTCTTTCCTTCTTATTGCCTTCTCTTTTCTTTCTTTCTTTTACTTTCTTATTTCTTTTATTTTTTATTTCTTTTGTTATTGTCTACTCCTTTCTTTCTTTCTTTCTTTCTTTTCATCTCCCACGTTTTCCCCATTACTTCTTAGTAACTTGTTCATTTTTATGTTTCCAATTTCATCTCTTTGCATTCAAGATTCCCTCAGAGACACTCTTCTGCGCCTTACCTCTTCCTGTATTGCATCATGCCTGCCCGGATCGGTTAAGAGCACGGAAGTCAGATCCATATCCGGTCCTGCGCAGAACGAAAGTGAAACTGAAAGTGAAACGGACCAAGATGAAACATCCTTGGCGCGCTGAAATACGGCCCCAGTGTGAGACATGCAATGATCGGCGTAAGCGTTGAGTGAACAAACAGTGAGACTTTTTATCAATTTCCACTTTATAAAGGCATTGAAAAATACAGTAATTATGAATTTAGTATTAGTAGTTGAGATATTTGGGGTAATGGAGATGAAAATTCGTGATGACAAAATGAAAATGAAGAGAATAAAGAATGGAAAAGAAGGCGGAGGAAAGGGAAAAAGAAGTAGAAGGTTAAAAAAAAGAGAAGTTAAACTAAATGAAAAAAAGAAGAAAAGAATAAACGGAAGACGGAAAATGTGGAGAAAGGGAAAAAGCAATTAGAAGAAAAAATAAAGAAAGTGAGGGCAGCAAGAAAAAAATAATAGGGGAGAAAGAAAGAAAGCAGCAGAAGCAATAAAAGAAGGAGGAGGAGGAGAAGAAGAAGGAGAAGCAGGAGAGAAAGAAGAAGAAGATGGAGAAGAAGATGGAGAAGAAGGGGGAGAAGGAGGAAGAGATAGAAAGTGATACACTAAGGAAAAGTAAGGCAGTTGTGTGGTATGAAGGAGGAGAATAAAAGATGGCGTAAAATTAAGAAGTGAAGGACTATGTTAAAAATAAGCGGGGTAGAACGTAGCAGAAGTAGGGGGAGAGTAACAAGAAAAAAATGCTGATGGGGGAAGAAGAAGAAGAAGGCATGAAAGAGAAGAGAGGGCAAGCTATAGAGTATAAGAGGGAAAAAGAAGACTAACTATAGAAGAAGAAGAAGAAGAGAAAGCAAGGTAGAGAAGAGAATAAACTATAGCATATGAAAGTGGCGGGGGGGCTATAGGATATGAAAGTGGCGGGGGGGGGCTATAGGATATGAGAGTGACGGGGGGCTATAGGATATGAGAGTGGCGGGGGGGGCTATAGAATATGAGAGTGGCGGGGGGGGGGTTATAGGATATGAGAGTGGGGGTTTATAGAATATGAGATTAGGGGCTATAGAATATAAGAGTGGGGTCTCTAGGATATGAAAATGAGGCTATAGAATATGAAAGTAGGGGGCTATAGAATATGAAAGTGGGGACGTATATGAGAATGGGGAGGTATAGGATATAAAAGTGGGTGGCTATATAATATGAGAGTAGGAGGCTATAGGTAATGAGAGTGGGGGGCTATAGAATATGAGAGTGGGGGCTATAAGATATGAGAATGGGGGCTATAGTATATGGGAGTGGAAAAACAATAAGTAGATACAAAAATGAAGTAGAAGAAAGTGGTGAAGAGAAAAGAGAATAAGCTATAGGATATGAGAAGGGGAAATGATTAACTAGAAAAGAAGAAGAAAGAGATAAGAGAAAGAAAAAGAAAAGGTTAAGAAAAGAAGGCAAGAAAGAGAATAAAATTAAGTTAAACAGAAGAAGAGAAAATTCAGATTTAATGGCACACGCTCATAGGGATAATTCATCCTAAATAAATCTATGGAACGTTCTGTCGTCGAAGCATATCGTTACGTCATTTCTGGGCAATGGCAACAAAGTTAAGCAATTTTGAATGTGATTACAATTTGTCTGGGTGACCAACTTGAGAATTCTCTCTTTAACACTATACCAGCGAAATATATCGTTCAAACACCGAGCTTGGTACTTTAAATATAGACTCGGCTTCGGCGCAAAGAAACAAGTAATTTTTCGAGGGAGCTTTCTCTAGACAGAATCAACTGATACGAAATATCCTCGAGCATTGTTTTTTTTTTCAAATCGCTAACGGTGGGGGAGGAGTCATTGCGGACGATTCAGTTGGATGTTGTGGATTTAGCGTAATATATGATAAATTTAATTCTTTTGTTGGGGTCTGTCGGAAGAGATATTAGTGTTATGAGTTTTTTTATGATATTTTCATCTAGTTGGTAGTTGGTGTGCATCTGGCTACGATATAAGAGAGTGATATGCTTGGGGTTGGTTGGGCTATTACCATGTGTTGTTTTTTTCGTGTACAGGTTTTTAAGGAAATGTCGTATTTGTTCATTAACTATGTAGTTAGGAAAATTATTGTTGATGTGTGTCTGTTTTATGTTTTTTAGTTCACTGTGGAAGATGTGTTTTGTAGACGAGTTGGTTTTTGCTCGATGTAGTAGATTTTTTATGATTGCTAATTTGTGATAGTGGGGGCATTCGCTAATATAATTAAGTGTGGAGGGATACACATGTTGAAAATACGCATATACTTAGACAAGAAAATAATAAATGAAAACTTAAAATTCTAGAAGCTATCTACATCAAACAGTTTAAACCTAGCCTAAATAAAATAAATTTCGACACCTCTACTAACATACCTCAATGCGTATAATCGACGGGAGAGGTCATAGTTATTATACTTACTCCCTACACCCATAGTAGCAGCAGTTCCCAGACCAATCCTCTCATGCCACTATACACTCAATTGAACAAAAAACTCACTACCACCATTCCTTCTCGGCCTACAGCCATGTGCAACACAAAAAATGGACCTGTCAAATTTTCTCTGTATAACTCCACTCTGTTAAAAATAATTTAAATGTTCTATGTTCACTGAACATTAAATGTTCATCCTTTGATAATGGCTTATGTAAGCCGAAAGCTCAGACCTGATAAAAAAATCAACAATTATTGCGATTTCTTGTCGTCTTTCCATGACAACACTATCAAGCTAATCAGATCATACGAACGGATCTTACACAAAATAAATAGACAGAACTTGTCTATATTATTCAATGAAACCTGTATTAATGAAAAAATGCTGCCAAAATACACACACAATATATATATATATATATATATATATATATATATATATATAAGTGGTTTAAACTAATGGATATAAATTCCCCAGTTTTTAAAGAGTGCTCAATACAGAAGTAGAGCAGTGATTTTTTTTCACTGCCTGATGGTTGTGTATTGAACATCGAAACTTAATAAGTGTTGAGTTACAGTATGCAATAATAATAATAATAATAATAATAATAATAATAATAATAACTCTCTCTCTCTTTCTCTCTCTCTCTCTCTCATATATATATACACTAACCGGAAATAATAATTAAGCCACCCCAGTGTTCTAGAAAAATGATGTATTTCATACTATTTTTTAGTATTTATTGGCAAGTGAATAATTGTAAATGAAAATAGAATGGCTCTTTTGTTGATATTGCACAATAACATGTGCATCAAATGAATTTATAAATATTTCATAATTACCTATACTGCAGTTTCATCAATGAAAGAATGACGAAAATTTAGGCTGATTCGGACGAGTTCATCTTTGCTTCCTTGCATTGTAAAATTTTGCAAAGTAATAATAACAAAAGAACCATTTTTTTAAAAGAATTATCCACTTGGCAACAAATACTAAAAATAATATGAAATGCATCATTTCTTTTAAAAAACTGGGGCGGCCTAATAATTATAGTCAGTAATAGTAGTCAACAGCTAGCGGTGATGGTCTGTTTCATACTTAAACGCAATCGTCTGGTCAAATCCGTCCTGCTTTTTACTCAAATATTTATATATACAGGTCAGTGATGATGCATTGTGTGTAGTCTATTGTATTGTTCTAACGGTTACTTTGGTTATGTTTCAGTTATGTTTCGAATTATTCTATGGGCTATTGAATGGAAATAATTGTGGATCCGGATGCAGTTTTTGGTAATTTAAATATAATGGATAATGGATCAATACCGAGCGAAGACAGTTTTCTCTTGTGTAAAGCCATTTTCAGGCCATCTTTCGGCCTCTGAATTTTAATATCAAAGTCCAATTTATATTTACATACACTCTATCCCTGATATTGAATATATTAACCCCTAAGTATAATATACCATAAAACTACATTATATATATATATATATATATATATATATATATAACAGCATTACATATTTATTTCTACCTGCCTGATTGTTTATGGTACATTTTTTGTTACGAAAAAGTGTATCATTCGGCAGGATTAGAACCTGCGTTTTCATAACAAAAATTTATCGTAAATAATCTGGTCGGTAGAAATAAATATATAATACTGTTTGATTATAAACAGAATATCTACTTAAATACGAGTATCGAACAAAAATAATGTTCAAACAAATCATTTCAAATTGTCGGTTGTTTATAACCAAGCTTCGTTAATCTTCGTTAATTTCCGTAATATAAAACAGGATATCTACTTAAATACGAGTATCGAACAAAAATAATGTTCAAACAAATCATTTCAAATTGTTGGTTGTTTATAACCAGTTTCGTTAATCTTCGTTAATTTCTGTAACATGTTTACATTTGCTGACATTACGATACATTTCAGAGCAGATATGGTTATTACGATGAATCGAAAATTGTTACACAGGCTTGATTTAGCTTCGTTTAGACTGATGGTCATTCGTGGTCGAGAGGTCTAAGACGCCATAGATCAATTGGTGACTTTCTATATGTGGATAGGGGTCGCAGGTTCGAATCCTTCCGAATGAAGTACATTTTCGTAACAAAAAGATTTATCGTAAATGATCAGGCCGGTAGATATAAATATATAATACTGTTTCATTAAAAAACAGAATATCTACTTAAATACGAGTATCGATCAAAAATAATGTTCAAACAAATCATTTCAAATATCTATCTATCTCTATATATATTATATATGTGTATATATATCATCATCATTATAGACACAGGGATCAAAAGTTCTTGGTAAGTGGGAGGTTCAGGCCTTTAACAATCTTTGGACCCTTTTACATATTTCTTATGCATATATATATATACATATGGGTGGGGGTGAGTACATTATAATTTTGTATTATTTTTACTTTGACATGTTTCCCAAGTGATCCGCGGTTTTCAGAAATTAAAATCCAGCATCTATTTTTATTTATATCTAAATAAAAAAGCAAAAAATAAAACAAATAAGTCTCACTTCCAAAAGAATAACTAAAAATTAATCCCCCTATAATCCATCGGATTTCCGAAGAAATATATCAAGCCAAAAAGATTACAAATTATCTGGAATATTTCCCCAATATACGGATTCTATCCGACTCCATATACATACAAATGCACAAACACACGCATATATATATATATATTCAACTATGGATTGTTTATTCACGGATTTATTTTATTTTATCTGAAGTGTTTGGTTCGAAACTAAAAAAGTTGATTAAAAATATAACAACCAACAAAACATGCATAAAAACTTGTTGCTTAATATAAGTTATTCTGTGTATTATATATATATATATATAGGAGGATTTTACAATTTGCTTGAAGCATTTTGTATATTAGGTGTATGGTTAGGTCTTGAAGGCTATCACAATGCGTTTAGTAAAATAAAGGAAGGTAAAGAAGCTCTTGGGTATCATCTATTTATTATAAATTAATATTTCAAGATCAAAATCTCATTTTCAGAATGGTAGGAGAGCTTATGTTCGAGTTTCCATATATATATATATATATATATATATATATATATATATATGTGTGTGTGTGTGTGTGTGTGTGTGTGTGTGTGTGTGTATATATATGTATATATATATGGAGAAATGGTAGACTTTGAAAAAACAGTACACACGCATCTACGCATCGTTCATTCAGAAATGAATTTGAACACTTTCGGCTACTGGCGTGTATTTACATTGCTCAGAGTTATAATCGCTGACTGATGACAATTTGATCGGGGTTCAATCCTGGCTAGAAGCAATCGGATGTCTAACCCGTACTGATGAGCTGTGACACAGCGAAACAGATCTGTCTGCGGATGACTATATATATATATATGTTGTGCATTTGGGCAGCAATCTTTCTTTTATGCAGGTGTCATTAAAAATGACAGCATTATTTAGACGATATTAAGTAGTTTCTTTGTAATTGATCAAATTACATAAAAATTGTCCAAATGTTTTGTTTTTCCGAACGCTTTCGACTATATTTTTAGCCATTATAGAAGATGGATTTTATTTTACGCGTGCCTTAATAATATCAGCTACGAAAGCGGCAACAATATGCTGGCCGTGTTCGGACTATAAAACAAAAACATGACACTATGCACATATATAAACATTACAAATATTCGGTACACCGAAGAAAAGATATTAAATATTGGTTTCGACATTTGTCTTTTATGGCGAATTCCTACCGGGTTTCCATATTTTGTTATTCATTTTTCAGATGCGGAATTATCAATACATTTCAATGGATGCGAACTAAGTTCTCGGCTTGATCAAGAAAGACGTTCACTAAAAGTATATTTTTTGGGGAAGTGAATCAGGCATTCTTATAGCTAACAGAAAAATATTCGAATTCTTCAGAAATGTATTTATTTTCAATCAGCGCTTATTTACTGATGATCATATATTGACAATCTCGTTAACTGGGATAAAAGGTAATTTGAGTTATGGTGAAAGAAATACAAGGAAAAGATAAATAATTACTTTCCTAACAGGCCTTTTGTGTTTTCTAATGACAATATCAAATCTGACAATTAGCATTGCAGGACAATCTATAATTTGGGTACGAATTTTCACGAAACTAATTTCAGATTTCTCAAGTCACTACAAGGATTTGTCATTTTTTTTTTCTATCAACTAAATCTGCTATAGCACATAATGAGGAAAGTAGGCCTTAGAAAATTTAACACTCAGAGGACATACAGAAGCAAAATGGACAGAGGTACCTAAATAACTTAGTTGGCAGGACAGCGATTAGGAGAAATGGCACAACGACAAAATTTATAAAGCACTACAAAAGATATGAAATTGTGGAGAGCCATAATCACCAACGTCCTGAAGAGACTCCGCGCACAGAAGAAGAATGAGCTTGGGCAAATAAATGGCGGAACAAGGTTTAGGAAAAATAAAAGGAAGTTAAAATTTATAAAAAGCTAAAAAAAAGGACAGGAAATTGTGGAGAGCCATGATCACCTACGCCTTAAAGTGACAAGGCACATAAAAGAAGAAGAATGAGCTTGAGCAAATAAATAGCGGAACAAGGTTTAAGGGAAATAACAAAAATTTTAAATTTATTAAAAGCGACAAATGACAGGAAATTGTGGAGAGCCATGATCACCAACGTCCTGAAGTGACACGGCACATAAAAGAAGAAACATGAGCTTGGGTAACTGAATGGTAGAATAAGGTTTAGGAGTGATTATAAAAACAAAATTAAGAGCTGAAAAAAGGACAGGAAATTGTGGAGAGACATGATCGCTAATGTCTTGAAGGAGAGGAAGAAGAATTATTTTTTAGTTTCTTCAAATGCGACATAACTTTCCGAACGAACAAATAAAAACAAATGTTTTCTCTTTGTCTTTCTGTTCCACGCATAACAAATGACCAATCTTCAACCCAGCATCTCGTCTCTATCAATAATTAATTCATGATTATTCCATTTTCTGTCTTCTTGTCCAATCTTGTCTCATTCACACTCCGCCCTTCATTCTCTTTAACCCCCTGTAGCAATCGAAATTATCTAATTTTTGTGTGTGCATGTTTTATCTTTCCTCTACGTTCCACAGACAATCTCCAAACAATCACTTGGAAATGACTGACATCCATTCGTTGAATGTTTTCCTCGCCCGGTCTACTTACTGATTGTCCATGTCGTCCCTTTGTTTGGAAAGCCGAGGAAAAGAAAGGGCCACCGAAACTGACCACTGTTTTTTTATTGTTCGACCGTATATTTTAACTCAGACCTGCAACCACCAATGTTACATTATTCAGACAGACGAGCGCTTTCAGTAACGACGCCCCACGACGCCCCACGGCGTCCCACGAGGCAGCTTTTAACGCTAGAATAATTAACTTCTTCTTCTTCTCTCCTCCCCCTCCTCCTTCTTCATCATACTTCTTCTACTCCTCCTCCTCCTTCTTCTTTTTCTTCTTCTTCTTCTATTCATCCTCCCCTTTCTTCTTCTCCTCCTTCTTTTTCTTCTTTTTCTTCTTCTTCTTCATTCTCCTCCTCCTCATCCTTCTTCTTTTTCGTCTTCTTTTTCTTCATCATCTTCATCTTCGTGTCTTCCTCCTCCTTCTTTTTCATTTATCTTATTCTCTCCTCCTCCTTGTTCTTCTCCTCCTCTCCTTGCCTCCTCCTCCTCTCCTTGCCTCTTCCTCCCTTCTTTTTCTTCTTCTCATACTTTCTTCTTCTTCCAAATTCTTTTCTCTTTCTTCTTCTTCTTCTTCTTTTTCATCTTCTTCTTCTCTTCCTCCTCCTCCTTCTTCTTCATTTATCTTATTCTCTTCTTCTCCTCTTCTCCTTGCCTCCCCCTCCCTTCTTCTTCTTCTTCTTCTTCATTTTTTAACCTTTTTTTTCTTTGTAATCTTTCTCTTCCTTTCCTGCACTATGTCTTGTTCACTTTACTTTTTTCTAGTGTTCTTTTCAAACAGGATTATTTGTTAATTTTAATATCTTTAGGTGGATCAATAAGTTTGTAGCCCGATACGTAGTTTCTTAGATTAAATTGTCATTATTTGTAATTGATATCATTCATTTTTACAGCCGAGTTAAGTGGATTGGGATGTGCGTTGAAGTGCAGCGGACATCGACTTAGAACGACAAATCGGAGTGCCGAGTTCGAATTCAAGTTGAATTCCTTGCATTTACTTACGCGCAAATACCCTTAGAAAAGGTATTAATCCGTCTCTTCCCTCCAGTTATAGGTTAAATAATAAGACTGATTGGGTTCTATAGCCTTGGCTGGCAACCAGTCTACCACAGAAAGCAATGGCAACCTACTGCGGGATAATCTTCGAGACATGATTGCCCAAGCGTGTATCATGTATGGCACTTAACTGACCAAGTGGATTGACGAGAAATGTGGTTATATTTGTTTATATATATTAGGTGAGGTGTTTCAACTATTTATACTATTTTCATTGTTCGGGCTGTTCTCTTCATCTTCGTTGTCATATTCATGATGTTTCGGCCGTTGTACGTCCCGGCCGTCTTCAGGTAATTAGAATTCCGAACTGATTCCTTTATTTCACCCACCAGAGTACATTGTTCTAGTTTCACGAACCATTCATTTTCTGGGATGCCAAAGTATCAGTTATCTACACTTAACCATTTAATTTTTTTTTCACATCTGCTGTAGTCAGGTATTGAACTCACAACACTTTGGGTCAAGTCACAGGATTCGACTAACTCTTTTATCTATGTGTAATGAGGATAACAGTCAGAAAAATGTAAATAGCACAAATACATGAGATTATGGTTAAGAGATATATATTTCTATAATATATATATATATATATATATATAATCGTGTCACCCCAAGCAAGGCATTCCACTGCCACTATAGCGCATGGGGGTTACATAGAGTGATTGGGTATGGGAAATATCAGAAGGAGGGTGGTAGACGACTTAGGATGTACATAGGGAGAGAGTTGGAGAGAGTGGGTGTGAGTTAGTGTGTTTGGAGGTGTCTATTGACCTTTACATTTAAACTCCTGGAGGTTGTAGCCATCGGGGAAGCAAGCATGCGGTAGGGAATTCCACAGGCGGAAAGTGCGAGGAAAGAAGCTGTTGGAGTCACATAGGGCTAAGATATCAGGTGAGTTAGTTTGGAGGAATGCTTCTACGCTATAAAAGTTAGTGCGGATACTGCGTATCTTAGCGAAAGAGACACAGAGAGGTTTGGGCGTTTTCCGAGTAGCTGGTTTGATTTTGGTATTTTGTTTTTTTTTTGTTTTTTTTTTCATGGTGTATATATATAGTAATATTAATTATAGTAATAATACCAATATTAACAAAACTAATTCTGTCAAGGCCTAGCAATAATCAAACTACAAATGAAATCGTCTTGAAACCCACCGGGAACGAACCCGGGGGGAATAGGGGGGAAGAAAAAAGAAACAAACGAAATACCTGAACAAAATGTCAAGCATTCGTAAGAAAGAAAAAAAAACCCAAGACGAAAACCTTAACAATAAAGAGCTCAATACGAAAGCAGAGCACACAAAGCACTCAAAGCGAAAGTAGAGCAAAGAAAATCAAAATCTAAGAGCGAGCCAAAAACCTACCACTGTTTCGCTTAACAGCTTCTCAGGGAAATTGAGCTGTTAAGCGAAACCATGGTAGGTCGTTGGCTCGCTCTTAGATTTTCGATTATATATATATATATATATATATATATATATATATATATATATATATATATATATATATATACTACCGGCCATAATTATTAGGCAACCTCAGTTTTTTAAAAGAAATGATATATTTCATACTATTTTTAATATTTATTGCCAAGTGGATAATTCTAATTGAAAATAGAATGGTTATTTTGTTATTATTACTTTGCAAAATTTTACAAGGCAAGGAAGCAAAGATGAATTGGACCGAATTACCCTAAGTTTTCTTCATTGTTTCATTGATGAAACTGCAATATAGATAATTATTAAATATTTATGAACTAATTTGATGCACATGTTCTTGTGCAGTAGTAACAACAAAAATTCTATTTTCATTTACAATTATTCACTTGGCAATAAATGTTAGAAAATAGTATGAAATACATCATTTTTTTAAAACACTGGAGTGGCCTAATAATTATGGCCGGTAATGTATATATATATATATATATATATATATATATATATATATGAAAGTTAAAGTGAAGTGAAAGAACAGATAGATTAAAACCCACTGTTCATGCATTTAACTTTATAGATGAATTCATGGTTATTCAGAAAATTAAGGAGGAGTGGTTGGAGGAAGTTCACAAAATTATTGTCGGTGTGTCAATATTGCTCAATCAAAAGTGAGAATTAGCTTGAACTATGGAGTTGAAAATTTGGATCGCCTAGAGAACAATGTAGCTTTATGTCAAAACATGACACTTTTTTTATTTTTTCTGGGTAAGATACATACTAGGAACACACTATTCAAATTAGTAGACAATTTAACAGTTGGTTGAATTTTAGGTTTTTGAATGATTTAAGATTAAAATAAATTTAAAAAAACTTAAATACAAATAGACAACTGAATGCATGGACAGCAGCAAAAGATGCAACCCAAAATACCAAATACAGGTGGGGGAAAGTTAAGCAACGTTGAGCCTGGTCAGTACTTAGATGGGTGACCGCTTGGGAATACCAGGTGTTGTAAGCGTATAGTGACGGATGTGCGTTGTGGTGCAGTGGATATCGGCTCGGAAAGAGAAATCGGTGAGCCGAGTTCGAAATCCAGTTGAATACCCATTCACTTAAGCACTGGTACCCTTGGGAAAGGTATTAATCCGTCCATTCCCTCCAGTTATGGGTTAAATAACAAGGGTAGGACTTGGGGAGCCTGCTCTTAAAAACAAATCCCAATGAATCGTGAAAAGAAAAATGTTGTAAAAATAAATAACCTTACCCAAAATCATTGGTTATGACCTTAAAATGATCCTATAAGGATTGATAGGTCGTTAAGCCTAAAAAACAACAAACTTAAATGCAGGAAAATCTTATGCCTGTTTATGTGTGTCTGCCATGTCTAATATGATCAATAGATGCTTGTTTGAAATGTATGTGTATATATGCAAAAATAATCCTTGTGTCAGGCATATTTAATCTATAGACGAATTAAGTGAGTTTATATTTTGGTAACGTTAACATGTGTGTAAATGGCAAATCGAAATACATTTCCGTTCAAAATTGTAACCAAATAATGTATATAAGTACCACGAGATGAACGATTGTTTAATAAAATATGCGTATGAGAGATTCATGGGTAAATGTGTGCGTCTATGAGTCGGTAACGTTAGTAAGTGTGTGAAGGATAAAACGAAATACATTTCCGTTTGAAACGACAAAAAAACGGCCACAAATGAAGAAAAAAGTGATCTTTCACTAAGACAACGCACCGTGTCACAAGTCGATTGCAACGATAGCAAAACTACATGAATTGGACGTCGTATTGCTTCCTATTCTCCAGATCTGACCCCCCAGTGACTACTGGCTGTTTGCAGATCTCAAAAGAATGCCCCAGGGAAAGAGATTTAGCTCCAAAGGAAAAAGCGATATCGGAAACTGTGGCGTATTTTGAGGCCAAAGAAAAATTGTTCTACAAAAAAGCATTGAATTGTTAGAGACGCACTGGAATCTATGTATCACCCTAAAGGAGACTATGTTAATAATTAAAGTCGAATTTTTCCTAAAAGTTGTTGTTTTATTAGTTAGCCCCGGGATTTATTGAGTGATGTGTTAGGAAACAGTAAATTATACAGATATATTAATGTATTGGGTATAATAAGATTTTAGTGGAAACTAATTAAAATTTGTAGGTAAGTATTATAATTATTAATTTATAAAAAATAGAGAAAATTTTAAATTTTAAAAATCATTTGTCTTAGGAAATCTTTAAAGAAAGTTATTGAAATGAAATTTGTTAAATTAAAAACTTTTTTTCTTAACAGTTCTTTAATTACTCTATTCATTTTGTCGGATTTTAGTTCATATATTCAATTGATATATATATATATATATATATATATATATATATATAACGTTCATTCCGGCAGAAATTTTATGCCAGATGGAGGAAATATTGTAAAAGAGTCTGATGATATGAGCTAATTAAGCTCATTGAAATGAACCTATAGTTTATAAATAACATGACGTGTTGAGTTGTCCTTTATAAACTATATATATATATATATATATATATATATATATATATACATTGTGCTCTCATTACGATTGCGCTCTCTAGAGAAGAAAATTTTAAAAACAAATTCCACTTCTGCTATATGGTGACTCTTCAGAAATGAATTGAGTTCTTTCGGTGACTGGCGTGTGTACACACTGCTTATATACAAGGCGTTAAAATTTCCCTTCTCTGATTCCATGCATCGATAGCTTAGGGAGTAGCGACTCTGACCGACACCAAATCGGTCGAGTTTCGATCCCGGCCAGAAACAAGTGGATGTGTCTAGCCACACTGATGAGCTGTGATACAGCGAAACAAGGCTTGTATGTGGATGACTAATATATATATATATATATATATATATGCGTGACTCATCTGAAATAAATTGAGTTCTTTCGGTGACTGACGTGTGTATACACTGCTTATATACAACACGTTAAAATTTCCCTTCTCTGATTCCATGCGCCTATAGCTTAGGGGGTAGCGACTCCGACTGACCCCAAATCGGTCGAGTTTATGTCCCGAGCAGAAGCAAGTGGATGTGTTTAGCCACACTTATGAGCTGTGATACAGCGAAACAGGCTTGTATGGGGATGAATTATATATATATATATATATATATATATATAGGGTGATCTATTAAGCTGGATCGAAGTTAGCAGTAAATAAAACAGTGAAATTTTATTGATTTCACTATTGGATCATGTTATTTGAGTCATGCAAGTTGTGTGAAAAATAATATCGCTCAAATGTCCGCCAAGGCTTCGAAGGCACACCTCTTCTCTATGGTCAACATTTTTGATGACGTCTCTGCATAGCTGCTCCACGATCTCACCAATACACCATATTAGATCATCCTTCAGTTGTTGAATTGTTGTTGGTTTGTTGGCATAAACCTTAATTTTGAGATGATCCCAAAAGAAGAAATCTAAAGGCTTCAAGTCGCACAATCGTGGTGGCCAATTGACATCACTATTTCGAGAGATGATCCGACATGTGAACTTCTCTTGTTTCAATGTCCATTTTCGTAATAGGATTTCAGGATGTATCTACTGTAAAAAATTATCAAAACTAAAAAGGATTCAAATTCCTTTTTATTGGTTAGAGTCACTACATCCATAATCTTTATGTTAGCCTTTCGTCAGCCCAAATATACCGGGTTCTTGCAATCAAAGTTACATTTATCTCTAATAATGGTTTATCCAGCTTTTTTTTCAATCGCCATAATATTTAATCCACTTTTTGTTTTAACTCTTGTTTGGTCTTTGCTCCTAACCCCTATAACATCTTAGTAAATAATCATATTAGTTATATTGCCTAACAATATTCTTTCGATTGCCTTTTGAAATACATGACCAGAAGTTTTAATTCCAAATGATAAGCAAGTCCACCTTAATAAGCCCATAGGGGTGCTGATCGTGGTGACTTCTTTAAATTTCTGAACTTGGTTGTAGGCAAATTTCAAGTCAAATTTTGCGAAATATTCCATGTTAGTCCGAGCATATCTGGTGATTTATGTCAATTTTATAGTCAACGTATATCCGCAAATCTTTTGTTTTATTGCTACGATAGGTCAGGCCAAGTTACTTCAACCATGTGTAAATTTTTTGAGAATGCCTTGCTTGATCCTGTGGTTTAATTTGGCTATCACTAAAGGAAGTACAGTGTAACCCGGATATAAGAGAGTTGTCGGGACCGGATAAAGGTTATCATATTAGGGTTTCTCTTGTATACGGGTTATACTGGTACTTTTCTGGCTTGAACGTATTTGGGGGTGATTTTAAACTTTATTTTCATGCCTCATAAAGATAAAATAGCTTTTGTCCTTTTGCACAGTACTGACTAAATATATATATATATATATATATATATATATATATATATATATATATATGTATTCAGTCTCTGTATATATATTATTAGTATATATTATGCTCTCATTACGATTGAGCTCTCTGGAGAAGAAAATTTTAAAAACAGTTTCCACTTCGGCTATAATGCGTGACTATTCAGAAATGAATTGAGTTCTTTCGGTGACTGGCGTCTGTATACACTGCTTATATACAAGACGTTAGAATTTCCTTTCTCTGATGCCATGAGCCGATGGCTTAGGGAGTAGAGACTCCGGCTAACACCAAATCGGTCGAGTTTCGATCCCGGTCAGAAGAATGTGGATGTGTCTAGCCACAGTAATTACTTATATATATACATATATATGTCTTGTTTAATTAAACAGAGTCTCTACTTAAATACGAGTATCTATAAAAATAATGTTCAAACAAATAAATTAAGATATATACGCGCGTGTGTTGGATTGGAACAAACGTTCGTATTTTTTTTTTTACTAGTTGGTGCTTTAATCCGTGATTTCGTTTCTCAATTAAAAAACTTATGATACATGTCTATATTCTAAATGGGGACATTTCAACGCATCCTGCTGTACGTAAACCTGTAAATGTTTTTACGTCAAAAGCCGAGGAAAATATGAAGCGTTTTCGGCATTTGATACTCTTTTGTTTCCGAAAAGAAAGAAACAGAAAGAAGAAAACACCGGACAAAAAGCAAAATAGTTATGTGCCGTTTATAGAGATGGTACCCTAACCGGTATTATGTGCGTTGTGGTGCAGTGAATATCGGCTCGGAACAAGAAACCAGGAAGCCGAATTCGAATTACTGTCGAAACCCTGCATTCACTTACGCGCAAATCCCATTAGGAAAGGTATTAATCCGTCTATTCCCTCCAGTTATGGGTTAAATGACAGGATATATTGGGTTCTGTAACCTTGGCTGGCAACCAGTCTCCCGCAGAAAGTAATGACAACCTACTGCGGGATAATCTTTGGAGATATGAGCGCCCAAAGCTTGTATTACGTATGACATTTAACTGACTGGCTCAATATAATAGTTGGAAATATAATTAAAACTTCTACTGTGCATAAAGTGGGGGATCGGTTTTCTATTGTTATAAAGTAATAAACTGATCCCCCACTAATTATACCTAATATATTAATGTAATATAATCTATCTCTTCTCCCTTCAACTATGAGTTAAATGGCAGGGCAAATTGGCTTTTATAGCTTTGAATGGCAACCAGTCTACCGCAGAAAGCAATGGCAACCTACTGCGGGATAATCTTCTGCCCAGTCAGCCATGTCTCTTTCGAGACATGATCACCCAAACCGTGTATCACGTATGGCACTTAACTGACTGGCTCAATATAATAGTTGGAAATATAATTAAAACTTCTACTGTGCATAAAGTGGGGGATCGCTTTTCTATTGTTATAAAGTAATAAACTGATCCCCCATTAAATATGCCTAATATAATAATGTAATATAATCTATTTATTCTCCCTTTAGGACATACTGAGTTTTATAGCCTTGGATGGCAACCAGTTTACCGCAAAAAGTAATGGCAATCTCCTGCGAGATAATCTTCTACCCAGTCAGTCATGTTTCTTTCGAAATATAATCTCCCAAGCGTGTATCCCGTATGCCACTTAACTGACTAACCCTAACCGGATCCAACACTAGAGTTAGTGACTTTGCCACCTAGATCATGGAGGACTGGTGATATGTAACGAGGTCCAATCACTCAATTTCCGGGCATACAAATTTTAGCTGTCAAAATAAGACAGGAACCCTCTTTAGAGATTTATATTAACTCAGTGAACAGAACTGAGGAAATAGAATTGCACAATATTTTCATAACTGCCCTGGTCGAAGAGGATATCTGCTAATGATCTCTGTCAAGGTTAACAATGCGTGTAAGAGCATTATTGATTTGTAATAAAACATAGATGTACACATTTATGAATGGCCTCCTTCAAGGCTGACAATGCGTGCAAAAACTTTTTTTTTTACTTTTAATAAAACAGGGATGTACCTGTGTATGGACCGTCATTGTTAAGGTTGACAATGCGTGTAACATCTTTAATTTTCTTTTAATAAAACATTGATATGTCCGTGTATGAACCGTCTCTGCCAAGGTTTACAATGCGTGTTACATTTTTTTCAACGACGTCCACGTGTATAAGCGGTCTTTGTCAAGGTCGACAATGCGTGTAAGAACTTTTAAAAATCTTTTAATAAAATATAAATGTGCACGTGTATGAATGGGGTCTCCATGAAGGGTTAAAATGCATGTAAAAGCTTCTTTTACTTTTAATAAAACATGGACGTACCCGTTTATAAATGGCCTCTGTCAAGTTGTTATGGGTGTAAGAGATTTTTTCGGTGAGCCTGAAGGAGACAACCAACACATTTAAATTTGGTGTTTTTCATTTATTTTTGACTTTTTTCAGCACAGTCTTATCGATTATTACAGAAAATTTCCTCTTAAAAAAAAATTGTAAAAATTTCAATATTTAAACAATTTTAGTGGTGTCTCAGTTTCTCATACTATGTTATAATAAATCGATCCTCCATTTTGGAACCACTCGCGTTGGGGTCGCTTTGTTTTGGGTTTTTTTGGGACGAATTGTTCCTCTTGTTTTTGTCTTTTTCAAGTTTTTTAGTTCTTACAATGGCATCTCGGAAACTCCAAGAATGATTTTATTAAAAAATTTGGCAAAGGATTCAGTTGTTAAATTTGCGCAAGCAAACATTTAATTGTACAGGATCGATTTACTATGATGTTGTATGAAAAACTGAGCCCCCTCCTCCTAAAATTGTTTACATGTTGAAATTTTTACAATTTTATTTTTGTCAGCCGGAAAGTTTAGGGTTTAATCGATAAGATTGCACTGAAAAAAGTAAAACAATGATAATCAACAAATTTACAGGTGGTGGTAATGTCGTACCGGTGAGTGGTTTCAAAATGGAGGATCGATTTAGTATAACGTTGTATGAAAAACTGAGCTCCCCATAAAATTGTTTGTCAATCGGAAAGTTTAGAGTTTAATCGATAAGATTGCACTGAAAAAAGTAAAACAATGATAATCAACAAATTTACAGGTGGTGGTAATGTCGTACCGGTGAGTGGTTTCAAAATGGAGGATCGATTTAGTATAACGTTGTATGAAAAACTGAGCTCCCCATAAAATTGTTTGTCAATCGGAAAGTTTAGAGTTTAATCGATAAGATTGCACTGAAAAAAGTAAAACAATGATAATCAACAAATTTACAGGTGGTGGTAATGTCGTACCGGTGAGTGGTTTCAAAATGGTGGATCGATTTACTATAACGTTGTATGAAAAACTGAGCTCCCCATAAAATTGTTTGTCAATCGGAAAGTTTAGGGTGTAAGCGATAAGATTGCACTGAAAAAAAAAAAAATGAAAAACAACAAGTTTAAAGGTGGTGGTGGTAGTCTCCTTCAGGTCCGCCATTTTTTCTTTTAATAAACCAGAGGTGTTCGTGTATGAATGGTCTCTGTCAAGGTTGACAATGAGTCGAAGAGCTTTCTTTTCTTTTTATAGAACATGAACGGTTAGAATTAGAAAGTAGAACACTTTCTTGAAGTGCTCAGTTCTTCGTTCACTCTATCGAACATCAAGGAATGCAAATAACGAGTAGTAGATTCATGCCGTTCATAAAAAAAAAATATTTGTGCTAAGTGAACGAATGCTGCTTCTGCTAAAATTCTGTTTGTTGATTACATTTTTAGCGACGTTCAGAGATACACGATCTTACACTCCCACTTTTGTATGTACCCAAAGTGTACACCTAACACCCGAGCTTATTGAATGTGTATTTGTTGTTTTATTGTATTGCATTTAACTGTTACATAAAATAAAATAAACGGTTCTTTTGAAGATATATAGTTCCCGTTCACTATCTGGTTTTGCGCGAGTCAAACGAGAATTGACACTGAGTTAATTCTCTGCGTCCTGTGATAGACATATCGACAATTATCAAACGAATGCGCCTAATGTCACTGACAAAAAATGTTCGTCCAAGTTAGCTTATCTGAGAATATTACTTCTGAAAAAAAATCTTATAACACCCCACTTACGTATCAGAAAAGGTCGGGTTTGTCCAAAGAATACTTAGATGATGATCTGTAGAGGAATGGTGTGGGTAGGAATCAGAATCGGGTGAGGGGTTGAGAAGGTTTCAGTACGTAAATAAACAGTGCAGACGACGGAAATGTTTCAGCATTCATCCTGGTTCCTTCAAAGTTGTCTGCGCACGCATCAAAGGAAGGGAATGTATTTACGTTTATTTTTTTTTCCTCTTTTCTTTGGAGTTCGTAGAGATTTGAAAGCTTATTTGAAAGTGTGAGAAAGTTGACGTGTGTGTGGTTTTGTGTATGTTTGTGTGTATTTGTGTGTTTGTGTGTGTGTGCGTGAGAGAAAGAAAGAGAGAGAGAGAGAGAGAGAGCAATACACATAGAGAGAAGAAGACGGAAATTGAGAAAGTGGAAAAGCTAGACATATAGAGAAAGAAGAAAAGTGAGCGAACGAGAGAAAGAAAATAGAGCAAAAAGCGATAAAAGAGAGTGATTACAAGATTGCTAGACTGAGAGAGTGAGAGAGAGGGAGAGAAAACAAGAGAGATCAAAACAGAGCAAGTGCTAGTAAAGTTAAGAGAGAAATGACAATAGAAGTAAAAGTGTGTATGAGTGAGTGAGAGAGAGAGAGAGATTAATAAAGAGAGAGAGAGAATACAAGAGAAAAAGAACGAGAGAGAGGCAACAAGAGATAGAAATCGAAAGAGATTAAAAGAGAGTAAGAGCGAGAAGTGAGACACATTGCAAGGGAGGGAGAATGCAAGAAAGAGAGAAAAGATAGAGAGAGAGAGAGAGAGAGACAGAGAGAGAAATAGAAAGCAAAAGGGCCAGAGAAAGAACGAGAAAGAGAACATGTGAGAGAGGGAGAAAGCAAGAGATAGTGAATAAGAACGAGAGAGACAGTAAGAGAGTAAGCAGAAGAAAGAAAGAAAGAAAGAAAGAAAGAAAGAAACAGCGAGTCAGAGGAAGAAGATAATTTGCAAGAGAGTAAAAGCATGTGCAAGAGAGAGAGAGAGAGAGAGAGAGAGAGAGACTACAGCAAAAGAGAGAAAGAATACAGCAAAAGAGCTTGTAAGAACGCGAAAACAAGAGAGAGAGAGTCTTCGAAAGAGAAAGTAAATGAAGCAGGACAAGAGAGTGAGTAACAGTAGACGAAAGAGTGAGAGAGAATGTGTGCACGTGTGTGTGTGTGTATGTATTTGCGTGTCAGAGAGAGAGAGTGAGAGAGAGAGAGAGAGAGAGTGTTGGTGCGTACACGAATGACAATGTCTGCTGTTCGCTTAAATGTCGTTGAAAAATTCAGAGTGCAGATGGAGATTAAATAATAAAAAATTAAGTAGTGCGTTTTATCATTCAAGAATATAATATATATATATATATATATATATATATATATATATATATATATAGAGAGAGAGAGAGAGAGAGAGAGAGTACTGTGCAAAAGTATTAGGACAAGAACTATTTTATCTTTTATGAGGCGTCAAAATAATTGCGACAATTTACCAATGGCACCTAGTATATATACAGTACTGTGCAAAAGTATTAGGACAAGAACTATGTTATCTTTTATGAGGCATATTGACAGAAAATTAATAATTTAATTAAAGTAATTTTATTTGATTTACTCCCAACAAATGCTTTAACAAAAGAAAAGAGAAAACAAAAAAAACAAAACAAAAACACTTGTAACAAAATAAATGTAATATTTAGTATAATAGCCTTTTGCTTTGATTACAGCCTTCATTCTGTCAGGTATTGACATCACAAGCTTCTTCAATGTATCTAATGGTATCTCCTGCCAAGCAGCTTGTATTTTGTTCCCAAAGTGTGTCTTGCGAAGTACCATTAGCTTTATCAATCTTTTTATCCAAAATATCCCATAGATGTTCAATAGTTTCAAAATAACTTGTTTAATAGAAAATAGGAAACATTAAATATAACTTCTTTTTAATACATTTCTTTTACACCTAGTTTTAAATAATCGATATTTATTAGCAATTTACTTGGCTTTTCACCCTGTATTTGAATTTCAGTGAGGTTTTTAGGAAAACCACCCCTGTCCTAATACTTTTCACACTACCGGTAATGTGTAAAAGTGTTAGGGCAGGGGTGATTTTAAACTTTATTTTCATGCCCCAAAAGATAAAATAGTTATTGTCCAAATACTTTTGCACAGTACTGTATATATATATATATATATATATATATATATATATATATATACCGGCCATTATTATTAGGTCCCTACTAGATTTTTAAAAGAAATGATGTAATTCATGCTATACTTAGTATTTATCCGATTCACCCTAAATTTTCTTCATTCTTTCATTGATGAAACTGCAATATAGGTAATTATTAAATAATTATAAATTCATTTGATGCACATGTTATTGTGCAATATTAACAACCAATTTATTTCATTCACAATTATTCTCTTAAATATTAAAAATAGTATGAAATACATCATTATTTTAAAACGCTGGGGGTGGCCTATTAATTATGGTCGATAGTGTATATATATTAGGGTGTAAAAAAATTACATTTTACGAGAAAATTTATAAAAACATATTATTTTTTTAAACAAGCAAGGGCAATAATGTCACTAAGATGCAAGGGATTCTTTTACAATGACGGTAAACCTGTACAAGGCCTAAGGCGGCTTGAGATAGTGGGTTAGAGAGTAACAAAATAAATTATATGAGGATATATGGGAAAGCATCCTCGTGGGAGACAGGTACCGAAAGTAAGAATTAAAAGCACAATTTATGAGTAAAGGTGGGAAAGATAACAGTTAATCCTAGACTTAAACTGGTTAAAAGTGTAGTAATCTGGAAAGCATCCTCGTGGGAGTCAGGTGCCCAAAGTAAGAAATAAAAAGCACCAATTTGTGAGTATATGTGGAGAACAGATAATCCTATACTTAAACAGGTAAAGATTGTAGTAATCTGGAAAGCATCTTTGTGGGAGTCAGGTGCTCAAAGTAAGAAATAAAAAGCACCAATTTGTGAGTATATGTGGGGAAGATAACAGTTAATCCTATACTTAAACAGGTAAAGATTGTAGTAATCTGGAAAGCATCCTCGTTGGAGTCAGGTGCTCAAAGTAAGAAATAAAAAGCACCAATTTGTGAGTATATGTGGGGAAGAAAACAGATAATCCTATACTTAAACAGGTAAAGATTGTAGTAATCTGGAAAGCATCTTCGTGGGAGTCAGGTGCTCAAAGTAAGAAATAAAAGCACAATTTACGAGTATATCTGGCGAAGATAACAGTTAATCCTAGACTTAAACATGTTAAGATTCTAGTGAACGGGAAAGCATCTTCGTGGGAGTCAGGTTCTCAAAGTAAGAAATAAAAAGTACAATTTATGTGTATATGTGAGGAAGATAACAGTTAATCCTAGAATTAAACCGGTTAAGATTGTAGTGATCGGGGAAGCATCCTCGTGGGAGACAGGTACACAATGTGAGAAGTAAAAAGCACAATTTATGAGAATATGTGTGGAAGATAACAGTTAATCCTAGATTTAAACAGGTTAAGATTGTAGTGATCTGGAAAGCATTCTCGTGGGAGTCTGGTGCTCAAAGTAAGAAATAAAAAGATAATTTATGAGTATATATGGGGAAGATAACAGTTAACACTTTCCCCTAGCTAGAGTAACATCTCTCGAATCCCTGGACCAGTCTTTCATGTGCTTCCGTTTCTCACTTCTAAGTTCTGTTAGCTATCTCTTCTTCCTCTACCGCCCCCCTCCTCCTCTGACTGTTCGGTGCTTGACAGCATCTCTGACAATATCGACAAGACCATTTTTTCGCACCCATCTGCCCATATTTTCGTGTTTGGCGACTTTAACGCCCACCACACTAAGTGGCTGGAAAACTCTAACCGACCCTGCTGGTGTCCACACCTTTAATTTTTCGATCTCCCAATCCCTTACGCAAGTGGTGGACTTCCCCACGAGTTTTTCCAATAGCCCTAACGGAAGGGACTCGCTACTCGACCTCTGCTTCACTTCCACCCCAAATTCTTGCTCCACCAGACAGCTCTTCCCTCTCGGAAATTCTGACCACGCTGTAGTTTCTGTCAACATCTCGTTCCACTCCACCCCTACCCAAGAAACCCAGACCAACAGAATATCCTACTGCTATCAAAGAGCAGACTGGGATTCGTTCGTGACTTCCTCTGCGACGTCCATTGGAACAATGTTTTTAGTCTTCCTATCGAAGAATGTGCATCAGAGGTCTCCTCCTGGGTTAAGGCTGGCATCGATGCATTCATCCCTGCCAGGAAATTTCAGCTTAAATCCCATTCGTCTCCCTGGTTCACGCCCGCTTGCTCGGCCGCCATTGCCCACCGGAATCACTTCTTCCGGCTTTATCATAGCCATGCGTCGGACCAAAACAGGCGCCTTTTCGCCTCAGCTCGTAATAAGTGTAAAAAGATACTTAACGAAGCTAAGATGCTGTTTGCTGCCAGGATGAAGCAGCGCATAGCATCCTACAAGTTCGGTACCAAAGACTACTGGCGCCTCTGCAAACGCGTGCTTAGCAAGAGTAAGTTCTCAATACCCCCACTAATAAACGAGTTTGAGGTCCTTACCTCCTCAGCGGACAAGGCTGAATGCTTTGCCCATAGATTCTCGACCAATTCGGCTCTGGATTCGTCTGGAATCCATACACCCGATTTCCCATCTAGAACTGAGGCCCAATTGAATGACGCCCTCGCTGATTTCTAGCATAATCTCAAAACTGGACCCTCACAAAGCGAGTGGTGGGGATGGAATCCCAATCATAGTTTTGAAGAATTGTGCCCCTGAACTCTCCTCTATCCTCTCTAAGCTCTACAACCTCTGCCTATCTTCCTCCTGCTTTCCTGCCTGTTGGAAGTCTTCTTCTGTGGTTCCAATATTCAAGAACACTGGTGAACCCTCGGACCCCGCAAATTACCGCCCCATCAGCCTTCTTCCGATTTTCGGCAAAGTGTTCGAAGCCATTATCAATGCCGAGGTCGTTCAGCATTTCACAGCCCACGGGCTCCTCTTGGACAAACAGTATGGCTTCCGCTTCACCAGGTCCACTGCTGACATGCTAACGACCATCACCGAGTATATATACCAGGCTCTGGACAATGGTGAAGCCCGAACCGTCGCCTTGGATATCTCTAAAGCATTCGACAGAGTATGGCATGCCGAACTTCTACGGAAACTGCGAAGCTATGGCATAACTGGACTTTTGTTGGACTTAATCCGGTCATTCCTCTCTAACCATACACTGAAGGTGGTATTAAACGGACATGCCTCCCAGAACTACCCTACAAATGCGGGTGTACACCAAGGCTCTATCCTAGGTCCTACGCTCTTTCTAATCTATATCAATGATCTCCCTGATACCATAAGATCACAAGTAGGCTTGTACGCCGATGATACCACACATTTACTCTCGACTCGATCAAAAATCTGGTGTAGGTGACAAGGCGAACCTCGCTGCCGAGCTTGAGAAGGACCTCCAATCCGTGGTGGATTGTGGTAAGAAATGGCTCGTAAAATTCAATTCTTCCAAAACGAAGCTGCTGTCAATTAACCACCACAGAAAACCGCACCTCCCTTCCATTAGCATGGAACAGGCTTGCCTCCCAGAGAGTAAATCACTACTCCTGCTTGGCCTGACACACTCAGCGGACCTCAAGTGGAATGACAACGTCGAATCCATTGCTAAATCCGCATCTATGAAAGTTGGCTCTCTGTGAAGGGCCCGGAAATTTTTCCGCCTGAATCTATCCTGCAATTATATAAATCCACCATCCGCCCGTGTATTGAGTACTGCTGCCACATCTGGTCGGGTGCTCCTTCTATTCTCCTCGGGGTTCTTGACAAAGTACAGCGAAGTATCTGTAATGTGATAGATACCGACTTGGCTGACCGCCTGCAGTATCTCTCTCACCGGCGTGACGTGGCTTCCCTGTGCCTCGTCTATAAATACTTTTATGGCTTCTGCTCTTATGAACTTAAATCACTGGTGCCCCCTAGATGTGAATTAGCACGAGATACTAGATTGGCAACTAGGTCCCACCCTTTTACATTGAATTGATGTGTTACAAGGCCGAAATATGGGGCACTTAGTGAGGATCGAACTCACTACTCAATTGTAACAGGTTCTAGCGAGACAAGCTTACTAACCATTACACCACACTGAGGAGCCCAAGACGTCGCAGAGAGTAGCACAAACTAAACTTAATATTATAACCACTAGAAAGCGAGTTATAACAGAGCCGACAAGGCGATACTCATACGAGTTGTAACAGGAGGCAATCATTTTCCAGCGCCTTTAGCAAATGGACCGAGTTCCACTTGAGGTTTCGGTTTGGTTTAACTTGCAATACGCTCTAAAGGTATGGTGCCCTCCCTCGTTGAATGTAAAAGGACCCGGGAAATTATTATTAAGCAGAAAAGGACAATAAAAATTAAATTGATTTAGATATTAATTATCAAAGAAATATAATCACTTCATTTTGATTTGGTATGGTGTGTTTTACGGCATATCAACCTCAATGGATTATTTAACGCCGACAAGAATTTTACAATAAATTCGTATAAACAAAATATACTCCTGCAGCTTCTTTTCTTGCACTTCCCGCCTGTGGAACTCGCTTCCATATTCTTGCTTTCCTGACAGCTACAACCTCTAGGAATTTAAATGCAATGTCAATACTCATCTCTTAACCACTTGACCTTAGTTTTTTCCACACCAACCAGTATAACATTCCTTTCTCTCTACCTTTGCAACTGTCATCACACCTGTATTCCCATCCTTCTCTTGCTCATTTTTAACTGGTTCGTCTTTCTCTTCACTCTCCTCCTATCTAATCTTTTTACCCTTATGTAGCCCCCTAATTTTTATACGCTTATGTAGCCCCCTGAACATCAGTGGCGTTACCGCCTTGCTCGGGGTGATACGATTAAAAAATATATATATTCTTTGTAAGAAATAAGTTTGTCGATCAGCTTTCTTTGAGATATTTTTGAAAAGTGTTTTTTGTCGAGAGTCAGATATATGTAAATTCTTTTATCTTACATTGGACATTGTCTTTTGTGTCTATGTGTGTTTGAGCAGACCGCTCAGTATTATTATAATAAAGATGAGGATAGCGTTTAAACAATGTAAATAATGTAAATTGTTTTATATTACATTATGTTTAGTGTCTATGTGTGTTTGAGCGGAATCTCCCAGTTTTATACCAATAAAGATGAGGACAAGGTTTCAAACAATGTAAACAATGTAAATTGTTTTATATTACATTAGATATTATCTTTTGTGTCTATGTGTGTTTGAGCAGACCTCCCCATTCTATATTATTAAAGATGAGAAAAACAGTTTAAACGATGTAGATAATGTTAATTGTTTTATATTACATTAGTCATTATCTGTAGTGTCTATGTGTGTTTGAACAGACCTCCCTGTTTTGTATCAGTATAAAGGTGGACACCGTTTCAAACAAGATAAATATTGTAAATAGTTTTATCTTACATTAGTCATTATCTTTAGTGTCCACGTCTGTTTGAGCAGACCTCCCAGTTTTATATCAATATAAATCAGGACATCCTTTCAAACAATGGAAATAATGTAAATAGTTTCATATTATATTAGAAATTATTTTTTGTGTCTATGTGTGTTTGAACAGACCTCGAAGTTTTATATTAATAAAGATGAGGACAACTTTTCAAACAATGTAAATAATGTAAATTGTTTTATATTATATCAGACATTATCTTTTGTGTCTATGTGTGTTAGAACAAACCTCCCAGTTTCATATTAATAAAGTTAAGGACAAGATTTCAAACAAGGTAAATAATGCAAATTGTTTCATATTACATTAGACATTATCTTTTGTGTCTATGTGTGTTCGAGCAGATCTCCCAGTTTTATATTAATAAAGTTGAGGTCAACGTTTCAAACAATGTAAATAATGCATATCGTTTTATATTACATTAGACATTATCTTTGTGTCTATGTGTGTTTGAATAGATTTCCATGTTTTTTAATTAGTGTAACTTCATATCTACAATGCGGTCCAGAGTTTTAAATGTTCTAACAGAAGATGGAAAGTGCGACATGGAGATCCGAAGGCGAATTGGCATGGGAAATGACGCGTTCCAGAAGATGAGCAAAATACTAACACACAGGAAAATCTCAACAGAAACGAAGAAAATAGTGCTAGACTGCTACGTGATGTCTGCTCTTCAATACGGCAGTGAATACTGGACAATATCATCGAAAATGAGGACAAAACTGGAGGCGGCCGAAATGTGGTTCTACAGAAGGATGCTACGGATATCGTGGACTGAGCATGCAAGCAACGAGGAGGTGTTGAAAAGAATGGCAACAAAAAGGAAATTGATTCTGAGCATCAAGAAGAGACAATTGAAGTTCCTGGGACATGCAATGAGGACAGAGAGCCTGGAGAACCTGATACTGACTGGTCAGATAGAAGGAAGGAGAGACAGAGGAAGGCGGCGAATAACATATTTGCAGGGCCTGATCAGGTGGATGACGGAACGGGGGTTGCCAGGAGCAACAGGCTCAAACATACTAAGAGCCACAAGGGATAGGGAGACGTGGAGATCCATGATCGCCTACGTCCTGAAGGGACAGGGCACATAGAAGAAGAAGAACATTTGAGAGGAACTTCTGTGCTTATCGTAGATGAAACCATCATCTGTCTTGTATGCTTTATACCACTCATCTATTGAAAGCTTTTATAACCTGACAAGGTTTAATGAAGCCGATATTTGCTAAACAATCTACCCCGTTCAACTAAATAAATGATTCCTTTCGAAATTCCAGTGTACAGCGTCCTGAATACGACAATGAAAATGAGGACAACAGTCCAAACTACCAAAACTGTATAAATATATTTATACGGATTTGGCAGCTCAGATACTGTCACTTTCTCACCGGTGCAATGTAGCTTTCCTGTGTCTCTTCTACAAATACTTTCACAGCTTCTTTTCCGATGAACTTAGCTCACTGGTGTATGAATTTACTCGTGCCACAAGATTAGCAACTAGGTCCCACCTTTTACTGTGAAACCAATAAATTGTAAAAACAAATTCTACTCCATCAGCTTCTTTTCTCGCATTTCACGCCTGTGGAATTCCCTTCTGTTTACTTGCTTCCCCGATAGCTACAATCTCCAAGAATGTAAATGTAAAGTCAATAATCATCTCCTATCTCACTAACTTGCATCCTCTCTCTCATGCTCCTTTCTCCGTCCACTCCACTCTCATCAGTATTCTCATCCTTCCCTTACCCACATCCCCTATAACCTGTCACTCTTTCTCATAACTTTCCTTCTATGTAACCCCCTCCTGCAAAACAGTGGCAGTAAAATGCCTTGCTTGGGTCGATATGATTAAAAATAAAAATATTTCTATACTATTCTAATGTGGATATAAAGTGGGGGATCAATTCTACATTACAATCAATATATAAACGGATCCCTCACTTTATGCCCACATTCATCCTTCTCTTACCCACTTTCTGACACCCCCTCTAACCTGTAACACCTTCTCATAACTTTACTCTTATGTAACCCCCTGCAAAACAGTGGCAGTAAAATGCCTTGCTTGGGGCGATATGATTATAAAAAAAATAGTATTTTATTTCTTATTTCTGCACTTATCGACCCCCACATTGATAACTGCATTTTAATAGTTTATTGGTTGAGCAGGTATATTTCTGCTTTTCTGATTTGTTAACACTTTTTTCTTTTGCGTGTTTAGAAATATGTGACATTGTGCATCTGAATGCGTGTGTCCTTTGAGAAATGGTGAGAAATCCATAAAAGATCTTTTATTGCATGTTTTATCAGGTGTAGAGAATTTGTCACTCAGTGTTTTTTAACCCACGAGTGGTTTATTGGCGTCTGTTTGAGAGTTGTCTTTTGGTACAGGACCTGTTTAATGCACTGGTCCTGGGTATGACCGTAAACTTCATCCGGCAACAAGACCTCTGATTGGGAGGTTGTGGGGAGCATGAAACTACCTCTTAATTACATTTGTTCCCAGGTCCACCCTGATCTAGGGTAGTAGCACCTGTTAGGGTCCCAGCTATACATAGTTCACCCCCATCACTTGGGTCAAAACACTATGAAAGTATTAATATAGACATTTATTGAAAATATATACTTTTTAAAGAAAAAATATGACGAAAAATACAGTTTTAAAGGATAAAAATTATTCCCATAATACATTTGAAGGAAAAAAAAATTTTGCCATAATACATTTTTGAAGGAAAAAAATATTACCAGCAATACATTTTTGAATAGAAAACTAGAAGATATTATCAGTTTCTAAAATAAAAAAATAAAATGTCATCAAAATCTGACTAAATCAATCTTCTCACTATAACTGAATATTAAAAAAATACAACCCTACCTTTTTGGCATTAAATAACCCACAGAGATTGATATGCCGTGAAACAAAATTCAAACTTATTCATGTTTCGGTCAACTGAATGTTAAATGTAATCATCTACCACCAAGATTTTGAGTAAAATAATTGCATTAATAGCGTAACGAAAACACGGATATTATAAATCAAGTTTTAATTTCAAAACCTTCTTGATTTTCGAAATAACCCATTGGTCATCGTTGAGCGCTGAGAAAAGATTTTTCGTTAATTGACAAAATAAATATTATGATCTGAATTGCATTCTGAAACCGAGGCTATGTTGGTTTGTTTTTATGGCAAATCAACCTCGGCGAGTCATTTATTGCCAACTAAACTTTATCTATTTATTGCTGGTAATTCCTTTTTTTTCAACAATTTATTGTTGTTTATATAAGTTTTTGTGTCTAGTAAACAATTTTTCTTTTCGAAGAAAAAATATGATTATAACATTTTTTTTAAGGAAAAAATATTACCAGCAATACATTTATGATTACAGAACTAGAAGACATTAACAGTTTCTAAAATTAAAAAAAAATCATAAAAATCTGACTAAATCAACCTTCTCACTATAACTGAACAACAAAAAACAAAAAACCTCACCTTTTTGGCATTAAATAACCCACATAGGTTGATATGCCGTTAAACAAAACTCAAACTCAAAATCTGACTAAATCAACCTTCTCACTATAACTGAACATTAAAAAACAAAAAACCTTAAAACCTCACCTTTTTGGCATTAAATGATCCACAGAGGTTGATATGCCGTTAAACAAAACTCAAACTCAAAATCTGACTAAATCAACCTTCTCACTATAACTGAACATTAAAAAACAAAAAACCTTAAAACCTCACCTTTTTGGCATTAAATAACCCACAGAGGTTGATATGCCGTTAAACAAAACTCAAACTCAAAATCTGACTAAATCAACCTTCTCACTATAACTGAACATTAAAAAACAAAAAACCTTAAAACCTCACCTTTTTGGCATTAAATAACCCACAGAGGTTGATATGCCGTTAAACAAAACTCAAACTCAAAATCTGACTAAATCAACCTTCTCACTATAACTGAACATTAAAAAACAAAAAACCTTAAAACCTCACCTTTTTGGCATTAAATGACCCACAGAGGTTGATATGCCGTTAAACAAAACTCAAACTCAAAATCTGACTAAATCAACCTTCTCACTATAACTGAACATTAAAAAACAAAAAACCTTAAAACCTCACCTTTTTGGCATTAAATGACCCACAGAGGTTGATATGCCGTTAAACAAAACTCAAACTCAAAATCTGACTAAATCAACCTTCTCACTATAACTGAACATTAAAAAACAAAAAACCTTAAAACCTCACCTTTTTGGCATTAAATAACCCACAGAGGTTGATATGCCGTTAAACAAAACTCAAACTCAAAATCTGACTAAATCAACCTTCTCACTATAACTGAACATTAAAAAACAAAAAACCTTAAAACCTCACCTTTTTGGCATTAAATAACCCACAGAGGTTGATATGCCGTTAAACAAAACTCAAACTCAAAATCTGACTAAATCAACCTTCTCACTATAACTGAACATTAAAAAACAAAAAACCTTAAAACCTCACCTTTTTGGCATTAAATGACCCACAGAGGTTGATATGCCGTTAAACAAAACTCAAACTCAAAATCTGACTAAATCAACCTTCTCACTATAACTGAACATTAAAAAACAAAAAACCTTAAAACCTCACCTTTTTGGCATTAAATGACCCACAGAGGTTGATATGCCGTTAAACAAAACTCAAACTCAAAATCTGACTAAATCAACCTTCTCACTATAACTGAACATTAAAAAACAAAAAACCTTAAAACCTCACCTTTTTGGCATTAAATGACCCACAGAGGTGTTGATATGCCGTTAAACAAAACTCAAACTCAAATTCTCTAATGCACTCACCGACCTACCTAAGAGCTCGAATAAGCCAAGAAAAGTTGATTAATGTATTTTATTCTTCATCTGTTTGTATTTAGACGTCTTTGCGGTTTGTTGCTTTCAATGCAGACAAGTGTTCACTATTTTTTTAAAAGCTAAATGACAGATTCTATATCAAACGATTTGCTTTTTTGAAAACATTTTAAACCCGCCATAAAGATTTCTTTTTTTTACTTTCAGTATAAGCAATCATTGGCGATGCGATGAAATTTATTCGTGGTAGACTACCTTTTAAGGCGTTCCATGTCCTTTTACGACATAGTGGTTATGACACTCCATTGTGTCCTTATTTTTATACAGTGTAACCCTCATATAAGAGAGTTGTCGGAACCGGATAGACGTTCTCTTATATCCGGGTTTGGTCTATTTTATAAACATTAACACAGGCTCTAATTTGGGACCAGATTAAAGTCTCTCCATATCCGGGCTTCTCTTATATCCGAATCTCTTATATCCGGGTTTTCAAACTGCGCATTGTGGATGTGCGTTGTGGTGCAGTGGATATCGACTCGGAACGACAAATCGGAGAGCCGAGTTCGAATTCCAGTTAGATCGCTTGCATTCACTTACCCGCAAATACCCTCGGGAAAGATATTAATCCGTCTCTTTTCTCCAGTTATGGGTTAAATAATAGGACAGATTGGATTCTATAGCCTTGAATGGTAGCTAGCCAGATGTCAGGGGTGTTTTGATCGCAGAAATTGTCTGACTGGGTTCTCTTGTTTGTGTGGCATGGTGCACAATCCTATTGCCAGACATAGGGTCTTCCAGTAGACACCCTCTTGACCCAGTCAGTCTACCACAGAAAGCAATGGCCAACCTACTGCGGGATGATCTTCTGCCCAATCAGTCCTGTCTCTTTCGAGACATGATCGCCTACAGCGTGTATCACGCATGGCACTTAACTGAATGACTGTTGTGGTGTAACGAATAACAGAACGAAGAGCCAAGTTCGAAATCCAGTCGAGTTCGTAACATTCACTTAGGCTCGAATACTCTTGGGAAATATATGTATCCATCTGCTCCGATGAACTTAGATTACTGGTGCCCCCTCGGTTCGAATTTGCACGAGATACTAGATTAGCAACTCGATCCCACCCTTTTACAGTGAAACCGATAAAATGCAACCGCAACTTCTACTCCAACAGTTTCTTTTCTCACACTTCCCGACTGTGGAATTCTCTTCCACATGACTGCTTCCCCGACGGCTACAATCTCCAGGAGTTTAAATGTAAGGTCAATAGACACCTCCTAACACACTAACTTCCATTCTTTCAAACACTTTTCCCACCCACCCAACTATCTATCACCCCTTCTGACATTTCCTATATCTAACCACTCTTCCTATTTACCTCCCCCTATGTAGCCCCAAGCGCAATAGTGGCAGTGGAATGGCTTGCTTTGGGTGAAATGATTTAAAAAAAATCTCTTCTCCACAATCTGCTATATGTAGAATAGCCAGGGCCTTGGTTGGCAACCAGTCTAGAAAGAAAAAGATAATTCTGTGGGTAAATATTCTCCCAAATCAGCCAAGAACTGTAAGAGACATGATCGTTCAAACATGTATCACGAATAGCAATTAATCGAAAGAGTCAGAAGTGATTTAGGTGAGGAAGTTGTGGAAAGACATGATTGCCAGAGCGTGTATAACCTATGACACTTACTTGAAAGAATCAATAGGAATATAGCTGAGGAAGTTGAGGAGAGACATGATCGTATAAGCGTGTATTACGTATGACATTTAAAGACTGAAAGAATGAAAAGTGATAAAAATGATCGTTCAATCCTGTGTCACATATGACATTTAAATAAAAGCTTTAACAGTGATTTAGGCGAAGAAGTTGGGGAGAGAAATGATCGTCCAAACGAGTGTCGCGTATGGCAATTAACTAAGTTGAATTTTTTCTCGCTGTTTTCTTGATTTTTGATTCAGTTGCTTTATCTAATTTTAACAGACACATTCACAAAAATTACACAAACATATCTTGAAATACTAAAGAGTAAATGTATTCAATAAAATCGTAATTGGATTAAACCACAGCCTCCAGATGACTTCGGAATCTCCTGCGACTCTTCTGGACGGTCCCATTGTTTAAATTGGGGAATGCTGACATAAACCTTGTCTTAGGATTCATCAAGAAGTTTTTGTTGTCACTCGCTTAACTGCGCTCCCCACACATCATAATCAAGGGGATTAGCATCTATTGAGCTAGCTAGCCAGGTGTCAGGGGTGTTGTGATCGCAGAAATTGTCTGACAGCCATGACTGGGTGCTCTTGATTGTGTGGCATGATGCAGAGTCCTGTTGCCAGTAGCCACCCTCTTGATCCAGAGCAGCACAACCTCCTTAAGGCACTTTGTGACAGCTACATTCTTCAGGTATTTAAATGCAAGTTCAACACCCATCTCTTATCCACTTGATCCCAGTTCTTTCTACGTCACACTGGGTATCTTGTTCTATCTTCTTTTTCTTTTTCTCTCTGCCTTAGCAACTGTCTTCACACCTGTGTTTTCGTCCTTCTCTGACACCCACTGTAACTGGGTCGTCTTTCTCTTTGCTCTTCTCTTGCCAAAATTGTGTTCTTATGTAGCCCCCTGCGCATCAGTGGCGGTACCGCCTTGCTTGGGGTGAAACGATTAAAAAAATAATGTAGGCCTTTGTGTTGAGTCTGAGGCCTTGTGGGAAGATTCATGGAGGTATCACGTTGCCATCACCAGTGATCACACCAGTCAGTTTCATAATCACCATTGGACTCATTCAATTGTTTTCTGAATCCTTTGCAATGTCCTCAAAATTACACCCAAACAATCTGAAATGTTCATTTTGGGACTTCCGGCGTGAATACTGAGCTCTACAGAAGGCTGTTTTCAAAAAATCTGTCGGTGTAAATTGCGTCATTGTGCCATTTTTCTCACAGCTGGTGCCCAACTGACCCTACTGCACTGCACCTTAAAAAACGATCAAACAACGCACACGCGCGAAATTAAAAATATAGAGTGGCGACAATTTACCTATCGCACTCAGTGCATCCATTAGAAAGGTGGGAAGGTTTTGAGGAGTGCGGAATTACCCATTAACTTCTGCTGTTCCCAGATCCACCATGACGTGGGTTAATAGCTCGAGGGTGGTAACAAGATGGTGGCTGCCAAAAGACCCTATGTCTGGCAATAGGACTATGCACCATGCAACAAAAGCAAGAGAACCTAGTCATGGATGCCAGAAAATTACTGCGACTTGAATTTTGCTAGAAACAAAAAAAGAGAGTACTGGATTGCTATGTGCTGTCGGTTCTTCAATATGGTAGTGAATGTTGGACAATATCTTCGAAGACGAAGAAAAAAATTGAAGCAACTGAAAGTGGGTTTACAGAAGGATGCTGCGGATATCATGGATCGAGCAATGACGAGGTTTTAAAAAGAATGGAAACGAAAAGAAAATTAATACTGAGCATCAGAAAGAGACAGCTAATGTTTCTGGGACGTGCAATGAGGAAGGAGGGCTTGGCGAACCTGATTCTAACAGGCCAGATAGAGGGAAAAAGAGACAGGGGATAACATACTTGAAGGGCCTGAGAAGGTGGATGATGGAACGAGGGGTGCGTGGTGTAACAGAAGAAAGCGTGCTAAGAGCCACCAGGGATAGGGAGATGTCGAAAGCCATGATCGCCTATGTCCTGAAAGGACAGGGCACATAAAAGAAGAAGATGGCATATTAGGGCCTTCTTTTTGCTGCTGATCATACATTCAGTTTTCTTGAAGTTTATGCTTAGTCCTTTCTTCTCACTTTCCTTTTCTACCTTCTGTAGAATGTACTGCTGTTTCCTTTCCGTGTCTGCTATCAGCACCGTGTCATCCGCGTATCTTACATTGTTAAGATTGTAGCCGCAAATGATGAATCCCGGCAAGGCATTTATTTGTCTCGTGATTGCTTCGCTGTAGAGGTTGAATAGATCCGTTGAGAATACACAACATTGTCTAACGCCCCTTTCTATTTTTGCATATCTGCTCAGTTCACTTCCTATTCGTATACAAGAAGTTTGCGGCCAATATAGATTCTTGATTATCCTAACGTCTTTTCCGAAAATGTTAATGTAGTCGAGCATCTCTAACAAGTCTTTGTGGCGTACTTTGTACTTTAGTCTATAAAGCACAGGTTGACAGCGAAAAGAGACAGAGCCAAGGGGAAGTCCATGATCGCCTACGTCCCGAAGGAACACGGCTCATGAAGAAGAGTAATTTTAGAATATTAGTTCAAGGTGTGCCAATACGAAAAATATAAATGACAAGAGAAAATAAAATAAAAACTAATAGTTTATCAGGATGTGCGTTGTGGCGCAGTGGATATCGGAACGAGAAATCGGGGAACCGAGTTCGAATTCCAGTTGAATTCCTTGGATTCACTTACGCGCAAATACCCTTGGGAAAGGTATTAATCCGTCTCTTTCCTCCAGTTATGGGTTAAATAATAGGACAGATTGGGTTCTATAGCCTTAGTCAGCAGCAAGTCTACCGCAGAAAGCAATGGCAACCTACTGCGGGATAATCTTCTGCCCAGTCAGTCATGTCTCTTTCGAGACATGATCGCCCAAGCGTGTATCGCACATGGCACTTAAATGACTGACTGAATAGTTTATCAAAAGGATAGGAAAAGGAGCAAATATGGATATTCATGCCCTCAAAAGGAACTTAAAATGTCCAAAAGATGTTTTTTCTATTCGCACCACAAACGAAATTTATACATTTTTTTTTATTCTTAAGAATTAACAACAAAAATAAAAACACTATTTATTTATTAAAATGTTTATTGCAATGTTTCGGCTAGAAAATAAAAAGGATATTAAAATAATTGACTCTCATATTTTAATAATTTAGTAAATGTTTACAGATCTAAACTTATTTATAAATGGAACTTTGTCTGTGTGTGTGTGGGTCTGTGTGTGTATCCATTACCTATAGACTCCGTAACGGCTGAACCGATTTCCTTGAAAATTTACACAGATGTACTATAAGCGTCTGCGAGTGTTTTTAGCTAGGTTTTGTGTCGAGGTACACCCGATAAATATCGAAAATCGATAATCGAATAAACCGAGTTATAGAAGGAGTGGTCTAATTTTAATCAAATTTGATACACTCATAGACAAAGACTTAAGAAACGATATTCAGAGGTTTCAAGGTTGCAGTTCTTACAATAGTGCAGAAAATCAATAATGTATATATATATATATATATATATATATATATATATAAGTGGCAAGATACCGGGTCTGATCAATATCAGTTTTTCAGCCCTTTTATTTTAGTTTTTTGCTTCGGGTTTCACTCTAAGTAGGTATAATTGTAGTTCTTAGTCTCAACCATGATACCATTTACTCAGTGGACTTATTTAGCCTTCAAAATTCAGTTTACGACGAAAAAAACTTACCTGATATCGATACCATCCATTCAGTTTTCTTTCAGTCTGTGGTTTCGCTTTAATTGGAAACAGCTATTGCTTTTTAGTCTTTAGTGCCAACGTCCAAAGTGTCTGGGCTCCAGGACCATGGATTAGTTTTAAAGCTTTCATTACACCCGAAGCAACGCCGGGCTATACTGCTAGGTCATTAATAAAAATTAATTTCATATGCGTTTCTTGATAAATTTGTAAATGCTAAATATAGCATTGCGTTAGTCTTAATATCAGGTTGTCCCAAAAGTTTGTAAACACTTGCGAAATGGGTCTATCTGGTCCAGCACAATCGAGACACCGTGCAGTGGATATCGACTCGGTATGGCAAATCGCGTAGCCGAGTTCGAATTCCACTTGAATTCCTTGTATTCACTTACGCGCAAATACCCTTGGGAAAGGTATTAATCTGTCACTTCCTTCCAGTTATGGGTTAAATAATAGGACAGATTGAGTTCTATAGCCTTGGCTGGCAACCAGTCTACCGCAGAAAGCAATGGCAACCTACTGCGGGATAATCTTCTGTGCGTATCACCTATGGCACTTAACTGACTGACTGACTGACTGAACCTCCTGTGCACTAGTGAAGGTCCTAGGGGTGAAATGAATTTAAAAATGACAGCAACCCCCCCACCCCCAAATAAAAAAATTTAATGAAATATTTGCCGATTTTTTAATTGCCGAACCTTCATTTGTAAAACTTAAAAGTTTATGATGAAATGAGGAAGGTTTGTCTGAAGTTATTTGTTTATTTTTTAGTCATTGTATTCCAGATGGATCCCTTGCATTCACTTACACACAAATACCCTTGGGAAAGGTATTAATCCGTCTCTTCCCTCCAGTTATGGGTTAAATGATGGGACAGAATGGGTTCTATAGCCTTGGCCGGCAACCAGTCTATCGCAGAAAGCAATGGTAACCTACTGCGGGATAATCTTCTGCCCAGTCACTCATATCACGAAAAAGACATGATCGCCCAAAGAGTGTATCATGTATGGCACTTAATTGACTGACTTCTCGGCCACAGAAGGTTAAAACAATTTCGAAAAGAAGAAGAAAAACAAAACCCGATATATTCCCGAACTCGTCTCTACATGACTTTTTTGGTTTTTGTTGCTGTTGACGAAAACAAATAAAGCAACCGTTGACCTTGCCTGTGTTCTTAATGTCTGTTTTGGTCATGAACTGACCGATTTATTACATTCGTATTTTTCTTTTTTAGCATTCGAGTGAGTCTTTCACTTTTTTTTTTTTTTTTTTGTATAACCCCCGGGCATGTTGAACAGGTTCTATGACACGTAACACCAACTCGGCCTTTCAATGTTAGCAGAGATTAATGCTAAGACAATAAGACAACAAATGACGAATAGCATATTTGAATATTAATCATTTGGTTAACCAATCAGCATTGTTTAATATGGACGTTCTTTATTTCTTTTATTCTTTACTTCTTTTCTTTCTTTTCAGTATTCTTTCTTTCTTTTTTTCTTTCTTTTCACTGGTTATTCTTTCTTTTCGGCATTATTTAATTTTCTTTCTTTCTTTCTTTCTTTCAATCTTTCTTTCTTTCTTTCTTTCAACTGTCCATTTTTTCTTTCTTTCTTTCTTTCTTTCTTTCTTTCTAATATTATTTTCGTTATTTCTTTTTAAAATTATCCTTCCTTCCTTCCTTCCTTCCTTCCTTCCTTCCTTCCTTCCTTTTAATTTGTCTTTTATTCTTTTCTTATATTGTTCCTTTTATTTTTTATTTTTTCATTCTTTCTTTCTAATATTTCTTTTTTTTTTCCTTTTAGTATTATTTCTTTTCTTTCTTTCACATAATCGTTTCTTTCTTTCTTTTTTCTTACTTTCTATTCTTATTTCTGTTATTTCTTTCTAATATTTATCGTTCGTTCTTTCGTTCGTTCGTTGCTTCGTTTCCCTCTAATATCCTTTCTTTATTTCTTTCATTCATTCTTTCTTTCTAATATTATTTCTTTTCTTCTTTCTTTTTCTTTCATTCTTTTCTTTTTATATTTTCCCTTCTTTCTTTCTTTCTTTCTTTCTTTCTACTATTATTTCTTTTCTTTCTTTCTACTATATACTGTTCGTTCATTCGTTTCTTCCTTCCTTCTTTTTCCTCTAATATTCTTTCTTTCTTTCTTTATTTCTTTTTTCCTTTCTTATATTTTCTTTCTTTCTCTCTTTCTTTCTAATATTATTTCTTTTGTTCTTTCTTTTTCTTTGATTCATTTCTTTTAATAGTTTCCTTTCTTTCTTTCTTTCTTTCTTTCTAATATTATTTCTTTTCTTTCTTTCGTATATTTACTGTTTGTTCCTTCCTTCCTTCCTTCCTTCTTTTTCCTCCAATATTCTTTCTTTCTTTCTTTCTTTCTTTCTTTCTTTCTTTCTTTCTTTCATTCTTTCCTTCCAATATTCTTTCTTTCTTTCTTTTCTTTCTTATATTTACTGTTCGTTAGTTCGTTTTCTGCTTTCTTTTTTTCCCTCTAATATTCTTTCTCTCGTTCTTCTTTCTTTCTTTTTAGTATTATTTCTTTTCTTTCTTTCAAATAATATTTTCTTTCTTTCTTTTTTCTTACTTTCTAATATCATTTCTGTTGTTTCTTTCTAATATTTATCATTCGTTCTTTCGTTCGTTCGTTGCTTCTTTTCCCTCTAATACTTTTTCTTTCTTTCTTTCTTTCCTTCTTTCTTTCTCCCATTATCAATGCAGTAAAAAACCTAAACAGAAACCCACGTTCTTTCCCGCAATACAACTGCCTTTTATTGAGAAAACTGAAACAATGCAGAACCCACTTCACCCCGCAGTAAAATGAAATCCTGCCTCAACTTGACAAACGCACATATTTAATCACAACAGATAATAATTTAACCTACGTCTGTTCTTGAAGCATTTTATTCTCTTCTACTCAAGGATTGAACTTACTTTACATGGCTTCAAACATTAACTCGCTAACTGTGGCACAGCTTCTTACATATCAGATAATATTTTCTGATGTGATTCAGTCAGTTAAGTGCCGTACGTGATAGGCGCTCTGAGCGTTCATGTCTCGATAAAGACATGACTGACTGGGCAAAAGATTATCCCTCAGTAGGTTGCCATTGCTTTCTACTGCCAGTAGGTTGCCAGTCAAGGCTAAAGAACCCAATTTGTCCTATTATTTAACCTATAACTGGAGGGAATGGACGGATTAATACCTTTCCCAAGGGTATTTGTACGCAAGTGAATGCAAGGAATTCAACCGGATGTCGAAATTATTCCACTCACTTCATTGAGAAGGGGATTGTTGGCGGTCAGGAATGAGCACATCTTTTACAGACAGAATAAGGCAATTATATGTATAAAGTAAATTAATTGCTTATGTTGGCATCTACTGAAAATAATGAAGAATGGCGTTGTCACTGGTCATGAGTTAATGTAAGTATAATAAATAGGAAATATTTACTATAGGTATAACTAGCAGTATAGCCCGGCGTTGCTCGGGTGTAATGAAAGCCTTAAAACTAATCCATGGTCCTGGAGCTCAGACACTTTGGACGTTGACACGAAAAACTAAAAAGCAATAGTTGTTTTCACTTAAAGCGAAACCGTAGACTGAAAGAAAAAGGAATGGATGTAAGTCAAATTTTGATTTCCTGGTATCGATATCAAATAAGTTTTTTTTTCGTCGTAAACTGAATTTTGAAAGCTAAATAAGTCCTCTGAGTAAATGGCATCATGGCTGAGCCTAAGAACTACAATTATACCTACTTAGAGCCAAACCCGAAGCAAAAACTAAAATAAAAGGGCTGAAAAAAAAATACAGACATACAGGCAGATAAACAGACACGCACACAAACATCTTGCCTTTTATATATATATATTATCGATTTTCTACAGTATTGTAAGAACTGCAACCTTGAAATTTCTGAATATCATTTCTTATGTTTTTGTCTATGAGTGTATCAAATTTGATTAAAATCGGTTCACTCCTTCTATAACCCGATTTTTTCGATTATCGATTTTCGATATGTATCGGGAGTACCTCGACACAAAACCTACCTAAGAACACTCGCAGACGCTTATAATACAAGTGTGTAAATTTTCAAGAAAATGGGTTCAGCCGTTTTGGAGTCTATAGGTAACGGACACACACACACACAAGCGCACACACACGCCCACACAGACAAAGTTCCATTTATAAATAAGTTTAGATTAGATTAGACAGATATAAATGCATTGATAATGGTTTTACAGCGGATTTAGCAATGGATTCGATATAGTCATTCCATTTGAGGTCCGCTGAGTTTGTGTGAGACCATGTTCGTTGTGGTAAACACCCTTGGGAAAGGTATTAATCTGTCTCTTCCCTCCAGTTATGGGTTAAATAACAGGATAGATTGGGTTCTATAGCCTTCGTCAGCAACCAGTCTACCGCAGAAAGCAATGGCAACCTACTGCGGGATAATCTTCTGGCCCAGTCAGTCATGTCTCTTTCGAGACATGATCGCCCAAGCGTGTATCACGTATGGCACTTAACTGACTGACTGAATGGTTTTACTATAGGAACGATTTGGAATATTTTTTATTCATCATTTCACTCAAGCCAACTGTTGTGCAGGGGGTTACATAGGGGAAAGAAAGTGATGAGAAAGAGGGGTTAGTTATAGGAAATGTCAGGAGGAGGGCAATAGACGGACGGGAATACCAAGAAGTAGATGGAGCAAAGAACTTGAGAGAATGGATGCGAGTTAGTGAGATAGCAGATGTCTATTGACTTTACATTTAAATTCCTGGAGATTGTAGCTGTCGGGGAAGTAAGTATATGGAAGGGAATTCCACAGGCGGGAAGTGCGAGAAAAGAAGCTATTAGTGTAGAAATTGAGGTTACATTTTCTTGGTTTCGTTGTAAAATGGTGGGACCTAGTTGATAGTCTAGTAGCTCGTGTAAATTCATACATAGAGGGCACCAGTGAGCTAAGTTCATTGGAGCAGAAGCCGTGAAAGTATTTGTAGAAGAGGCACAGGGAAGCTACGTCACGCCGGTGAAAGAGAGTGAGAGACTTCAGCCGAGCTGCCAAGTATCGATCATATTACAGATTCTCCGTTGGATTTAGTCAAGAACCCCGAGGTGAATAGCAGGGGCACCCGACCAGATGTGGCAGCAGTATTCAATACACGGGCTGATGATAGATTTATATATGTGCAGAATGGATTCAGACTGCACAATTAATCGACCTTCTTAGCAGCGGATTTAGCAATGGATTCGATATAGTCATTCCATTTCAGGTTCGCTGAGAGTGTGAGACCAAGGAGGCATAGTATTTTGCTCTCCAGGAACAAAGAGATTATCAGTAGTCAGGAATTAATGCAAGCATTACTGATAGAATAGGGCTTTTCTATGATGTAGACATTGCTAATGTATTTACTATAGGAATGCATTAGAAATCAGGAACAAAGGGATTGTCAGTGGTCAGGAACTAATGATAGTATTACTAATAGAGTATTGGGATGCATTGGAAAGTCAAGACGTGTTCAGTAAATAGTGTATTGATTGATTTGCTTTTTACGGTTTATCGGCCCTTTGTTGGTTATTTAAATCTAAAGCATATTTCAGACTGCTGGAGGTAACTTACATACCTAGTGTTCCCAAGTTGTCCTACAATATAAGTTCTGACCGGAATCGACGCAAGATAAAATACAAGGCCTCTGATTGGTAAATTGAAGGTTTTAAGGATCGTGGAACCACATCTTAATTACTGTTTTGCCCAGGTTCACCCTAACCCGTGATGGTAGTACCTTTTAGAATCCCGGTTGTGGTTAAATATTGAACACCGAAGCAATAATCAAAACACAAAAAATTATAAAACTATATTTTCATAGTAAAAATACCAACAATACTTTGTTATATATATATATATATATATATATACATAATTGCCAGCAATACATTTTTATAGTAAAAGTACCAACCATATATACATGGAATCAGTCAAGTACCATACGTGATATACGCTTAGGCGATCACGTCTTGAAAGAGACATGACTGACTAGGCAGAAGATTATCGCGCAGTAGGTTACCATTGATTTCTGTGGTTAGACTGGTTGCAGACCAAGGCTATAGAAACCCAATCTGTCCTGCTATTTAACCCATAACTGGACGAAAGAGACGGGTTAATACCTTTCCCAAGAGTGTTTGCGCGTAAATGAATGTCACAAATTGAACTAGAATTCGAACTCGGCTCTCCCTGATTTCTCGTTCCGAGCCGATATCCACTGCATCACAACGCACACACAGTCATAGAATACATTATTAAAAAATTAAATAAAAATAAAAAAAAAACAAAAAATACAACAACATTTGTTATGATTAATCTCATGTCTTGTAAAAGAAATAAAATTTTACTTCTCGTTCGATTTTGTGAAAATTTACCAACAATATATAGAGATTTTCTAAGATAATCTTAGACATGGTGCAAGTCCGAAAGCATAGGACACACTATGAGGATCGAACTCATGAGTCAATTCTTAGCGAGGCAAGCTTGCTAACCATCACACCACTCCGAGGTACCCTTACCGACAATATATACATGGAGTATAATGTCAAAAAATTCCGATAAAATTCATTTGTTAAAATCTCATTTCTTATGATTAATGTAATTTTCACTTCTCGATGGATTTTGTAAGATTATTTGGTAAAAAAAAAAACACAAAAAAACTGTCGTTAAGTAATTATAATTTAATCATGAAATAATGTCATTCTCTTAAATTAATGATAAAACTTGAATCATCATATTTAGATTTCGGCATTAAATAACAGACAGAGGTGTTCATATTTCGCCAAACCAAACCAACCATCTAAAAACCACCGACGTGACGCTTGCTTAACTTCGATGGTCGAGCGTTAATTAGTGCTTTTTTTTTTTGTACTAGGCAAGAATTAATGCAGGCATCAGTGAAAATATGACTGTTATGTCTTCTATAATATAAGTCAATAATCTACACGTATCGGTCATGCAACCTGATCTCCCGCATGGGTTAATGAGTTGTTGTTTTTTTTAATCATATCACCCCGAGCAAGGCCGTAACGCCAGGGGCTACGTAAGAGTGAAAAGATTGGAAAAGAGAAAGCCGGAAACCACATCCTAAACAGGGAACAAGGGATGAGCCACTTCACCTGTTCAATAGACATGGGTGGAGTGTGAACCGGGCGATATTTTGTCTATCTACTCCAATTGAAGAAAAATAAAAAAAGGAAAAGAGTGAAACTCCTGGAAAAGAGAAAGCAGGAAATCCCATCCTAAACAGGGAACAAGGGATGAGCCACTTCACCTGTTCGATAGACATGGGTGGAGTGTGAACCGGGCGATATTTTGTCTATCTACTCGAATTAAACTAAAGGACAATAGAATGAGCATGCCATGTGTTAAGAAATAAAATCTAATTATTAAATAATGAGAACGATTTGCCACTATATTTTCTTTGGATATTTTCACCTTTTTTCTTTAATGGGATATACCGTCTTTGATTTCCATACATAGCTCTTTCAATGTTGGATCACAAGTTTTATATTGCATTGATGTCTGGAGAAATTGAGTCAACTAGTGTCTTTGAGTGAAAAGGATCATTTTCATACATGAATATACTCTTTAGCCGAAAATTTTTGGGTCATTTCGAAGAATTATAATTCTCTGCAATTATCTTGGTACCATACTCAAGAAAGTATTTTTAGAAACAAATTATAGATCCTTTATAATTTGTTTCTAAGAATACTTTCTTTTCTGTCGATTATTCTTATAAGCTTTCTTTCTTGGGTTCAAGAATTTAAGCGTAGTACTAGTTGTGATGCAGTGGATGTGCGTTGTGGTGCAGTAGATATCAGTTCGGAACGAGAAATCGGGGACGCCGGGTTCGAATTCCAGTTAAATTCGTTGCATTCACTTACGCGCAAATATCCATGGGAAAGGTATTAATCTGTCTCTTCCCACTCGTTATGGGTAAAACAACAGGACAAATTGGGTTCTATAGCCTTGGCTGGCAACCAGTGTCTGGCCAGTCAGTCATGTCTTTTTCGAGACATGATCGCCCAAAGCGTGTATCACGTATAGTACTTAACTGACTAACTGAATATAATAGTTGGAAACATAATTAAAACTTCTACTGGGCATAAAGTGGGGGATCGGTTGTCTATTGTTATGAAGTAATAAACTGGTCCTCCACTAATTACTCTTTAATAATATAATACATCTCTTCCCCTTCTAGCTATAAGTCAAATAGCAGGACAGATTGGGTTCTATAGCCTTGGTTGGCAACCAGTCTACCGCAGAAAGTAATGGCAACACATTGCAGGATAATCTTCTGCCGATTCAGTCATGTCACTTTCGTGACATGATCGCCCAAGCGTGTATCATGTATGGCACTTAACTGACTGACTATTAGTGATGCAGTGGATATTTACTTATGCTACTAGATTGGTGTGTAGGTCCCACCCCTTTTACTGTTGAAATAATTAAATGTAACCGCCTCTTCTACTCTAATAGTTTCTTTTCTCGCCTTTCTTGCTTGTGGAACTCTCTTCTGTTTACTTGCTTTTCTGATAGCCACAATTTCTAAAAGTTTAAATGTAACATCAGTTATTTTTTCTTTCTTTCTCTTTGAATTTCATCTATATCTAGTCTTTTTTTTCAATACCCACTGTACCAAGTGTTTTTCTCAGTTTAACTCCCTGCGCACTGGTGGTGGTCTCGTCTTCACCTTGGGGTAAAATGATTTAAATTTAAACAAGTCATTGATCTGTGAAAATTCGAAACGAGTTGGACACCATGCATAAAATCCATTCAAGAGTTTAGATTTGGTAAGATTATTTAAGAATATGACATTAGTTATTAGTCTAACGTTTTAGCTAGTAAATTTTTTAGTAGTAAATTTCGGATTTGGACAGAACTTTGAAAAGCCGAAATATTTCAACATACAAATATTAATTAACTGCTTTTTCTTCAAAGACGGAAATAGTCAATTATGAATAATCAATTATTTACACAAATGCTTGCAAGATTTCTTTGCAGATAATTGAATTATAGTTAGCTTGTAGTTTCAAGTTGTCCTCAATAACTTTTCCGTAGTAAGCAGTAAAATTCTCCCAAGTTTCATTATGAACCCTAAAGTCATTTAGAATGTCGCTATAACGAAAGTTTTAAGTTCAGAATATCCACAGCAGAGAGAAATGCTCCTTTATAAACATTGTTACTTGAGGTGTTTATTCATCAGAAGCATTTTCAAGTTCGTTCTTGTTTTCTTGACATCAGTATAATCCGAGTCTGGAGACAATAAAGAGTACTAGTTTTTTCTTTTTTGATGGTTTCAACTCAAGCAAGGCGGTACCGCCACTGATGCACAGGGGGCTACATAAGAGAGTAAAATTTTAAGCAGGAGGAGAGCGAAGAGAAAGATGAACCAGTTACAGGGGATGTCAGAGAAAGGGCATAAGAAGGATGGGAACACAGGTGTGAAGACATTTGCGAAGATAGACTGAGAAAGAAAAAGAACAAGAAACACGAGGTGATGTAGAAAGGACAAGGGATAGACTGGAGTAAAGTGGATAAGAGATGGGAATTGACATTGCATTGAAATTCCTGTAGGTTGTAGCCATCAGGAAAGCAAGTATACGGGAGGGATTCCACAGGCGGGAAGTGCGGGAAAAGAAAAGAAGCTGACGGAGCAGAAGTGTGGCCTGCATTTGGTAGATTTAACTGTTAAAAAATGGAAACTTGTTGCCAGTCTGGTTGCTCGAGTAAATTCTTGTGTAGGGGGCACCAGTGACTTAAGTTTGTCGAAGCAGAAGCCATGAAAATATTTGTAGAAGAGACAGAGGGAAGCCACATTGTCTGTGATGGTTAATAGATAAATAGTTCTTGGTTTTTCACATCGCTATAATCCGAATTATGAAGATCGTAGTTAACAAAACGAATAAAAAATGAAGCTGAAAGAGATTTAATATAGTCAGTCAGTTAAGTGCCATACGTGATACACGCTTCGGCGATCATGTCTCGAAAGAGACATGATTGACTGGGCAGAAGATTATCCCGCAGTAGGTTGCCATTGCTTTCTGCGGTAGACTCGTTGCCAACCAAGGCTATAGAACCCAATCTGTCCTGATATTTGACTCATAGCTAGAAGGGAAAGAGCTGTATTATATTATTATGTAGTAATTAGTGGGGGATCGGTTTATTACTTCATAACAATATAAGACTGATCCCCCACTTTATACCCAGTAGAAGTTTAAATTATATTTCTATTACAGTCAGGCAGTTAAGTGCCATACGTGATACACGCTTGCGCGGTCATATCTCGAAAGAGACATGACTGAATGGGCAGAAGATTATCCCGCAGTAGGTTGCCATTGCATTCTGCGGTAGACTGGTTGCCGACCAAGGCTATAGAACCCAATCTGTCCTGCTATTTAACCCATAACTGGTTGGAAAAGACGGATTAATACCTTTCCCAAGGGTATTTGAGCGTAAATGAATACAATGGATTCAACTGGAATTCGAACTCGGCTCTCCGGTTTCTCGTTCCGAGCCGATATCCATTGTATTTGAGGTACCAAAGGAAAAGTTTTACCAGATCAATGGACCTGAAGATATTTACAGAAGGACACAGAGAAAGCTCTATTACAGTAGCGTAAAAGTAATTGAAGATGCCATGTATATATATCAGCGTATATCAGCCACTTCCGGCCCTCGAGTGAATCTTGTCCGGCCCGCCGGCCACTTCCGGCCCTCGAGTGAATCTTGTCTGGCCTGCTACCTTATTCTGCACACGATATAAATATAGGTAAACCAAACCAAAGTGACAGTTGATAGTCTGAATATATTGCGCCGAAATTAAAGTAATTATTTCTTTTTACCTGGAGAATGTGTTTTACTTTTATTTTTATTTGTAGGGATCGCCAAAATTAGCGTACGGCTTCACTTTCAATTTTTCTGTGAAATTGTTTTCATAAGCGGGCACTTTTAAATGAATATAAAATAGTGTTTTAACCGATTTTAATGGATTTTCTTTTCAATACTGATTTCTTTTTAAGATGAAATATTTTTTTAACAAAATTCCCGTCAAATATTAAATTATATTCTGATTCGGGCAGTATACGACACCCTGCCAACCTCGCAAACTTACAATTATGGTATAAACCCCAGTCGCCAAACTGTCATCTTTGTTAGCGCAAAGGTACCTTAAAACATAGCCTGAGTAGCTGTAAATCTGCACTAGCTGATGGGCGTTACAGGTGGCGCCATGACGAAATTCTAAAAGAGATCGTGAAAATAGTTCAAAATGCTATCAAAGAGAATGTTTACAACCCAGACACAAGGCAGACAAAATTTATTAAAGCGGGGGCGAAAATCCCACGAAATAGAAAGGTAAAACCAAACCTGCTATCTCCTGCAACAGACTGGGAACTAAGGACCGATATAGGCTCAAGATTGAAATTCGCAGAGCAAATTGCCATCACAAAACTTCACCCAGATATAGTTTTCTTCTCACATAATTTGAAGAAGATAGTCTTTTGAGAACTGACGGTCCCTTGGGAAGAAAACGCAGAAGAAGCTCATGAAAGGAAGAAGTTAAAATACGACGAACTGCTGGAGAGTTGCAGGGTTAAAGGCTGGAGGGCTAGCTGCACTCCTATAGAAGTGGGGACTAGAGGATTTGCAGCAAGGTCCTTATGCAAAGCCTTAACAGATATTGGGATAGTGGGAGTAAAAAAAAGGAAAGCACTCAAGTCCATAACCGAAACAGCGGAAAGAACAGCTAATTGGTTATGGATCAAAAGAGAGAGTGCCTGAATTCCAAATTGTTAGCTAAAATTTCCCGAAATTCTGTGTTTAAATTAATGTTTCGAACGAGCTCATGTACGGTTTGCCTCTAAATGGAAAGTGGCTCTGACTGTCGCCAATCCGTTAGTTCCCACAAGACTATCTTCTTCAAATTATGTGAGAAGAAAACTATATCTGGGTGAAGT